>CAEFZP010000313.1:77500-382782 GCA_903064625.1 Mallotus villosus
AATTCACCTGCTCACGTACCGCCGACTCCACTAACATCCTCTTCCTCTTGATTGCATCTGTCCAAAAGTACCTGTAGAGGCACTTAGAACTGCCTCTATTTGCTAGATCAGAGGAAGAACTAAATCAAAATTCCCTAAGATGAATCGTGACTGAGACTCACTGAGACTAAAGCAAACACTGGCAACAAATGGTTTGAACAGATGATTTGAATGAAGATGAAGCCTTGAGATAAAGGACTGCAGAATAGAGTGTTGTTTACCCAGCATGAATCAGAGATGATATGTAGTTTCAGAAGTAACTAAGGCCCGGCTGCTACGGGTGAGTTTGTTACCACGGAGATGATCTAGGAGCAACAGAGACCGTGAGAGGGTCTTAACCAGACGAAGCATCAATAATGAGGTCACAGTGATTAGAAAGTGTGTGTGCGTGTGTGTGTGTCTGTGTCTGTGTGTTTGTGTGTGGGGAGGGGGAGGGGTTAAGGGGAGTCAGAATTGTTGGTTCATTAAAGCAGGATAATTAGACAATGTGTTTTCTGATTGGCTTTCAGACAACATCTGGTTTAATCTGACCTTTAAATGTACTGCCTTCTCACATGTGCGCCAACTGTTAGAGCCTCAATTTAGGTTACTGTAATGCGGGTTTGAAAAAAGGTCTTCTTGCTGTATTATAACCATTCTGGATTGGAACATTAGTTCCAGTTAGTATTGTACAATGTGAAAAGAACGTCTTGGGTTTAATTTCTCGAAGCTTTCTGAGGAATGACAAGTATAGGGACCCGGGAGAGTTGTCATGGATCGTTCTGTGACTCCATCTGACCCACACAGTTGAAGGACTGACAGTATCACCCAGAGACACAGCAGACTGTATGATCCAGGGGGGTTGGACCCCAGACACAGCAGACTCTACGATCCAGGGGGGATTGCTCTGAGCATCACTGCTCGACGACACAGAGAAGGGAAGTGTACAGAAACAGAATCTCAGCCCAGTGAAGGGATCTGCTCTGGAGCAGAGTCTGCTAAATGAAGGAGCTAATAAGAAAGTCATCAGGGCTGTGACACCTCATCACACGCCTCCCCTCTGTGACTCCCCCCGACACTCTCCTTCTCTGGATAGAGACATCTAAGGACAGCCTCTCTGTCTGAAACAGGGATTTGGAACCGAGCAGCAGGATAATTAGGGGAAGCTATCTGTCATGGTACCCTTGGGTTTCTCATGGAGGGAACCGTAATGTCATTTCATTTCTTTCTCTTTTATAAATCTCCCTGAGCCCAATTTCTGTTAAGTACAGAATCAATACAGGACAAATTTAGTGGCTGATAAGTTGTGACGTCCCTCCCGTGTGTGACCTATCACTTTGGGGAGGTGGGTAAGAGCCCACTTACGTACTCAGACACACACACACACTCACAGACAAACAAGTCACATACACACACACACCAGACACACACACACAAACACCTTTATAGGAGAACACAGAATGGAGACAGAAATAGATCCCTCTGTTTCCTGACAGGCACTCTGTCATTAGGGAGGAATACACTGCTGAGACGACAGGATCTCCTCTCTCTCTCGCTCTCTCCCTCTCTCTCTCTCCCTCTCTCTATGTCTCTCTCTCTGTCTCTCTCTCTCTCTCTCTCTTCATGTCTCTCTCTCTGTCTCTTTCCCTTTTCTCTTTTACATAATTTCTCATTCTCTCTGTCTCTCCTAACTCTCTTCCTCTCTCTCCCCCCTCTCCCTCGATGATCCTTTTATCCCTGACAAGTCTCACACAAAAGTGTTTTTCAAAACAGCAGCAGAGGGAGAGGAAGAGGAGGAGGAGGAGGAGAAGGTGAAATAAAGATGCAGAGGAGGGAGAAAGAAAATGAAGGAGAGAGAGAGGGGCGGGTTAAAAAGGGCCGTCACCAATCCACTGAGCTCTTTGTCACTTTGAGAAAGAGAGTAAAGAGTTCCCGGAAAGTGGGGGTTGAGGTATATATGTGTGTGTGAGTGTGTGTGTGTGTGTGAATCTGTCTATCTGTGTGTGTCTTGGGAGTATGTTTTGGGGGGGGGTTCTAAGAGTAGGGGAATGTGAGAAACCGTGGGAGGCTCGTAGGAGGATTGCATCATGGGAGGTAGGGTCAGGGAGAGTTCAATGGTGAGCCCACAGACCCTGGAAAAATCCTCAGTATTACTGTAAACAAACACAAACATGCATGCATGCATGCACACACAAACAGGACAGGGGAGAAGTCCAAAGTTTGGCATGTCAGGACAAAGATATGTGAGCTACGTAATGCCAGAAATGAAGCCGACACACACACACACACAGACACACACACACACACACCACAAACACACTACACACATACACGGTCCACAAGCTAATCTCAGAATGTAGTCTACTAATTGTATAGCATGCCAAGTATAGACCTAATGCCTCTTTCTAAGAGACACAAAACAGACACTGTAAATCCACTTGTGTCGTGTGCATGCATGTGTTTGTGTGTGTGTGTGTGGGGGGGGGGTCTGTGTGTGTGAGATGTGTTTGTGTGTGTGTTCTGTGTGTGTGAGATGTGTTTGTGTGTGTGTGGGAGGGGGGGGTCTGTGTGTGTGTATGTGTGTGTCTGTGTGTGTGAGATGTGTTTGTGTGTGTGTGGGAGGGGGGGGGTTCTGTGTGTGTGAGATGTGTTTGTGTGTGTGTGGGAGGGCGGGGGGGTCTGTGTGTGTTTATGTGTGTGTGTGGGTCTGTGTGTGTGAGATGTGTTTGTGTGTGTGTGTGGGAGGGGGGGGTTCTGTGCGTATTTGTGTGTGTGTGTGTGTGTGTGTGTGTCTGTGTGTGGGAGATGTGTTTGTGTGTGTGTGGGGGGGGGGTCTGTGTGTGTGTATGATGTTTGTGAGCTAGTGTATGTACTTGGTCCAACCTATTCACAATGGTCTGAAATGTATTTTTTTATCAATGGGATGAATCTCAGCATATCCACATAACTCAGAACTGTCTGCTATGTGCAGAGTGTTCACTGTTGTGTTTTTTCTACATCCTAACATGCTTTAATCAAAAAGCAATTAGAATATAGGTTCACATCAGGACATAGTGTCCAACTATCTTAAAACACGTAAGACTTTACCTCCCACAGCATGAGCACAGAATCCCAAGCATTGTGCATGTGTTCCTACACGTGCATGTGTTCATTTCTGTGTGTGTGTGTGCATGTGTGTCTCTGTGTGTGGGGGGTTGCGTGTGTATGTGTGTGTCTGCGTGTGTGTGCGGGGAGGAACAGTAGAGTAATGTTCTCTAGAACACAGCTGCTAAGTGACAACAAAAGGCCTGTCACTGTGATTAATGGCGAGGGAAGTCTCTGTGTGTATTTCATGTGTAGTACTGTACACAACGTGTGTGTGTGTGTGTGTGTGTTTGCGTCTGAAAGAGTGTGAGTTTATCTGTGTGTGTACGTGTGTTTGTGTCTCTGAGAGAGACAGTTATTGATTTACGTTTCTTATGCTCGCAACAGGAAGCTACCTAAAACTAGATGGGGTAAAATCACCTCACCGATTGGTGCCTAAACGATGCCTCTACGGTATGGGAAATCTATAGTGCTGCAAAGCTGTGAAAAGGGACGCATCCCACCACAACACAGCTAAAGACAATGCTAGAAACCTACAAAGTGAGAAAGTTTATCAGAGAGTTCTTTGCAATGTCTTGGTTGTAGAATGGATGTGGGTGCGTAGCTGCAATCATTAAGATTCTAATCATGAATACGTCATATGAGCTCTCCTCAAACGGTGGCTCCCGAGAGTGAAAACGGGGTGGATTGGTAGTGGGGGAATGGTGGGGTAGGCAGGGGATGGGGCAACAAATTCAACCTGACACAGCAACGCAGGGCTCCACTTCCGATTTGGTAAGCGAGAGATGAACCGTTTCACCGTCCCTGCCGGACTCATTATCTGCTGCTAATACATATGATTAGGATGGGTCTCTCTCCTCCTCGTTCCTCTCCCCTTCCACAGGCCCACAGCAGTCCTCGGAGCCCATGGTGCCACACTGATGAGGGGGGGAACCAGAGTGCTGTTTCATGGAGGCAGGGAAGTGTTCTGGCTGTGGCAGGAACTGGGCCACAGGACAGAGCGTCTGACTGGGAAATCAACAACCCGTGTCTATATGGAAACACACCTGCACGTCCACACAAACACACACACAGACGGGCGCACACATCTATTCACACACACGGATGTGATAGCAGAGACACACAACCACACACACACACACACACACACATGCATACAATAGCAGACTTACACTCACGGACACACACACACACGCCCACACACCAGCAGAATAAAGACTGCATGAGCAGACATCCCTGTGGGTAGCGACAGTGATGGGGAAACAGACGTGCATAATGAGGGCTGTTGTTGTGGACATTGACAGTTTGGAAGGCGCTGAACGTGCCATGAGTTGTGCTGGCTGAATGCAGTGTGTTACTGTAGATGAATGTGGTGTGTGTGTGTGTGTGTGTATGGGTGTGTTATTGTCGCTGAGTGTGGTGTGTGAGTTATTGTTGCGAATCAGAAAGAGCATGGCGAGAAACACAACAGCCGTTCAGCCTCTCTATTGACTCCTCAGAACACAGGGGGGACTGGGCACAATTAAAACTACCCAGCTGCAATTATTAGCTGCTTCTCCCTTCCTTCAGATCCTGCCCCCCTCTCTTCCCACTTTCTTCCCACTCGCTCTCATCCATCTAGAACAGAGAGATAAAGCCTGGCCCCCGATGACTATAATCTTGGGTCGGGGTACTTTCACAAACGGAGAAATTGCAGGAGGGAGAGAGGGAGGGAGGGATGGAGGGAGGGAGGGAGTAGGAGTGTTTGACGTTGATTTCCGAGCAGACCAGAAGAGTGTTAGCGTGTGTATGCATGCGTGTGTGTGTGAGTACGGTGGTGTGTGTGCCTGTGCACTAGGAGGGTGGGTGTTCCTAATCTTAGCTAGCGGCGAGTGGCTCTGTCGATCTTGCAGCGTTTAAGAGAGGCTTATCTCTAACTCCAGCATAGGAGCAACAAGCACACACACACACACCTGTGTGTTTCCTTTCCCTGCTCAGATTGGCACACACACAACATTCTCTCTGTGGAGAGTACAAGGCTTGGTCAATATAAAGGAAAAATAAGTTGGAAAAAAATACAAATAAAAATTCTGGACATGGTTTTACTCTGTATGGGAGGACTTTGAGATGGATGTACCAGAGTGCCAGTGTCCTGGAATATTCTTTCTGTTTTCTTCTCTCTGTGTTCTCCCTGTGCCTCTGTCTCTAGCTCTGTCTGCGTGTCTGTCTGTCTGTCTGTCTGTATATATATGTATGTATATATTTCTCTCTCTATTTCTCTCTTTCTATTTCTATTTTTTATCACTCCAGAGATGAAAATATCTGGAGTGTGTCATAATTACTCATGTGGGTCATCATATTATACAGCTGGGTATTGGACTGAATCCTTAAACACACGTGTTAGGAAAGCTCCAAACTCCATTACCAATTTAGGAGTTATCATACCCCTCACTCCCCAACACACCCAGACACACACAAATCCCTCACCCTATCCCGTCCCTGCGTGGTATCTGCAGAGGGATTGGACCCAGTTCATTAGTTCAGCTTACATAAGTATGCTAACGAGGCAGTGATTTTATTGGCCTAATTACACCGGTGGGGATTGGGGGAGATAAAGCGAGCCTTATGTAAGAGAAGAGAGAGAACCAGGGTTTAACATCTGGCCCTGTGCGTTATTAACCCCACCAGCCGACAGCCACCGTTACGGGTCTGTCTAACCCTGGGAGAGACAGCAAGAGAAGAAGAGAGGCAAGGACCGACAGAGGAACACAGAATTCTTGGCCTAATTTGGTGTGTTTGTGTGTGTGTGGTGTTTGTTGCATTTTGTTTTGTCTGTTTCTGTGTGAGTGTTCCTTTGCCAAAGGAGCTTTCATGGCTCGGGCTGTGACTGTTCGAGGTGACTCGGAGTGCAAAGCTGAATTATTTCTGTTTTGTGTCTGATGAAAATGCCTTAGGATGGGGTTTTCTGCGCATGTGTGTGTGTGTGTGCGTGTGTGTTAGCGTATACGCATACAGTATATGTGTGTTGGAATGTTTTGTGCCCCACAGCTTTCTGACAAATCACCAGAAAGTCACAGTTCCACCTAATCTCTTCAAACACGACGGTGAGACAGAAACATCAATCTGTCACTACAACATAGCATGACGTTGACTCTTCATATCCAAACGACATATTAAATGACCTGTAGATGAACTAAGATGAAGAGAGTGGGCAGAATCTGTTATTTGTTCAGTCTGTCTGTCTGTGTTTGCTGAGGTGCTGGGGGTAGCAAGCCAGAGGTAGCGAGCTTAATGACCTGAGGACGAAGCCTTTCTGCCAGACATACTGACCTTTTCACAGTCCACTTGTGAAGTCTGATGTGTTATATTCGAGGATTTAATGGGTTACTCAAGGGCTCAGACTATCTAGTGTGAAAGATGGACCAAGTGTGAGAACACCTTCACCGGCTTACACCCACAACATACTGTTGACAAAGATGTTGTCCATTGCAGACAGTTAGGCAGTGACACCTCAACAGTCAAGTTTATGATTGACCTACATTTATCCATGACCTAGCACCATCTGAATCCATGAGTTTAGTCCGTTGTTGATAAACCAAGCAACGTAATGTACTGTTTGTGGCACAGTGGTTTAAATACACTACTGCATTTACTGCATCTTGTACATTTGTATTTTTTGTCATATTTGTATTTTTTTATTTTTTATATTGTAAATTAGGCAACTTATATTTTATTGTATATTTTATTTTAATTCTAATTCCACTTTAGTATAGATAGTATAGATATATAGTATAGATATTTAGTATAGATAGTCCACATATTTAAATTTAAGGTTACTATATGTTTATTGTATGCAGCTTCCTTCCAAAGCAAATTCCTTGTCTGTGCAAACTTTCATGGCAAATAAATCCCTTTCTGATTTCTGATTCTGATTCTATATAGCTAACTTTCTGGTGTTGATGTATAGGCTGTGGTGTGTGTGCTGTATTTAACCTGGATATTCATGATTGTTTTCATCACCCTGGTAGCCTTTTAGCTGTTTATTTTCAGTTGACCCTAAGTAAGCCCAACTTTGCCCCAGATGTAGATATGTTGTTCTGGAACGTATCTTGTGTCTGTCTCCATCAGCAGGGTGCTGTCTGTTTGTTGACAGTGTTAGAACGTGGCTCTGTCCTCACACAGGGCAAGCCTAAACCAGACCCCTGAGAGGCTCTGCACAACCCAGCACGCACACTGGGAGAGGAAACTGTTCCTCTACTGGATCTGACACCAATGTGATTACTCTGAAAGTTCTCAAAGTTCACTCTGGAAAGTTACTTGTAGTGTTTGCCTGCAGCTGCATTTCATACGTTTAGCCACAATATCACAGCAAGAGCAATGCCGTTCAAACGAGGATTCCCAATCCCTGAGTGCAGAGTGTAAAGTCAAGGTGCCATTTGTGATGACTTTGTAGATTTCTGTGACCATCTACTAAATGTACTGTATAAAGAAAAAAACGTTCTCCTTGCACAATAATACTGTATGCGTGTGTGTGTGTGTGTGTGGGGACAAATTGTTATGCAGGTCTTAATTCTGTTCTCAGCCAAAGAACTGCACACAAACTGATAACAGACTGCACACACTGATAATAGAACTGAGGACTCCACACAGGCTCTCATGCTGCAGCTATTCTATTAAAGCCATAATACTCTAGTTTATGTATGAGTGTGTGTGTGTTTGTGAATGGCATGTTTCCAATGTTTTCAAGGAAGTTGTGCAAGCGTATGTTCATGCAACTTTTGTGTTTAAAATGTCTATGTGTGTGTGTGTGAGTGAGTGAGTGAATGTATGTGTGAGTGTATGTGTGTGGTGCTAGCGTGAGTTAGAGTATGTGTCCTCCGTGCTTCCGTGACTGCCAGGGAGCCCCCTGCTGTGGAGCTGAGTGCCTCCCCTTCAGACGCATTAAAATAAGATGAGTGTGTGCGTGCGTGCGTGCGTGCGTGTGTGCGTGTGTGTGTGTGTCTGTGTTTGTGTTGGTTTGTATGAGAGAGAGTTAAAGAGATTGAGAGATTGCAAGCACAAATCATGTGTGTGTGTGCGTGTGAGTGAGTGAGAGAAAGAGAGAGAGCGCTGGTCCCTCAAGGCCATTAAAGTAAGATGAGTGCCATGTTCTCTGGTAGAAGGGGGGATGAGGGATAGAGGCAGATGAGGAGTGGAAAATGGGAGGAGGGGAGGAGTAGAATGAGGGGATGTGTACATGATGGGTAATTGGCGCTTAAGTGCAGCACGCGTCTTTACCCAAGAGCCTCTTTTACACTGTTCTCATGGCTACTGCAAAATCCAGCCAAATAGGTTGAACACACACACACACACACACACAGTCTCTCACCACATCCATCCCTTCATCTGACTCTTTCACACATACACACACTCACACGCACAAACACACACACATGAATACACAGAGGGAGAGAGTGGAGCACTGACAAGATACTTGAGAACCGGACTGAAAATGTGCTGCCATTTTAATTCATCTACTCAATTACATTGAGTCTGAGGGAGGAGACTAACTCAGGGGGACAGAGAATGCTCGCGCTGATCCTCTGTTTTGCCGGCCTCTCTTGATGGCTGCTCCATTGTCTGGCGGACGGCTTTCCTTTTCATCGACCTCTCTATTTTGTTACACTGTGTTCTCTACTGTTGATAGTAAAAACTCTTACAATCAAACTCATTCTTGCATATTAAAACCCTGTTGTGGAAGACATGATGTGGAGCGAGCTTCTTCTTTTGATCTCGTTTTAGGCTCGGATGCCATGTCTTGAGTTATGCCGTGAGTTCACATTCACGAGGCTGGGGTTTGTAGTCACGGATGTGTGGAGCTGCCTTTACTACAAACGCACCTTGCAGCATCCCCCACACACACACACACACACACACACACCCTGCCCAAATCACTCCAGCAAGGCACATGCAGACACACATACACACATACACACATACACACATACACACATACACACCTACACACATACACACATACACACACGCACGTACACTCATGCACAACCTAACAACCTACCCCCTACTGTGGGCTTAGCAGGGCGCACACATACTTTCAGACACAGCAAAAGACCTCTGCACGCCAGACAAGCCAGCAAAACGTTGTCCTCACACAATCTTTGTGCTCACACGCACATACTTCCACTTTCTGAGAACACCAAAAACACTAAAACAATAACTTTTCAGGTTATCATTGTTGATCATGTGACTGTCCTACAAAATGACATCCGTCGCCCAATGGGATAGGTCCATCAACGAGGGCAATTGTTACTGTGTTTTAGGGCATTGACACGACCTGACTTAATCCACCATCACAACACATCAGAGTCATCGCTAATTCAAAATATATCAGGTCTGACTTTGCACATGCATTCATTTTTCTTCACATGCAAACTCTCACAATCCTCCCGTTCCTCCTTCCAGACAATACTACTGGCTGCAGTTACTGCCTGCAGTCCTAACACTGAGGACAGATAAGCTGGTCTGGTTTCTGACTGTGCAATGATAAACAGCTTCAGCAAAACATTCCTCAACAGTGTGAGAGAAAAGCTTATGCTGTTTATAATTTTTCAAAACAACTTTATTTCTGACCTCTCGATAATCCTCAGAAATCCTTTCAATTAGAGAATAGCTGAGATTCCCCCATTACTGTGGCGTGCACACAAACTGAGAGAGAGGGAGATAATTGGCCAATAAATATGTAAATAAGGGAGTGGAGCGAACCAGTGTGTGATGTATAGGGGGGTTGGGATAATCCACTGTGACAAGTTCTGTTGGGAGTTTTTTTTATTTTACTTCTAATTGGATACTTGCAGATGCCTTTTGTGCAGTAATACACTACTGCCATACACAGACATCCTTATTGAGAGGAGGAAGCAGACGAGAGCATCTCCAGCTTGTATAAACCTTCTCACAGAGCACGGGCTGAAACAGTTTGAATCAATCTGAAACATGGAATGCAACAGTCGTAAAGACAGAATGTAACAGCCTGAAACACATTTGCCACTAGTTTATGTGTGGAGCTTTCATTAAAGTGATAATCTTTCAAAGTATGCCCGTAATATCTTTAGACGTTTACTCTGAATATAGATATATAGAAAGTAAACAGATAGACGAGAAACCTTGCTACTGTTGGTATTTTTGCTCTTTAAATGTGGATGAAAACTCACATAGAAAACATGACTGCACTGACAGACATGCTGTACACGAAGGACAGAATGATGAACCACCAAACATGCAGGTCAATTAGCAGATTCCTTTGTCTAAAGTAACTAGGGGAGTAGGTGAATAGGCTGTCCATCCCAATCATTGTTACTAAAGCCTTCAATAAGCAGCCACAGTCAGTGCGTTTACATGATGGTAGTAATTCGAATCTTGCTTAATTCGAATAATGCTACTCTCTGGCGGAACTGGATTATCCGAATGTACATGTGAAGTGAATAAACCGAATTATTGGCCGAAAGCATGTAATATCCCAGTCCGATACGTGGCGCTGTTTTCATTACAACTAGTGGTGATACAGCCATTTCCGCTTGACCTCTTCACCACTACCAACAACAACAACCATAGATATATATATATATGAAGGCGTTTACATATATTTATGACAACAACATCAACATTTCGAGAAAGATGGCAAGGTGACGCTACGTCCCTCTACATTTCGTGCATGATGACAGTAGGAGTAGCCTACTGCGAATGCAAACGGCGATATTGGCTAGATTGATAAAGTAGAGAAGACACCGCCGAAAGAACATGGATAATTGAATTCAGACCACCAATATGTGGTTGCACTTTGCCACAGTACCACAAAGGTCTCGGCGAACAGTCTTGATGAAGAGCAAACACAAAGTCTTCTGGGTTGTACATCGCGTTGTTTGTTTGTTTCTACTGGGCCAGCTCCTGGCAGCGACAACCTTTTTCGACTTCCGTGTCACGACCTGGGAGGGTGGCTCAAGCATGCGCAAATCCAGTTCATAGTCCGATTAAGCGTTTACATGCATGCGTTATTCGAATTATCAATCGAATCGGACAGAGTTATCCCGGGGTGTCGATCGGATCGTAGTCGGATCGCAATGATTCGAATTTAGGTGTTTACAAGAAACGGATAATTCTATTTCAATCCGATTAAGCCAGTAATTCAAATGCATGTAACCGCAGTGACTATTAGAACATACACAAATTTAAACATACACCTGCTTTCTTATTTATTTCATGGTGGTTCCATAGTAATGTGCCATTGTTCCAGCCAAGTCTACTCCATGGCAGGGCACCAAGCCAATCACAGCGGTTATCCTGGCAGACACACTAATGTTGCTGCATCCTCCATCCTTACCTACTCGTCAACACGCGAGCCCTCAGTCCCACCTCACCTCTTCCTGACTGGGCGTCCAGAGCTAGGGGCCGGGTGTTGTGATCGTGGAGGAGCCTGGATTAACAGTGAGTTACAGCATACCTCATCCTGCAGTGCTTCAGCAAATCCTCTACACCACTCTCCCCACCAAACCTGATACACAAGCAGAAAAGCCCCGAACAATGCTTGCCTGAGGGAAAGGACACACACACACACACACACACACACATATGCACATGCACGGTGCCTGTGGGGAGGCTGGGCTGGTGGGATGCCAGTGTGCGGACACTGTTCATCTCTCCATTCCTCTCCTCTCTCTGTGTTTTTCTGATCTGCCGTTCAGTGGAAAGCCTCAGACCCCTGAGAAACACCTAACCTCAGGATGAACCTGCACCAACCCTCAAATATGACAGCTTTCACACCCCTCTCATCTCTCTCTCTCTCTGTCTACACACACACACACACACACACACACATCCAAACATACACACTTTCTCAATTCCTTTCTCATCCAGACAGCCCTTCATTTTCTCATCCAAACTCACCCTGCTCTTTTCTAACACACACAGACGCTCAGAGGAACATTCAGAAGAACATTCAGAGAAACACTCAGAGAAACACTCAGTACACGGCATGAGAATGAAGGAAGGAGAAGTGGCAGGCCTTTGACACGGGGAGGGACTAGAGGAGAGCAAATGGCAGATCTGTCACTATGACCTTTGACTTTGACAAGTGGGAGACATTAAGCTGGCATTTCCCCACTTCTCCATTTCCTCCATATTTTGCCTCGACCTCTTTATACATCCCTCTCTTTCACTTGATGAGTTCTGATTCACTTGTGAGAGTGCTCGACTGTTCACTTTATTTGTCCCCGGAGGGCAATTGGTTTTGCAGCAAGACATCGAAAACAGACATAGATGTATGGGCTGTGTGAACAAAGATATACTGTATGTGTGTGTGCTTGTACTGAGCATGAGGCTGGATCACCAGGACCAACAATGCTTTGATAGCTTTTCACAACCTTCTGTATATGTGTATCTGTGTGTGTGTGTGTGCGTGTGTTTGTGTGTGTTTGTGTGTGCGTGCGTGCGTGCGTGTGTGTGAGTGCGTGGTGATGATGGGTTTTCAATGATTTTGACATAATAACGATAATTAGCCAACAGCGCGTTTTGACTGGCTGTGATGTGCTGTGTTATTTAAAGAATAAAGCTTGATAGAAACAGGAGTGTTTGGTGTTGTGTAATTGATGCTACACCTTGTCACCAATTAGGGTATCTTCAGCCATGTCTGCTGCCAAGAACCACTCCTCACAGTGATGCTACCAGTCGGGTTCTGGCTTTCACTTTCACTAAATCCCTCTTTTTATCTCTTCCTCCTCTATCCATTTCTCCCCCTCCACTCTCCATCTTTTCCTCTCTTCTCCCCTTCTCTCCTCTCTCCCTCTCCTCCTCTCTTTATGTCCCCCTCTTTCTCTTCTTCTCCCCTTCTCTCCTCTCTCCCTCTCCTCCTCTCTTTATGTCCCCCTCTTTCTCTTATTCTCTCTCCCTCTATCCCTCTCTCTCTCCCCTCCCTCTCCCTGTTCTCAGTGGTGTCGTGTGTCCCTCTCTGAAGGGGCCTGAGAGACATCTTTGATCCATTTCTCTTTCGAAACCCTCGGCACCATCGTACCTCACCCCTTCCTATTCCTCCCCCCACCACACCTGCCTTTTCTCCCCACCTCCCCCAGCCTTTCTGGGACCTATGGGAGTTAGGCCTGGCTATAATGCCCTCCTTGTGTTGGCCTGCTGGCTCTGAAGCCTGGGAATAGAGTTGAAGCCTCTTCCCACTCTGTGACACCTGCTCAGGCATACCTGTATGCAAGACAATCCCTAAGAATGTCCCGGTGGGTTGTTCAGACTGCTCTAATGTCCCTGCCAGCCTTCCCTTAAGATCCACAGCCCTTGCTGTGGGAGTATTAGCTGATTGCAAACACAGACACATAAGTAGAGAAATACATTTTTACGTGGAATGTTTTAGGTCCCTAGTGATTGTGGCCAGTGCTACGTGGCCTGGTATCGTGTGCAGTGCTTGTTTGATCCCTCAACGAGAGGGAAGGCTTGTGATGGAGTGAGAGCTAGGAGGGACGGAAGGAGGGAGAAGGTTTGAGACTGTGTCTCCCTCAAGGATTCCTGTCAGGTTTATAAATACCACTAATCAATGTCTGGGCTGGCTACACACCCAGCACCAATTGCTTAAAGTGTTTAACTCATGAACTTTTAGTCAAGCTTAACTTTCTAAAAACTCAACTATGACGATTTTTTGGGAGAACAAGGAGTCTTAGATGAGTTTCTGTCTCTCTCTGTTTTGGGCTCGGTGGCCTTCTAGCTGAGGAACTGTTAATAGTTCTTTGTTATTTCAAATATATTTTTCAACATTTTTGTGCAAAAGTGCAAAGCGCCATATTTAAAAACATTGAAAGGCACTATTTTTCTTTGACAATAACAAGGTTTCATAAAAACGTTATTATGTATCTACTCTTCCAGGGTGTGCACCTAAAATAGAGTGAGAGGAAGAACAGAAAAAGGGAGAGGGATTGGGGCAAAACTCTGCAATAAAAATGATGTATGAGACGTCAGTCAGTGATTGGTTCGATATATCACTCTCTTAGAGACATTCACACGTACACGTTCACACACACACACACACACACACACACACAAACACACACACACACAAAGTTATAATAAACTACACAGTATAGTTATTGGATGAAATAAGAATAAATACAGGGAAGCATTCTTCCTTTAATGCACTTATCCCAGCTCTATCAGAGTAACACCCAAACACCCACATTCTCACACACACACATACCACTTGAATATCCTACAGTAAGTGTAGCAGGAGGCAACAGTGACTTACTATACCTATAGTAACTATGATAACAAGGTGTGCATGGTCAAGTTGATTGATGGGTCTGTTGGTGTTTACTGATGCTTGTTGACAGAAAAGTAGTTCTCATTAAAGTTTTTGAGAATACCTTCCTTTACTCTCAAAGTATGATGGAGAGTTCCTATCCTGCCTAACAGAAGGATTTTGTTCCTGATGTCATTTCTGAAAAAAAATAATTGACTGACCAGAAAGCCATTTTAATACAGCTTGAATTCTACAAGAAGGTTGAATGTCACAGTTAATATTATTTCAACTCTGTGTGTGTGTGTGTGTGTGTGTGTGTGTGTGTGTGTGTGTGTGTGTGTGTGTGTGTGTGTGTGTGTGTGTGTGTGTGTGTGTGTGTGTGTGTGGTGTGTGTGTGTGTGTGTGTGGTGTGTGTGTGTGTGTGTGTGTGTGTGTGTGTGTGTGTGTGTGTGTTTTTGTGTGCACGCACGCACGCGTGTCACATTTTGACATTTAGATGACAAACATTCTGACAAGGTCATTGGACAGAGTGAACTCAGTGACACCACTCGACCCCTGAAAAAATACACCACACAAATACTTTCACACTAATTCTTTGATTCTGAAATTGTGGCTTTTCTGTTTTACTCTAAGTACCAAGAAAGCAATTAGCTACTCGGAGGAGAGAGAAGCAGCATTTAGGACTGGAATTGTTTATTCCTTTGAAGATGAAGTGAATGCTGTGTGTATTTGTATTGAGGGAGGGAAAGTAGGGGAGAAAGTAGTTGGAGAAAGATTAGATAGGGACTGAGAAAATAACAAGTCATTCTCCTTCTTTCCTCTTTAGCCTTGACCTAACTGTTGTGGTGTCCATGCAACCACATGCACATGTGTACAGAAGTACTCTCACATGGTCTTCATGAACGGCAACCTTCTAATAACAAACAATGCAGAAGTATTAAATACAGTATATCGTCCATTAAACTCTGTGATGCTGAGGTACTCAGTAGTCCTGTCCAGGTATAGCCTCATAATGCTATGGCGCTGACAACTACCATAACATGATAAGGTACTTTCCTTTAAGCCAGTCAAAGTAAGTATGCTAAGCACGAGAGCCTGCCAGAGTGCGTTATGGCTGAGTGTGACAGCTTCACTGCAAGCCAACAATGAGACCTGTTTTGTGGTCTGTACTACGAGAGTAATTATTTCGGAAATGTAAACTTTCTTTGAGTGAGACAAAGGTTGAGAATATATTGAAATACTCAACCTTGGCTGATATCTATACACTCTGGTCCCTAATTGTATATTGTAATCCCCACCCAAAAGATATTATAAAATAATAAAAAAATATATGCTACCTAGACTAGCAAAAACGGAGGGCATATGGGGATAACGCTTTTATTCGATTTTGCCGCAGAGTTGTACGTCTGCACTTTAACTCACCTCACGTTTTCACCTCTCACGAATTGTAGACTATCAACCAATAAGGCAGAGGACCGTTACAGCTGAACATGCCATGCATGTTGCATGTCTCGCTTACTGAAATTGTAATTTCTGATTTGCACGGAGGTTGCAGAGCTGTCTAGGAGCTGAGTCCCAAAACCTCTCAACCATGGTTCTTAAGTGCAACCACTACCATTTTCTTTGACATCTCTGGATATCGCTTGAGATGTGGTCCTGCTAGCTTTTGTTCTTCTACTACTTCACAGTGCTCTAATTTGACTTTGACTGTTCAGCTAAATTTACAATTTTAATAAAATTGTATTTTTATTGTACAAAAAAAAGGATTGAAGACAAAGTTATATATAAAGAGAATTGTGATGGAGCCTATCTATTTATTTATTTGAACACTTTCCAATAAAGTACAGTCAAATCAGATCATTATTTATCAATACACAAACCAAGAGGGCTTGTGTGTGTGCACAAGGGATGATCAAAATAAATAAATGTTCTAAGGTAAAAGCTTAAGTTAGATAAAACAACTTTTTATGCAAGAATACTATTACTTGATGAAACCATTTCAAAGATAGGCACAAAAGGAGCTTCTTTCTCAATGGGAGGATGATCACTAGTATGCATTTTGTCCTTTGATTCAAATTAAGTTGTGTAATGTCTGGAGTGTTATGACCAATTTGCTATTAAATTCTAAACATAAGGCACAAAACTATATAGTATATACTGTATATGTGTGTATATACATAAAATATTTGTCTACGGCTTTTTGATGTGGTGCATAATGATCCGATACAACTAATCTGAGAGAAACATGGGTTAGGCAGAGATTGTTACATGTAAGTACTGTGGAAAAGTCATTGTGTATACAACTGTGAGTAGACAACCATTATGGATGCAATATTCTCTAACTGGTTTTCAAGATGAGGGTCCTGGACAGTGTTTTATGGATGTCTTAGAAGGCAGCCCTGCTAGATAATCAACAACAATGACAATTACAAGTAAACTGTTTTTTAAGTGAATTCCAAGGTTTAAAGGCACATATTGGATCATTACTCTAATAGAGGTTGCATAGGGTGAGGGTAGTGGTTAGGAAGGTTTGTGTTTCGATTGTATTGTGTTCAGGTCTTTATGTTCAGAGTTAATTGTTCCAATGTCACCGCCTCAAGAACTTGTCTGATGAGTAAAAACACATGCACTCACTCTCTCACACGCATACAGGACAGAGGTCCGTCTAGCTATGCAAAACAGACTTCCAAGACATAATTGTTGGATATGTACCATGCACAAACATGACATGAAGATGGTACCATGATGCTGTCTCTATTCAGAAAATGAGCTGCCCTTGAGATCGACTGAGCGAGTTGAAGGACTATGTACCTCTTACTGTCTGGTGTGGCAAAGTATGTATGTCAGAGAGCCACCCTGTCCTCTCTTTCACCCCGAAAAAAACGGAACCGCTCCGCCTCTCTCTCTCCGTCTCTATCTCCCTCCACCCCCATCCCTCTTTGATCCACCCCTGCAGTTGCGCGGGAAAGATGACAGGGAGGAGGGAGAGCGAGAGGGAGATGACAGCTCCTCAACAAGCGTGAAGCGAGGGAGGAGAGAGGATGGAAGGGAGAGGAAATAGGAGAGATGCTCTGAGGTGCTCGACTTGGGTAGAGACATTTATATGTGGGAACACCAATCAGTCTCGGAAACACTACGCATCCTTCAGGATACAAGCACTCACACATGTATCCTTACTTATGCTTGCCAACAATCTCACTAATCTCAGCAGGATTAGCCAGTTAATCAGTCAAATAAAAGATAGGCACACAGACAGACAGAAACAATGCCGTGTGCGTGTGTCTGTGTCTGTGTGTGTGTGTGTGCAGTACTAGTGTGTACCAGTGTGTATGGAGGTTCAGTCCTGTTTTCCTCCTTTCTACTAAACCTCTCACCAACTCTGCTCAACACATATACATCCATCCCTACATCCCAGCAGTCTCAGCGACAGATGGAGAGATAACTCCTCTTCTCTGATCTACGTTCACACACACAAACAAACAAGCAGCCGTCCCCATTGGAGGTCCTCTTGAGAGGGACACAACCAGAAATGTGTATCTCGACTCACACACCTGGCTCACACCTGCTGTGTGGGTCTCAGACCGTGTGTGTACGTGTTCAGAAGAGTGTATTTTGTTGTGAGGACACAGCATACATTGTAGCCAGCTCAAGGCATTTTATTGGATTGTGCATTTTTCTTCACGTTTGTTTTTAAATAAACTCCAACGTTCAAAGCTGTTCAGTCTCTGTCTGGCCTTCAACATGATGTGACACACAACCATGATCTTTCTCTATCTCTTTTCCAACCCCTGATGTGGAGCCAGACAAGGTGGCAGATGAACACTGGCTAATACAGCGTGATTGGATGGTGTGTGTGTGTGTTCAATTAAACAAATGAGAAATACCTGGGTTTACAATCAGGATGACATGGATAGTTTTGTAAATCAGTCAGATTTTGGGGGATGAGAAGTAATTTACTGGGACACACTTGTAGGCTGGGAGACACCCTGCCCACCTCTTACAGACTTGAGTAGCAAGATTCTTTGTTAGATTTTTTTCACACCTCATTGTGGAAAGGTGATGTGAGAAGTAAGGGTCAAGATGTGGTCTGACTGGTTGTTCTTACAGATAATAATTTGGTATAATAGGGAATGTAGACCATTGTTTTCAAACTACTTTTTGTCTTGTAATTGATTCATTTATTTCCAAAGTTATTACATTTTAATACTAGTTTTGCTCAAATTTAACCCAGAGTCGAATAATTGGAATTCCAGTATATTTGGTTATTCACTGTCCAATTTACGTCAGTTTACCCCTCTTTCCTTTAGATCAAGGGGCAGAGTTTTGGTTGTTTGGACAATCTAATAACACCTACTAAAACCCCAATTGTAAAAACACACATTCAGCAGTATATATTGAAACATACTGTATTTACACATTTAAACATTTGAGCACTCCATGTGTGTGGATATTGGACAATGTCGTGGGCAAACTCCCACAATGAATGAATACATTGTAAAAAAGGCAGTGCTCACATTGTTTCTCAATGTCCCACAGTTGAACTCCTGATACGGAAACTCACACTGTGCTGAGGGGAATCTGATCAAATACACTCTAACTCCCTACTGTTTCACTCCGTCTTTCTTCACACAAACATAAATGTACCCTCTCTCTCTCTCTCTCTCTCTCTCACACACACACACACACACACACACACACACACACACACACGCCATATGGGACAGTGGTTGAATATTAATAGTAGACTTATTTACAATTCAAGCCGAAAGACTTTCAGTATCTCAACTCAGGCAGCGGATGGGGATTTCAGAAAACACTGCTCTTCTAGACCTTGTCGTTTTATTCAAATTGATGACATCGTGTAAAGGAGACTTGCATCTGTGACAATACTTCCACTTGAATGAATAATATAAACATAACCTAATGTTCCATTTTGTTGACAAATTTAAAGTTATGAAGAGTGCATGCCCTGATGACTTCCACTGAGAGTTCTGTCTGTCTCATCTGCAATGGATATCAGGCACGCATTCCCACATCAGTCACAGCCACACAATCAGACAGGCTGTGCTCCTGCTGTGTGACAGGACTACCTAAGCTATGGGCTCTGCATAGGGACCTATCATTACCATTAGCAGGACTATGTCAACGTGCTCTAAGCAAAGATCATTGCTGGGGCTCTTCTGGCACGTTGTAAAGAAGCCAAAAATAAGTAGCTAAGCCAGAAACCCACAAAACAAGTGATTTGTTTTGAGTTTTAATCAGCCAATGGGCAAAATCAGCAAACAGCTGATTTATTTGGATTATCAGCAGAGATAGATCTGTCAGCCATCAAAGCAGTTGCTTATTGAGCAGAAATATAAACCTAGGGAGCTCTCCAAAAACAGCTTATTTACTAATGGAATGTCACGTTAGTCTTCAAGTAAATTAAATAACTATTGATCAGGCAGAATGATGTGGTCATCAAATGAAGCTATTTGTGTGTGTGTGTGTGTGTGTGTATGTGTGTGTGTGTATGTGTAGACTTGATAGGAGACCACCTGGGAGGAACAGCTGCTGTGGACTGGGTCGTGTACAGAAGGAGCAAGTGCAGATTGATCAGGCATTTCATCACTTCCTGTTTTCAGACCCTTGACTCCTATACTTTGTTTACATGAAATGAGAGTGTGCGTTAAGTGTGTGTCTGTGTGTTTGTCTGTGTACTGTTTGTGTGCTGCAGTGTTGTAACTTGCATGAGATGTCAGCTGATGCATAAACTGACACATCTTTGGAAAAAATGCAGATTTTAAAACTTTTGGGTGACAGAAAGGAGGTTCCAACAAACTGTGCTACAGCCATTGTAGCTCCTTGGACTACAGTATATTTTGTATATTATGGTTGGAATATTTGACAAGTCTTGCCTAGTCTTGTACTGCCCTCTTGTGTTTTCATAGTGATGCATCATGGATGTGGGGAACGCTTCGGGGAAGAACCATTCTTTCCCTATCTCACTGTGTTTTGTTTCTTAGACTGTATAGATGGTAAGTATTTTTTTTAAAATTAATTCTTGTCCACAGGTAGATGAATGGCATATGTGAATACTGTGCTATCATATTTATAAGCTTGTGCATTTAACTAGGATAACAAGTATGGTCAATATATAAACACAACAACAGTAAACAACAAAAACAGGGATGCTCAGTATTCCTTCTTCACATTATTTTGAATGGCGTAAAAACAACAATAACAAAGTAAAAGGTGTGCAGGCTTTTCTGATGCAAATTTAAACCTATAAGTGAGTTGATACATGTTCAGGGGGAGGGTGGTTAGTGGAGGATTAGGGGCGATTGAGATTTGGTTACTCTGACTTTTTTTTAGGCGCTTGTAATATTGCAGGACTCCTGCCAGGACTCAGGCCTTGCACTCCCAAACAGTAGATGGTGGACATGCACCTTCGGAAAAAAAGAAAATAACCAATCACATGCAGTGGCGTGTGACGTTTCCTACGGATTCCAAACGTGCGCCATTTCGATTTGGGTTAAGGGGAGGAGTATAACAGTATAGCTACCATAGGCTAGGCTCCGGTGTCGGTTTTACGGATTTACTGTAGCTATAGCCACAAACAATACGGTAAATTAAGAGTGAATTCTTGACTAAAATATAATTCTGCTAATCCCATTTAGTCAACATTTGTTTGAACGGTTTTGTCTAAATGAATCCAGTTCATCACAATAGTTAAAGTAGACTAGTTAGAGCTAGCTCGCTCGTTTTTCTAGGACTACTTAGCTAGTACTGTTTAGCTAGTTGATCGAACTCGATTACAGCCATTTCAGAAAAGCTCTGAGCTAGCTATAGCTACCACATATAGCTAGCTACAGCCTCTATTCTTTGGCATGCTATGTTGTGATTCTGATGATGGATTAGGCCGGGACGCAGAAATATAATATCTAACTAGTAGCGATCTGTAAATGCTTGCTAAATGTAGGTAGTCTACACACCCCAAATCAGTCGGGCCTTTCACCTCTGCCATTTTAATTGAATATCTGCACCGATATTAACTGGGCCCAGATTGGTGTACATACCTTCTGACATTTGTCCGTGATTCTGCAGAACCAAGTTAAATAAATGAAGCATTACAGCAATGTATTTCCATGTGCTGTGCATTTCCACACATAATACAGCTGCGTGATTTCGAGCCTAATCTGTACTGGCCCATTGTTGCCTAAATCAGCGAGTGGGGAGTCACATTTCTGCTTACATCTAGCTAGCTTTTTAAATGTGTGTTAATGTGGAAAATATCACTGAATCAAGGCTGTATTTCTGTTTAAAATGAAGATGTTTGTTTGTTTTGTGTGGAAAATGTGTACATGAAAATCTAAATGGACAATTCTTCTTTCAGTTTTTCAATCGCATTTACGGAGTGTCAGTTTTTGTTTTGAAAATTGAGGCCTGTTGAAATGGCAGGTAATATCTCGAGTTTTCATACTTGCATGTCAGTACATTATGTGCCTCAAAGTTTTTAGCATATTAACACACAAATACAATGACTCTCCCTATGATTGTTTAAAGTAACACCATCTATGTAGGTCTACCTGATTAGCCTTATTTTAAAAAGTCATTATTAGCATTGCTTTGCATGTTGCTGTTAGTTGCATAGTTATGGAAGATCTGTTTAGACTATACATGAATTACATATTTCTTAACCGTCTACTTGTAAGAAGGCAGCCTCAATCAACTGTCATCCTCAAAGCCAACTATACCTTTTAGTGCATTTTGTGTAACCTTTCAGATCCAGCCATGCACAGAGACTGTCCTCTTGACTGCAAGGTCTATGTGGGGAACCTAGGCAACAATGGCAACAAGACGGAGCTGGAGAGGGCGTTTGGCTACTACGGCCCCCTCCGCAGCGTCTGGGTGGCCAGAAACCCCCCAGGCTTTGCTTTTGTTGAATTTGAAGATCCCAGAGATGCTACCGATGCAGTGCGGGAGCTTGATGGAAGGTATTTATTTACCAGAACAGATAATTAAGCTGTAAAACGTCTATATAAATAGGAATCAAGTCCCAAACGAGGCTATCATGTTTCAATGGGCCTGTATTTTGAGTAGGCTGACAAATCTGTGTTTCACTGAGTTTTTGGTTTGCTTTGGGAAGTCCAATGTTTTGGTTGTTCTGCTCAGGACATTGTGCGGTTGTCGTGTACGAGTTGAGGTGTCCAATGGAGAGAAACGCACCCGCAATCGTGGTCCTCCCCCCTCGTGGAGCAGACGCCCTCGAGACGACTCCAGGCGTCGTAGTCCCCCGGCCAGACGCAGGTAACCCACTCCCCACACAGACCTGTAGGTTACCCAACAGACACCACTAATCTTTCTTTCTTTCATTTTGTAGTTTATAACTCTTATTGAAGTTGTTGTTTTCCTTTGATGAACTGCACATCCTGTTTCATTACCACATTTTGTTAGTAGCCTAGCTTTGACTGAATGGCAACCCTTGGTTCCATGGTAATCTACGGTCAAGACTTTGTGACACTAAGGGCATGCAGTTGTCATTTTCATTACCATTTATAATCATTGGGGCTACTATAAGTTCCAGTGAACTGTATGTCCATGGGGGTGGTTGCAATCTAAAAAAACGTGTGTTGTTTTGTATGCCAGATTAAGTGCACTTGTTGCCACATGTTTTCTCAAAATTTAGCTTACATGCCTTTCATTGTTCCTGAAGCGCCAAATGCATTTTGGAAGTGTACAATGCCATGTGCACTTCTTAGATCATCTGATGCTTTAGCAGGTGTAGATATCACAACTAGCTCATTTGAAGTAGGTAGCTTGTATGTCAAAGCAGTACCATTTAAGTACAAGAAGTGTTTTGGGGGGAGGGTATTTGATGATACTAGATTGGTTGTGATGCCAGTTTTTTGTTTAAATTTGAGGTTGACTTTTTATTTACCATCTATATTAATAAAAATGAACCCCGTTGCAGAGTCACCACCATTCCTCTTCTCACCACCCTCTGAGTCAGTCAACTAGTCTTCTTTCAGCATCATGTGACAGCTGACCAGCGTGCCCCAATCAGCTTGGCTGGTGTCGTGTCACATGACCCAGGCATGGCCAGTCGTCAGGTTGCACCAGCCCATTGGTTCCTGAGCATGCCGTTCTCAGCCTTCTCCTCCTCCAACCTTAATCCAATCGGCAGTGGCCCATCTCACATTTCCGGCCAATCAGCGTTTTACGCTCCCAAATGTCTACACTACAACCTACCAGCAGCAGCCCTCGGCTAACCAATAAAAGCAGGAAAAAAGCCTCAGCCAGCCCCCATCCGCCTGCCAACTAATCACCTCGCAGCATCTGGCCAGTCCTATTCAGCCAATTCTGCCTACCCGGCCGACAGTCTGCTTCCCCTTCGTCATATCTAGCTTGTTGAAAACCAAACAACTAGTAAGTTTTTCCTGCTTCATACAGTACACTGCTGATTACAGTTTAGAAAGTGAAGAGACAGCTGGTTTAAACAAAGGTTCTCCTTTTTTATCTGAATCTTAAGAGTTGCTCTTTCTCACTAATGTGCTGTTATTTATTGTTTCAAAGGGGAAAGGCTCAACATCCAGTGTCTAAGGCCATCACATTGTCAGAAATGTCGATGATAGATAACCGACTTGGTTTGTCTTGGGGTCTGAATAAAAACACTTAAGGAACTATTCCAATCAGTGCTTTCCCTTGGAAAGGTTAGGTCCCACCTTGGTCCCAACCTGTATGTGCTTTGCGGATGTTCTCCATTGGTAGCTTTGATATGTCGACATAAAAATCCCTATACCTTAGATTTTACCATAATGAATAATGCTGTTACAATCGTCCATTCCCTCAGCATCTCTCCCTGTTTGTGTAATTGCACTTCTCTCTCTCAAAACAGATTGTGCCACTTGCACAGGTGGCAGTAGTAACCATGTCGTCTTAAGGAATGAAGTCCACTAAATTGCCGTTTTCAAATGCCCTCTTACAGTCTCCCATTCCTGTCGAGATTAGCTCAGTTTCCCACTAAGAGGCTGTGTTAAGGGGGTGGGTGTTCACTTCAGGGGAGCACAGGAGATAGGGCTGTGGTATCAGGTCCCCCTGCTCTCTGTATGAAGCCCTCTGCTGTTCTTGCCTTCCTCAGATCCCCACGTAGGAGGAGCGGCAGTCGCAGTCGTAGCAGGTTAGTGGACTGCAACGTCCTTTAAAGTTTGATCCAAGTTTGATCAATTGAATTCATACGATGTTGATAAAGGGTTTTCATTGGCTAACACCATGTTCCTGTCTCTAATGTCTACAGGTCTCTTTCCAGAGACAGGAGGAGGGAGAGATCCTTGTCCCGAGACAGGAACCACAAACCATCCAGGTCCTTCTCTAGATCCAGGAGGTAAAACATGCAGCCAATTGAAATGACTCATCACTCATTGTTTCTCATTTTCATCATCTAAAGTATTGGCCGTATTTTGGCTGACTTGACGTGAATTGTTCTTAATGATGAATACTTTCTTCGTAAAAATTCTAATGTCATGTCGGTGACTGTGTCTCTTTCTTACAGCCGCTCCAGGTCTAATGAGAGAAAGTAAGAGGATGTATGGAGGTCATGTTTAAAGTCGCAGATGAATGAACGCTCATACTTATTGAATCATTTCATTTGATGGAGAGAAAAAAAAATCTGTTTTTGTTTGTTTCTTTTAATCCATCAATGATATATTTTGGTGCTTTTGTTTTTAGCTTCTCTGTGATGTGCAAATTCCCTCTTTCTATATTTAGTCATTAAGTGTGAGTGTGTGTTGATGCTTAACCTCTGTCCTGTAGTCTTCTTAGTGCTGAAATCGTGTTTTTCACGTTTACTTTCTGCCTTCAATGTTGCCTGTTATCTGCTAATGTTTTTCCAAAGTTATTTTCTCTATTTGTCAATGAACCATACAGGTGAGTCTAGCTCTGGTAATAAATGGCACTGTGATGAAGGAATACATTAAAGATACACAGACATGTGCAGTAGTTCCTTAACTATCTGAGTTTGTCTTAAGATTTTACTTTCTTTCATTGATATTTGTACTGTTTGTAATGTTCTCTGAATTAAAATAAAATTCTGGAAAGTTGTCTGTGAAGTCATCTAATCTGATCAAAATAAGTCTAGGTACCATAAGTGGGTGCAATGGCAATACAATGATTTGTTTCTAGACCTGTACATGAGTGGTCTGGTCTCTTCACAAACGTAGCCTAATGAACAACCAATAACTTTATGAATTGGAAAGTAAACCTCTTAAAACCTAACATCTAGTTTATGTTTCATGTTTATGACCACATGGCATTAACTGATAAACTGATTTGGTAACAGGAAACGTAATATATATTTTTATATGGCTACAACTATAACAAAATACGAAATATATGGCTTCATTCTGGGACAGTCGTTCAAAAAAGAGAACAATCCCCGGGACAGTTGGGATCTCAGTGCTGTTCGGGGAGTGGGTGGGCTAACGCCATCACCTGTGGATTCAGTTGGAGAAACCCCTCCCCGCCTAGATGGACCCAAGTGGAGATACATAAACTCAAGCTCAAACTTCAAGATAACGTGAAATGGGCGGGTAAATCTCACATTTGGGCGCCCTGCTAACATGCCTGCTCGTTGTTTATTCATAAAATGACCTCATACCATGACACTAGGTGTGTTCGACTGAATGCAGCGCCGGCGCCGCGACAGCCGGCTGACTTGAAGCAGCCAATGGCATTCACTGCTTCAAGTCGGCCGGCTGCAGAAATTCACGTAGCCTACTCGATAGACCCGACCCGAAACCACCGAATGTCATAAAAGTCCTCTCATCCATTCTTGAGAGAACACTTCGAGAATCTTTTCGTCAAGTAGGGTTATAAGGGGATTCGTTTTTTTCTTTCTGCTTTATTTAACTTGACAGCATTTGAAAGCCAAGTAAAAAATAGTGCTTCAAAGAAGTGATATTGGAAGATAAAGAAGGCAAAGTTTTGGTTCTTGTGGGAGCCTACCCAGTAGGCTATTGGCTACTTTGATATTACTGGATTCCAATAACGTAAGTGAATTGACAAAGATCATTTTCTAAAACCATATAATAGGATTTCCTTTTCTATTAGCCTACTTTTGCCCACAGTCCACAAATAATGACTTTATTGTATTTTCTGAAGATCAGCTATTTAATTTGTCTGGGAATATTATTTATGTTGGACTATGCTGTATTTAGGGTCCGCTTTAAAAACGACAACAATAGCATACGTTTCAGACCAATACTGTTTGACTCTAGTCATGGATAGTATTTTGACAGCCCCCAGTTTGAATGGGCTCACATGAGTTTCAGACTCAAGTGAAACGTAGCTAGTAAATTGGGCTCGGTCTGAGCTCTACATGTGCCTTTCCACTCGTCAAGTCATCGGTTCGTCATCCCGCCACTGAATATTGAATGTACACTCCGGGCCCGCCTCCAAGTGCCTTTGGCCTTGTGTCTGGTTGTCAAGCCCTTTCTTCAGGTGACAGTGACAAATTTGTCACGTAGCCTACTTTGACAATTAGGATACTTCTTCCGTCCTACACTTTTGATCTGTTTATTCATGTTTTCATTATCTACTATCATCTGCATGTTGAGTTCATATGCCTCCAATACTTTTTTGTTCAGGTTGACAATGAGCATTTATTGAAAACCATTTTAAAAACGCCATCTTTCTGTAATACAGATATTAGCCTAAATATCAGGAAATATGGGCGATTTAATAGCGTAGGCCTACACTTTTAATGCTGTTGTGGGAAATGTGGAGTAGAGTCGAGTCGTTAAATGGCAATATTCTTGGTGGGTAAAAAGACTTGTTAGGCTACATGATGATACAATTATTATTCTCATACAATGTTAACTTTCTCTCCAATTTACGTGATACAAAGATGCACTGTCATTCACACAATCCTAAAAATGGCCCCACACTGCCATCCGGTGGTTTGAACTTGAAAAGGCCTCCTTTACTCCAGACAGGACTAGTCTGTACATGTCGCGGAGGTGGTTTGCCCAGGCATGTATCCCACAGAGCCTAGAGAAAAGTACGCCCCGATGAATCACAGTTGATTCTGTATGGCCTTTATAAAGAAGTGTCTCATTCTCAGCAGATCTCAGTTCCCCTTTAGCCTAGGTGACGTGAATAACTTATTGTTAAGGCTTTTGCAGTGATGGTGAGTTTTGTAGGCTGGTCGGCTAGTGGTGTCATCAGTATTTTGTAATTTTAATAGATGATGTTTGTAGAATTATTTATAATAACTTTTAGCTTGAGTTTGGGATACAGTGGCATAATTTGATTTTGTGTGCTTCTATTTTATGATTGAGATGTAATGTGATAAATGGACAAAGTGACGATAACTAATAGCTATTGTCATTATTATTATTTTTTGCCATACAGCATTACTACACTGTCTACATACACTGTTTTTTAACTTGCTCATCTAACCAGTTTTCCCTCTGTTATTCTTTTCTCCACAGTGTAAGACCATGGACTCTCACAAGAGCATTCTAAGCTCCTTGGGTAGCGGTACTGCCCAGCGCAGCCTGTTTGGTCCAGTGGACCATGATAAGCTGCAGCTGGAGTACCAGCAAGTCCTGCGTAAAGACCTGGAGGATACCTCGCGACGCTGGGGCTTTGACTTCCTGCTGGACAAGCCCTTAAAGGGAGGCCACTTCCAGTGGGAGGGCGTTCCTTCCACTACGGTGCCCCTCGTCTACCGCCCAAAGATGGTGGGCATGAACCAGGTGGAGGCACAGAGGGGGCTGGGCTCTTACATAGAGGCCAGGGCAGGGCCCTTGCTCAGTGGGAAGGAGAACGTCCTGTACACCTCGAAGGATGGGGCTCCCATCGTCCAAAACCTGGAGGAAACGCCAGGGAGGGCAGAGGGAGAAAGGCTGAAGAGAAAACAGACCAACATAACAGGTATGATGGGATAGTGTGACCTTGTAATGTGTCTGTATCAGGATGTGTTGTGCTTAAACTGTCCATGCCAATGTTTTGTACAATCGTGTTAAAAAGCCCCCTTCTCACTGTCTCTTACAGACTTCTATGCTGCTAAAAGAAGATTGGTGGGAACTCCTAGGAAATCCGGTCAGTGATTTTGACACTGACCGGATTTCTACTTGGGGAACACTACTTCTCCCAGGAAACTCACAACAGAGACCTTAATATGCATACACTCTTACTCACCCAACCTTGTGTATGCAACTGGAAAACAAACTGTCAAAAGCAATGGGAAAACAGAAGAACCTCTGCTCATTATACTGTACCAGAGAATGTCTAATATAGGGAGAACTGCCACTCCCGGGAAACTTCCGGGTTCTGAACTGGTTACAGTTCCATTCTAGTTCCATATGAGGGCTGATTCCACTTCGGATGCCATCAAGCGGGATCTCTGGTCGTAGTCAGTCCTTCACTAACCAATCAGCATTCATTAGCAGAATGCTAGCGTGTTATGGGCAACAACTACTCACCCTGTAAGAAATCGAAAGGACGTAAGTACTCGTTCATTCAACTTTTTACCTATAATCCATGTTGAACATGCAAAAACTACAATCAAATCTGAGATTTCTCAACGACAATCAGGTGAAAGAGACATTTAGCATTTTAGCTCCATAGACTCCCATTCATTTTTCACTCTACCGCGATCACTCCCAGTGGAACTCTGGTGGAACTGCAACCAAATTCGGTACAATGGGGCTTAATAGGGAGTGGGCAGGCTCTCCTTAAACAGGCTCGGACTGTACTTTATTCTTGCTCGTGTGGTTTATTTGTGTATTGTATTACTGTCTAAAGCGCCCCCCTGTGGTATGGAATACATACTCTATTTAGCCAGTTCAGACCTAAATCAATCAGTGGACCTCCTCTCCCTTATCAATGGGCAAATACATTAATGGCATTGAAATATTCACTGTCTGGATGCCTTTGTTTTAGTACATTCCACACCACTGAAATGGACTCACCACGATGCTGCCTCTGGGTTTACACTTACAGTAAATCCTGTTGGTGACATCATCAAAATGAGACTGTGTAACTGATAGCCTAAAGTCCCTGAGACTTTAGATTCAAATATTCATTTATTTATTTTTCATATTGTCACTACGCTGTATCATGAAGTTTGTTCAATATGTTTTTCATCAGCACTTATTTTCTGTATTTTTCTGTTAACTTGAATTTGAAGTTTTGTGTATCATGTGTACTCAAAGGAAACTACTTGAATGAGTACTTTGTTTGAATTCTATTTTGTTATCGATAGCAATCTCAGTATGTGTCATCCCACTCTTTTGTCAACAGGGATGTTGGTTTCTCTTTCAAACCAAGACATACTTCAAGCTTCCAATCACATTTTTAAGAATGTTTTACATATGAGATATGATACAAAGCGTCCTTTCAGAGTTGCACATGTGATGCATCACATAGCTGGTGCATTCGACTTAAACAAAACTCATCTAAGCTACAGCCGAGTATTTTCATAATTTGTATTTTATTCATAGTACAGTGCATTTGAATATATTATAATAATATGCTGCTATAGGTAATGGGTGTCTTTCCATCAAAATACTTAATTTGATATGCACCAAAACTTCTTAGTGAAAACATCAGCATTTCTCATAACAATGCACTTCCCTTCATAGATTTGTATTCACAGGTCCTTTGTAATATTTTATGTTCAAATAAAAACAATATGCTCTATATTTATTTTAAGATAAGCTTTGTATGATTTGTAAATTGAATTGTAATAAAGATGTATACTATTGATCTAGACTTGTTGTCATTGATGTATTTTAAGCACATTTTAAAACTGTGTGTACTTTTATATATTTGTGTGGTCAGTGTCCTCAGTTACCAATGTTACAATACAGTATATCAAAATATTGAAGAAACATACTGTATTTTGATTCATAATAGTTTTGAATCTGAAACTGGTGAGGTCCTCCAGACAGGTATCAGCGTCATTTGTGCCCTGCTGACCGACTTGTTGTCAGGCAGGTTGCTAGGAAGATGACGATACTTGTTTACATCCCCAATCATGGATCCCCAACCCCTCACTCCTCTGTTCAGCACTTGGCATACTGCATCCCACCCCTCAGACACACTGCACAGATGACTGCAAACATACACATATTATTAATTAACAGTAACATGAAAAACTCGAAATTGCACTTTTTTTTCATTTACCTTTCTTGAAAATCCCCACATCAAGCACTTAAGAAGCAATGCTTTATTTTTCTACATGAAAATATTGCATTCATGTTTTTTGCGCATGACTATAATGGTATGCGGGGGATATTCTAGTCCTCTTCCTAGTCCTAATCTTCTCCACAGCTCTACATTCTTATAAAAATTCTGCAGCCCCTCCATAAACATTTGTGGGTCTGAGTGTATTCAGGGTTTAAGGGATGAAGGGGCCATAATAGGCCCTGACACAAGCCCTGCTGTTCTCCCAGCCCCCCTCCCTCCCCCTGCTCCTCTTCCCCTGGCCTTGCTACAGAGGCACCTGCACGCGTGCGCTAAGCTCTCCCCCCTCCTCTCCTGCTTTCTGCCCCCTCCCCCTATCCCCCTCCCTCCCCTCTTCCTCCATCATCTGTCCCTCAGCTCACACAGCCGGGAGAGAGCAGGACGGATCGCGTTTACGCTCAGACGGACGAGAAAGAGAGAGAGAGGGGAATAGAGAGAGAGGGAGGGAGGGTGGGTGGATGAAAAAGAAAGACGCAGAGGCAAACCGAGCGAGCATATGAAACAAAGGGGAAGACAGAAAGAGGGAGATGGAGGAAGATAGGGAGGCTGCAGACATCTTTGCTATCAACAATGGAGCATGAAGCTCCGGTGAGGCGATAGGCAGACATTGGGGAGGGGAGAGACGATTGAAGAGGGGGCTCCTCCGTGGGCACAGGGGGGAGGGGGGAGGGAGAAGGAGACCAAGGAGGAGGAGAAGGATGGGCCTCGAACACCGACCTGCAGTGGCATTGCCAGTCCGGGATTAAACAGTATGGTAACGTTCCCAAATTAATCTATCACCGCACTGGTATCTGTCTCATCCTCCTCATCCTCGTTCATCCATGCTCGCTGCTGGCACTCATCATCCATTTCACCCATGTCGCAGTGCATGTCTGTCTCCACGTGTGAAGTCATGACAACAGGCATTTTCTCTTTCTTTTTACATCCTAGCCATCTGCCATCCCCACCACCACCATCATCATCTTTAGGAGACTGGTTTACCCTGGAGGTTATCCTGAGTTTTCACTACCACCATTGGATTTCAGCATTGGCCATTCCTGTTTGTCTGTGTTGTTTGTGTTGTGCTTCTTCTAGAGCTACATAAACATTTGATATCCCCCTCGTTCAGTGTCTTACTATTCGAGCATGCTATCGAAATGAAATAAATCTGTACGCAGGCTCTGTTGTGGTTCTGACTGCAGTCATTTGTTCAATCCAAAGCCCTGCATTAGCAGCTAACGTGATTGTAACCTACTTTCTAAAAATGCCCTCTTTTCTGTTCATCTAGAATAGAGGAGGCCATGCCTCTTTGGTTCATTTAATATTGGTTTTCCAATGCAAGTCGAATGATGTTAGGATGTGGGTGACCAGCTGTAGTAAATTATAACAGGGATGAGAGATGTTAGATGAGAGGTGTCACATGCCTTAGAAGGCTACTGTTGCTGCACTGGCACTGGTGACAATGTTGTGATGTCTGCCCCGGCAACCAGAGGGTGATGATTATACACAACACATCCACTTTTGCCCCAGCAACCTACAGCATCTAAAGAAGGTTTCTTGTGTCATGAGGAGTGGGCCCCATAAAGATGGACCCTCAGACAAGATGTTTGTTTGTCGGAGTCCATCATTAAAGGATTAAATATCCCTGGTCTATTGTTTGTAAAGCTGTCACATTGTGACACGATGCGGAGGTGCTGACTTTGGGTTTTGGGCGTGTGTATGTGAAGAGATGTAGGGCAGGGAGGGCACAGAGGGGGCCACACAGGGAGCTTATATTCATGGCCACACAGGGAGCCTCAATAGGTTAGAATTTAAGTAGCAATTGTACTGTTGTTTTTGTGCATGAGGCACAACTGGAATCACTTTCAAATGACTTGTAATCGATAAAGCAATAGTCATACAAAAAGGATTTTGTATGTTGAATTCAATAATGCTTTTTATTTTCTACGGTGGCACTGAGTGCCAGGACAAGATTTTAATACATAAGTGGGGCAATATTTTTTTTCAAACACAGAAACTCTCTTTTGCCACCATCAGTTCAATCACTTCTCTCCCTCTATCTCTCTCTCTCTCTCTCTCTCTGTCTTTCTCTGTCTTTCTCTGTCCCCCTTAGCTGGATAAAAGTGATGTGACAACCCTCGGCCTGCCCCCTTCTACCAGCCATGGAGGCTCTGACGGTAACATCAGTGTTGACGGAGCTGGGGCTGGGGCCGTGGCTGGGGCCGGGGCTGGGGCTGGGGCAGGGGCTGTGGCCGGGGGGGCTGATGGGTCAGGGGTTGCAGAGCCCCAAAGAATGCGAGCAGCTCTGGAGCACCTGCAGCAGAAGATCCTGAAGATCACCGAGCAGATCCGCGTGGAACAGGAGGCACGCGATGACAATGTAGCAGAGTACCTAAAGCTCGCCCACAACGCCGACAAGCAGCAGGCCTCACGCATCAAACAGGTGTTTGAGAAGAAGAACCAGAAGTCTGCGCAGACCATCGCCCACTTACACAAGAAGCTTGAACACTACCACAAGAAGTTGAAGGAAATAGAACAGGTGATTGTGTTTGATTGTGTGTGTGAGAGAGAGTGTTTGTGTGTTTGCGGATGAGGTTCTACTCGTTGGTTTATTCCTCATAAAGACCCAATTAAGATTTCAGTTCAGCAAAAGGTTGCTGGGTTTGTCAAAGCTTGATACGTTCGTTTTAAGCAAATAAGCTTTCTCTGTTCAGAAAATGTACACTGACAAAGAGCATGTTTATCATCTCTATTTGCTACCTTTTTAGTCTCGTGTTCATTGTCCTTTCTGTGTCTTATAGAATGGTCCAGCCCGACAGCCAAAGGATGTCCTCCGTGACATGCAGCAGGGCCTAAAGGACGTGGGAGCCAACGTTCGAGCAGGCATCAGCGGATTTGGCGGGGGAGTAGTGGAAGGGATGAAAGGAGGCGTATCTGCCCTTACACACACTGCTGTGGTCTCCAGCCTGATACGCAATAGGTTTGGCAGTGCAGACAACATCGCTCACCTTAAAGACACACTAGAAGACGGGGTGGGAGGACACTCGGAGGACACGCTCACCCCACGCGCCCTCAGCGGCAGTGCCACACTGGTATCCAGCCCCAAGTACGGCAGTGACGACGAGTGCTCCAGCGCCACCTCGGGGTCAGCGGCCGGCAGTAACTCGGGTGGGGCCGGGGGAGGAGGCGGGATGTCCGGGCTGGGGGCAGGTTTGGGGAGCCCCAGGCTGGATGGCCACCATCACCACCACCATCACATGCACAGCTCCTGGGACGCGTTGCTGGAGGGCCTGCAGGAGATCAAGGCCAGCCAGGCTCACATGGAGGACACCATCGAGGACATGAAGGGCCAGCTGCAGAGTGATTACTCCTACATGACTCAGTGTCTGCAGGAGGAGAGATATAGGTATAATCATGTCTGAGTTTGTATTAGTCTAAGGTCTGTTTCTGGTCAGACTCTGTGGACTGCATCCTCCTGAAAACGGAGCCTTTGCTTTGCTACAGCTTTATGAGTGGCTTCAAATTGTTTAGCTCATGGACTGTAGTTAGAACAGTATCAATACTTGCATTTCATCCAGTGGCATCCACACATTTGAAAAGCCACTTTATTCAAAGGATAATGAGATCAGAACTGGTATGAGATAGTCATCATATTCCTGGTCTTAAAACTATTGTAAATGTACACCCAGATTGTCCTCCCATGAAGCGTTGGATCATACCAATAACCAAGTATGTGTCTGTGTTCAGGTATGAACGACTAGAAGAACAGCTGAATGACCTCACAGAGTTGCATCAGAATGAGATGACCAACCTGAAGCAGGAGCTGGCCAGCATGGAGGAAAAAGTGGCCTACCAGTCCTATGAGAGAGCCAGAGACATTCAGGTGAGAAACAGTCATCTTCCACAGAGGTCACAGTTGTGGAACTGTCAAATATTTGTTTTCAACATAGCGGGGAGACTAAGGGAATTTCAGGAGAGGCAGACAGACACTGATAATTAGATGCATACAGGATTACAATGAAGGGGTTTCCCACTAATGTGTGTGTGCGTGTGTGTCCTTCCAGGAGGCAGTAGAGTCGTGCCTGACTCGCATCACCAAGTTGGAGCTGCAGCAGCAGCAGCAGCAGGTGGTGCAGCTGGAGGGCGTGGAGAATGCCAACGCCCGCGCCCTGCTGGGGAAGCTCATCAACATCATCCTGGCCCTCATGGCCGTGCTGCTGGTGTTCGTCTCCACGCTGGCCAACTTCATCACCCCGCTGATGAAGACACGGGCACGGGTCGCTGCGACCGTCCTTCTGGCCCTGCTGCTCTTCATCCTCTGGAAGCACTGGGACTTCCTGGAGCACTGTCTCCTGTGGCTGCTGCCCAGCTGAGTGGCCCCACGGCCGGGCAGGCAGACAGACAGAGCCCCCCTGGGTCGGAGCCCAGGATATGTGTGGTGTGGAACCAGACTTATACCAGCGAGATGGACTGGAGACTGACCATGGGTGACTCAGAGACAAATAGACTGAACGAGATCCATTGCACTTTTGAGCGGAAATGTAGACAAACGCGATGTGGAGGGGGTTTTGTGACCTACAATCCCACAATGGAGCTGCACGGAGAAGACTGCCTAAGATGGTGGAAGGCAATCTGTTTGATTGATGGTTGTGAGACTGTTGAGGGGAACTGTTGGGTGTCTTATGGCGATTACCATGACAAGTAACATAGAGAACCTCCTGCCTAGCAACACTAGCAGCATATGCTCATGACCAATAAATTGGTGTTGAGCCACTATCGTACTATTTCACCAAAACGGAGTGTTCATTGTAAGTCCTTTGAACATGAAACATTTGAAACGTTTTCTAATCATTTTAATAACTAGTCATTATAATGACTAGAGCAAATGACACTGTCTTTGATAGACCCTAAAATGTTGCTGTTTGTGTTGAGACAGTTGTATATTTGGAGCACAAGGCCAAGCAAAAAGATTGCTAATTTGCTGATTGTTTGAGTATGTGGTCATGCATGTCCTCACATGTGCATTTGAACCAGGGAAAGATACACTTAGTTAGCATGACTAACATTACATCACCTAGTCAGACATGCTTTCTGCTGTCGACAAACATGTATCTCTTTTTCTCTTTAACAAACTAGATGAAATTCCATCTAGACGTTAGACAAGGTTTTGAGTGTACTATCCTTTTGTTTCTTATGTACGATACAAAGAACAATTTCGGAGGGCCAGAGATAACTACAACTAATCTATTAATCTATTCTATTCATAGATATGCTATTTCATGACCACTGTTGTAGAGCAGCAAAGAATTGATGTAATGTCAAACTCACTGGCATGTCTTACCATCACCTCCATGTTTATATCCAGTTTGCTGAATCCATCTTAATAAATCAAATCAAAAATTCGGAGTATTCCGATGTGTTTGAGTCTTAGCAGCCCCTCCCCTGCACTTTATCATTCTGGAGGTGAAAGTGTCAATTGGCATCCCCTGTTCTCATCTTCCTGGACTGGACAGAGGCATGTTGTACTTGTTATACAGCTGACCAAAGGGCAATAAAACCTTCCTAAATACTTCCAGCTCCTGCTCACCCACTAATCCTATGGATTACAGTACAGTATTATTTACACTTAACTGCTCTGCTTTCAAAGCTCCCATAAAACTCTTAATCCTCATATTTGGAAAGGTAATGGCTAGCTGTTAACATTTCTTATGGTTTAATTAAGTTTACTTTTATTATTTTTAGTTACTAAGAGTTTCAATCTATACAAAAATAGACTATTACAAATTAAGATTTACATTCTGACAGTTAACATTCTAATTGGTTTGAAGTTGGCATGATGTGCTCATACAGTTTCAGTTGACCTCCAATCCTGACCCCATCAGTTACATGTTTTGAGCAATCAGACATTTTATGTAGACACAGCAGTAGGCATATATCATTGTGGTTTTGCTCTGTTAAAATGCAACCCCTGGTGTCAAAGGTAAAAACTGTCTTGCTTTCAAATGCTGCAGAATTCTCTGGATACCTAGATTATTGTAGTAGGTATAGATATCTTCAGGTCATCATCTTAAGACCTACATACGGCATTTCAATTTTTTGTCTTTATTGTCAGGCCTACCCCATACAACCATTACATTTATGACAGGTGCTCTTACAATACTGGACAAAACTGAAGAGCTCAAGGATCAGTGGCAAGGCCAGGACTGACCCTAGAAAGTAAGACATTCATTGTCATTAGATTGTTCCAACTTCTCAACAATTAAAACTAATTTCGCATTTGATTCTCTATCAAACACAGGGGTACAGTATTCATTGATTACCTAGCAAATTGTTTAAGACTTGTTTAAAAATGGCAGAGTACAAAAAACATTGTATCACAAAGCTGAATAATTCCTGATTTGATCTTGATTTCCTGTCATGGTGTAACAGGTACATATATTGCTTTCAGGTGCTCCAGTTAAAATGGGTACCTCCCTGTTTGAGCGGAAATCTCTGCACATTCTTGAATTTTTCGGTACATTATTAAGCCTTTTTTATATACCTATCAAAGCATCCCAAAATCCAAGAGAGATATGGAACCAATTCTACCATCCGGGCCCAAAACGAGCACTTCTATTTAAAGTGTGGGGAGAGGAGAGAGCTGCCATGTAAAACATAGAGGAGTTACTATTGATCTAACAGATACAGTCAACAGCCATAGACCCTCCCCGAAAGGTGCAGCTTCGTGCCAATTGGCTCAACGCAGTCTGTCATTCTTTTAACAGTCTGCCTTCAGCCAACTCTAGGCCTTTAGTCAAAAGGTGGGGAAATATACACTTACACACACAGAGTTCTTACTTGGTATCAGACCTGGGGCAGAATACTATTTGTTTTCAATTAGGTATCTGTGCTTAAATGCTTGTATCTGGTACAATGGAACCCACTATTCTGACACTTCAACTAAAAAGGATTTCAAATGGCCTTTGGCCCCAGGTCTGCTTGTTAACTCGTTGTATACCTGCTCATTCATCATGTTCCCTCCCAGCAGAAGACGCCCAGGTGGAAGATGAAGCCTGGTCTCCACAGCAGTAAAGAGAGGTCAGAGTAGTGACACACACATGATAATAGGAAGGAGTCAAAAATGCCCTTGGTTGACATCTCATCAACATTAAAAATGTGCAACAGAAGGAAGCAGCATTGGCTCTTGAATGTGTGACAGAACCGGCCGGCTCACAGATCCTCCCGACTCGCTCTCGTCAATGGTCAGTCCATGCCAATACAATACAGTACTTTGGGACCTGATGAAAGGTGCTATTAAAAACAAAAAAACATGTAATCCATGATCATCCTCATTTAGAACAACACATCCATGAGGCTTTAAAACATAAGGCCGCTGATGGCAACCACACATTTCAGAGTCAACAATGCCTCCCAATGTGGCATTAATGTTCAGTAGCTTTCACAGGGGTGCCGGGCTGATAGCCAGACATGGCAGACATAAACCTGGGTGGTTCAACCCGCACACCTGGCTGGACACACAGAGAGGTGTGTGAGTGAACATCAGGTCTCATAGGGAGTCCCCTGGTGGCCCCGCAGTCCTCTGGTCCTGGACCATGATGGACTGATGATATGAGTTTATCACATGGGTCTGGTCCCCGAGGTTCAGGCAGGGTGGCGTCGGAGGGAAAGGCTCTAGGCAGACCTCTGGGTGTAGAAGAGAATGTAGGCCTGAGTGTTGCACACCTCCTCCACGTTGCACACGTTCATCTCAGAGTCATTACAGTGGACCCAGAAACCTGGGAGGGGAGCAGAAGAGATGGGAGTTAACCATCTGGAAAGACATGAGATTTCACAAGTTCTCCAGAGGTCGTATGATCCCAGGTCAAAAACCACATCCAGGGCATGGCACGTTCAAAGCGGCCCCAGCAGCAAGAAAAACAGTGGTCAGACAATCTGATGACCTGACAGATTGGCGGTCAATGGAGAAACCCACAAGTTTCCCCCTTAACTCAGGAGCATGATCTCTCAAGACACCATCGCCTTGGGGATCGATACATCTCAAAACAGGTACCTTCAAATGAATAGAAATCAAGCACACCCTCTGAATCGACAGCACATGACAGCAATACAAAGAAGTAGCCGTGTGTCAGAGCACACGTGGTTGCTCACCTCCTTCTGTGTTGTAGCAGTATGCGGTGTAGTGCCCTGAGCCGAAGCCTTTCCCGTGGTGCATGACCACAGCAGACAGGTCGTAGGTGTAGCCCTCTCTATGGACGGTATGACCCGAGTCACTGCAGCAGTAGGGTTCTATGTTCAGAACCTGGTCGAAGGCCACGTGGACGCCAATCTTTTCCCTGTGGTTCCGACCTGACCATCTGTTATACACACGGAGGGTTGTAGTTAGCATGGAAGTGGATCCTCTACACACACGTTAGGCACCAAAGGCTAATTTGTGCTGATCTGTCCATCCCAAATTTCTACCCTGTCCGAGATATACACTTGAACTACCATGAGTCATTTTAAAAGCATAGGACTGTTCTGAACATTAGCCAATATATTTATGTACATTAACATTGGTTAACAAGTTAAAAATAACTTGAACATATCAGCTTGGATTGACAGTCATGCTCTGGATTAATCAGTGACAGCGGGCTCCTCAACATGACCGTTCTTCACTGACCTGAAGCGTTTGAGGTGCAGCCGTAGAACCTGAGGTAAGCGGTAGATCAGAAGCTGCTTACACGCTTCGGACAAAACCAGAGGCTTGTGGGACGTCTTCCGTCTCTTCCCTGGCAGAGGAGGAACACATTAGCTCCTCGACTGACGCCTCTTAATGAATGGGATGTTCTATTGACTTGTGTGGTCGATTTTGATCTAGGACCACTCTGCCACTCCAAAGAGGCCTTTGTAAGTCTCTCGTCTAAATACTCACTGTTGCAGTTGTTGCAGGCATAAATGCTTCCTTCAAGGGCCTCGGTCTCAGTGAACTTGGCCAGCATCTCTGTGAGGGAGCAGCTGCGGCGCTGGAAGGCCATGGAGCTGGAGCCCTTCTGCCTGCTGTGGTAGCGCTCAGGGAACTCCAGGGAGAGGTCCCAGAAGGGCTCCACTGTGTTGGACTTGTGCTTACACGACAGACACGTCACCTAAAACAACAACATGGGGACACCAGGGTAAGTGGAAGGCCAGAGCCAGAAACTGAAATGCATGTATTATGCTTGGGGTGCAAGGAAGGAAATAAGGAAATAAATGAAAGAGGGGAGACGGTAATAAGGGGTGAAAAAAGCCAGACGTAAAAAATGGAAAGAAAGAAAAAGGAGGCTCACCTGACTGAGTAGCTGCCCATGGAAGATGGTGTTGAGAACCTTGAGCACCTGCTTGGAGAGCTTCCTCTGGGAGATGGGGATGACGATCCTGCGCTTGGTGCCCTCCGACTCCAGCTCCTGCTGCACCTTGTCCAGCAGCTCGCACAGGAACTCCTGGGCGTCCTGCTGATCGTAGCCCCGGAACGCCGGGATCAGGTTCCACACAGAGTGCAGCATGGCGAAGGGCGACACCAGCGACCAGCGGCCCGACCACATGACCCTGAAGAGCGTGTGAAGCTCGTGGCAGAGGGACATCTGCTGGCGGGTGGACGAGCGTGGCTCCTTGGGCTGGACCAGCTCTGCTGCGTTCAGGCAGGGAGGGGTGATCTTCTTGCTGCTCTCTGGTGAGCCACTGCTGCCCGTCTTGGCCAGAGGGCAGCCTAAACCCTGCGCCAGCGTGCCGGTGCTACTGCCTCCAACTACGGCACTTGCTACCTCCTTTATCCCCTGGGAGGTGTTGGTCTTAGCCAGCAGCTCCTCATTCTCACACCCGTCCAGTGTGAGAAAACACTCCCTGAATTTCTGCAGGTGGCTCAACACCTGTAAGATCGAGTTCATGTAGCATGTGTTGCCCAGGTTACGCAGACCAGTGACACCTGGGGCCAGTCTGCGACGTGTGGCAGTGTGGGAATAGAACCTCCGCACTTTCGGAGTTCTACCATTACGAGAGGGCTTGTGAGGCAGTGTGACGGCGGGGGGCTTCTTGGGCAGCAGAGGTAAGCGCTCTGGAGGGTCCCGGAACTTGAGGGGAATGAGTGCGATGGTGGAGCGAGGCGTCCGGGTGAGGAGCCTGGCGCTCTTCCTGGGCGGCACGTTGGCCAGCTCTCCCAGGAGCCTCCTCTTCACCTCCTTCCTCTGACGTCTCAGCTCCTCCTTCTCCTCCTCCAGCTTCTGCTCGCGCTGGCGCTCCAGCTCCTGCTGCCTCCCCCTCCACCTCCGCATCACGCTCCCCAGGAGCATCTTCCTGCGGTGCCACAGGGCCATCTGCATGGCAGGCTGCAGCTGCGGCCCCCCCTCGCCCACCCAGGGGGTACAGTCCCCGCCCGCCGAGGAGCGCAAGGAGCGTCGGCCGGGGCTGCGCACGGTGGACAGTGCCCCCCGGAGGAGTTTAAGGTCTCCTTCTGCATTGTCGTTGAGCACGGAGTCCCCGCAGGCGAAGCAGAAGACGTCCAGCTCGCGCACCTCGATGGCCAGCGGGTGGCCGGACTCCTGAAAGTGTTTGAGCGAGTGCTCTTCGATGAAGCGGCCACAGGCCACATGGGAGCACTTGAGGCATGCCCACACTGACTCGGTGGTGCTGCAGTCCACACAGCTCCATTTCTGCGGGTTCAGGACTGAATGATCATGGCCCAGGCGGAGGCGTCCCACGTGCTTACAGCGATCCATCTCTCAAGATGCACATGTGCCTGTGGCGTCAGGACCCACCCCCCCTGAGCCAAGCAGCAGCTCATTCTGACAAAGGGAAATGCCAAAGATTTACTTATTTACAAGCTTTAATTAACCAATTAATTATTTATAACTGAATCAAAATAAACATTGGTTAAAATGGAAGTTACATGTGGAACAAAACCCTCCTGTTGGATGTATGTTACTTACTGTTTTGATTCAGTTGATGTACTGTCAACATTACAACGGAACTGATCTTCATAACAGCATTTAACGACCAGCAATATCCACTGTTTCACTGCAATGAAGAAATATAGGTTTAAAGTGAGTATAAACGTATCTGCAATTTCGGGACTAGATCATACATTAAGTATTAACTGCCACTAGCCAACAATGACTAAGAATACTAAGACTGCTTGTCCCACAACATAGTAACACAGCAGTAGTTGACGATCACGGCGTCCACCTTACTAGGTAGGACACGAGCTGAACTTCTTTATATAATCTCATCGCCGATATATTAAATTCACAGGATACCAGTTCACAAGACACCAACACCCGTTTAGCCTGCAGGTCAGGCATCATAGCTAGCTAGCTCCTTAGAAGTGGAATTAGACAAACTCTGTAACACTGTCTAACTAAACCCAAACGAGTGGTCTACAGACTGCTGCCATGGCTGTGGCTAGCAAGCTGGACTACCTACATAGTTCGCCTAACTTAACTACGATACTTACTCGAGGCCGTCCGACCTTATGCCTGGACAATCATGCAACCCAACAAATCCTCACTTCGTTTCATGTCAATGGTAAAAATCTAAATGTAGAAGTATATTTGATGCAACTGTCATTCATTCACCTCTTTGATATTGTCCTTCTTTGTCAGTGTTTGGCCAAGATGCTAGCTAGTTTTCTATCCTCTTCCATTTTCAAGACAATGCATTCGATGCTCATACAGCCAGATGGCTGACTAAACTGGCAATACAAGCTAACGTTTGCTAGACTACTTCGGTCGCTAGTGTAGCTCAATTACCAGGCACCGTACTTCTAGTACCAGACAGAACAAAGACCAGTCTCATATATATATCCTCTGTCTTCTGAATACTGTCACAACATTTTCTGACGACTGCAATGGCTAACATTATTAAACACTGCCAGACAGCACATCGTTTAAAGTTATATACCCTAGTCAAGTTAGCTAGCTCGCTAGCGATGTGTGGAGAACTAACATAAATGTAGTTAGCATACTAGCTAGCTAGCTTAATAACACCACGCTAGCAAGATAACTACAGTCGGTGGCTTGCTAGCTCCACCTAAAACTAGCTAGCTCACGTTAGCCAAGGCAAGAAGAGCAGGTCAACCACCATCGGGATTTGTTACTAGCCTGCAAGCTAGCTAGCCCTAATCAGTGAAGTAGCTAGCTCTAAATACCTAGCTTGCTAGGCTGATAGTTACTTAGCACTGCCACTACTATACTAGCTACTTTAGCAAGACAATTTCACTTGACAAATGACATTTGTTACTCATCATAAAAAACAACCCCTCAAAATGTAAACATTTCTCAAATATTTACCGCCAACATTTGCATGTTGTTGTCAGTCAGAAACCCCGAGACAACCGAACTCTTTCTCTCTGATCCGGGCTGGCTTTTCAACCACCGTGCGGGAACAAATCTCTAACGTTGGCTAGTAGTAGTAGCCAGCTAGCTACCCCGTTCACACACCGTTCTACGTTGACTCGCATCGATTGGCACACAGGATGTGGCATTCATTCCTTCAACTCGGAGCCGAGCCAAATAGCGTATCGCGGCAGTTTTTATGTTCTGATAATTTCCTGTATTTAATATGCAAGTAAAGCAAGACAAGTTATACAAAAAAATGTTTATTGAATGGAAAAACAAGTTTAAGAAAACTGTACAAACTTTTCACATTGTTAGCCAGAAACATCAAACCAATGCACACATCCCAATGGCATGAAATAGGTTTTGATATTCCATTACTATATTTAAATCTAAAAATGCAAAGTCAGATGATGTGTGTGTTTTGCATTCCTGGCTATTATACATTAAGTCCACTGTGGGGGGCATTGCATTCCTTTTATTTCAGATCTCTACTATAGCCTTTTTTGCATACAAACAATGCCTCAAGGATTTGAAAACACAGATGTTCCCCAAATCTGGTAATTTGACATGTCATGACTGAATCCCCAATCTGATTGGAAATAACTGTCATTAGTGAACTGGAATAGAAGTCTTTTCATAAATCGGGTCCACTAGAATGTTGAGAAACAGTTGAGGAATATTCATTTTTCCTTTTCCCTTTCCTGGAGACCTCAGCGTCCAGTACTCACTGGAATGACCTGCTGTTTACGTAGTTTGCCGAATAACTCCAGATACTGTGTCATGGTGTCAACACAGTCCGCTGGGGCATATAGACCCTCAGGTTTGGTGGCAAAGACTGAGGGTAGCTCAGGGATGCTGGGGCCCAGGAATGTCTGCATAAACTCTTTCATCAAGTTCCAGCAGTCCCCTGGGATCACGCAGGGACAATACTCCACCTTGACAAACACAAACAGGTTACAAATGGTACAGATAACATCTCCAATTTAGTTGTAAGTGGACTTTTAATTCCTCACCTCTACTGAAATGCCCCGGGCACTAGAGCTCATTGTGACAGCTCCAACTTTGATCAGGAAATCACAATAGCGGTAGCGGGTGCCACGACTCTCCACCTTGTGCCCCTTGGCATTCTGAAAGTGGCTCTTCAGCTTTATCATGAGCACATCAAAATTTCCATCTGCAGTTAGACTGGGCCCCCCTTCAAACAGAGCTAGGCAGCTCAGGGGAGTCTCAGAGTTGTGCATCACATAGAGAAGCTTTGAAGGCTGACCTGTGATGGAAAAAACAGAAACAGTTTTCATTGATGTGGGCTTGTCATGAGTTTGGTATTGGAATGCATTGTCAATTTCATAATTAGGATTAGAAGTAGGTTAGAATGTGTGCATATCAGTGCACAAATAGACGTGACATTGTACCGCTGGCGTTTCCTGTGGCATGGTACGTCTCACAGTCCACGTAAAAGTTTCCATGCTTCACAGCGGCAAGCTGTTCCAGTTTTTTGTGCAGAATGTCTATTGTTTGCTGCACACTCTTCCCCTCTGCAATGGGCACCTGACACACACTGAAGCATAAAACAACGTTATCTTGAATAAGGTATGAAGACATTCAGAGCATATCGAAAAAGGAACAGTAAAATGTATTGAGTCAACAATTATAATTTATTTAACATTTGCGGACGATAAACAACCAGGCTTAATACATAATCTCGAAGTAATATGATTATTATTCGTTTTATATTTGGCAGCAAATTCAGCAAATAAACTACCCCAATCTCACCAAGTCACCCCCATTGTGCCAGCAGTTAGCTTGTTCCGAAAATCTACGCGCAAACCATCAATATCCGGGGTAAGAGGAAATGATGCAATTATTGGTGCTGACAAATCATCAATGTGCATTATATTTATACATTAGATATATTAGCGTAATCAATATTCGATAATAGGTTATCTAAATGTGTTCAAAAATAAATAAATGAATCTGTAAAAGCTGATAAAATGTGCTTTCTAAAATGTACGGAAACGTAGTTTAGCGTCACTTCCTCTGTAGCAGTGCACGTGTGGGTTAAAAACAAGACTACGCGAGCTAACATTAATGTTAGAATACTTTGGCCACATATTTTGTTAAATAGGAACACAAATTAAGTAGGGCCACGTTATTGTCTTTTAAGAGCCTTACCAATGCCTAAAGTGAAGAAATCAAGAGGCGGAGGGGTTGAAAAAAGCAGTGGAACGTTGGCGTTGGCTGATCAGATTCTACAAGGGGACATGGTAAGAGTCCCAGGCAGATTAAAGACCAGAGACACGAGGGAAGATGAAGACGATGAGTACGTGGACGAGCGTCTGTCACGGAAAATCTTGGAACAGGCTCGAATTCAGCAAGAGGAACTACAGACAGAATTTGGCTTGGAACCGGAGGTCAAGAAAAAACCAGCCACCGTTTTAGGTGAAGTTGCACGCTAGCTACCCAAGTGATAGAAGTTGTTATTGATGACATCCCCGTTCCTAAGTCAGCCTACTAATAATACTATAAGCCTTGCTTATGGAACATGAATACTTTTTGATGAACTAGTGGGTGAAATATTATGTTATTGTGATGTTTGTTTTATCCCCTGGGAGACGGTTGTTGTCATACTGTTATTTCTGTTGTAGGCCCTCACACCAAGGATGAAGACTCAGATGAGGAGTGGCCAGCTCTTGGTGAAGCAGGAGCAGGAGAAGGGGATGATGCTGGCTGTGCAACTGAAGTGGTGGTGGATGCAGAGGATGAGAAAGCCATGGAAATGTTCATGAATAAAAATCCTCCAATGAGGTAAGCTAAAACAAAAGGCTGTGGACTACGAATCAAACCTGGGTATCACTTTCTGTCATAACACATGGCTATTTTATGTATGATACTCACTTGTTATTGTAGACGGACACTAGCTGACATCATCATGGAGAAGATCACAGAGAAACAGACAGAAGTGGGAACCGTGATGTCAGAGGCTTCAGGAAGACCAATGCCACAGCTGGACCCGAGGGTCATTGAAGTCTACAAAGGAGTAAACAAGGTGACAAATTATGTTGGATATATTGTAACCAGCATAGCAGGTAAATATCTTGCTGAGAACAGTTGTCTTACTTGTCTGAATGCCGTTTTAGGTCTTGTCTAGATACAGAAGTGGTAAGCTCCCCAAGGCTTTCAAGATCATCCCGGCATTATCAAACTGGGAGCAGGTACTGTACCTGACTGAGCCTGAGAGCTGGACAGCTGCTGCTATGTACCAGGCAACAAGGTATGTTGGAACTATATACATGCAGTTGATCTGTGGGTCCATTTGCAAGGATATGTTATATCTAAGTGAGACAGTGGCTGACTATGAAGCTTCCGTTTATTGCAGAATCTTCTCTTCCAATCTGAAAGAGCGAATGGCCCAAAGGTTCTACAATTTGGTGCTGCTGCCAAGAATAAGAGATGACATAGCAGAGTACAAAAAACTCAACTTCCACCTTTACAACGCATTGAAGAAAGCCCTATTCAAACCTGGGGCATGGTTTAAAGGTGAGATAGATTGTATAGAAATGAGTATATCCAGCGGCAGGGCGCCCCGGACGCTAATCGGTCAATTGTGCATAAACTGAGGCATTACCGCAAAGGCAAGGAAAAATAAGAAAGAAAAGGAAATACGTTTATCTGCTAGTTTGATATGGCAGGTTATAAGATAGTCTTTCTCTTGTAAAAGACTTGTTCAGTAAGCTTGCTGTACATTATCCCTTACATAACCCCTAGATGTCAGTAGGCTATTTGCTAAAACAGTGATCAATTATCCAGTTTTTTTAAACTCATTTGTTTCCCTCAGGTATTCTGATCCCTCTCTGTGAATCTGGAACATGCACTCTTAGAGAAGCCATCATCATCGGAAGCATACTTACCAAGTGCTCGATACCTGTACTCCACTCCAGGTAAGGAAGGGGTCCTCCCTTAAGGAGGTACGATGGTATAATCTTACCTAGTCGAATCAAAGGAGACATTTATTATCCTAATATCAATCTATTTACACACTAGTGTTTGCCTTGATTGAGTGCATACACACTTACAGTTGTGACACATTTCAAACTGAGAAAACCGTAAGTGGGAATATTGACTGGAAATGTCTCTTTAACCCTCAGCGCTGCCATGCTGAAACTCGCAGAGATGGAGTACAATGGTGCCAACAGCATCTTTCTGCGTCTGTTACTGGACAAGAAATATGCCGTGCCATTCCGTGTCCTGGATGCCTTGGTCGCACACTTCCTGTCTTTCCGCAGTGAGAAACGTGTCCTTCCTGTGCTGTGGCATCAGAGCCTGCTCACCCTGACGCAGCGCTACAAGGCTGACCTGGCTTCTGAACAGAAGGGAGCACTGCTGGAGCTACTCAAGATTCAAACACACCCTCAGATCTCTGCAGAGATCCGACGAGAGCTGCAAAACTCTGAATCCCGGGATCTTGAAACGGCGACGCCAGTTATGATGGACTGAGTGTGGGCAGGGCATGCTCCCACTATCTTTTGCTCTAAGATGCCATCATATTTGAGATTGTACGCTGTACACTGAAAATAAGCAAGGGCTGCAATTGTAGGTGTATGTCAGACCATGCAGACCCGGGATTCTATATATATTGATTGTGCAATCAGTTTGTGAATGCTAAATGAAAAACCTCACTTCAGGCCACGTTAAGTATGTGTTCACAAAATTACATGAACATCCACATTTTGTGTTAAATACTGTCTTAAACAATTATTGCAATGTTTTGTTACCCAAATAATAATTTAATATGGACCTTCACAAATCACCCTTGGAATTTCCCTCACCCATACTTGCATTAACCACATCTGACAACAATGGACTGATAAATTGAAAAAGTAAATAATCCAAACAATCTTTGTAAAGGTTTAATAAATTTACTTTTTGAAAGTTATATATGTTTGATCAGTGTGAAAATTCTGATTTATGAAGATGAGATTTTCATATGACTACTCTTGGCACTCACGTTTGGTGCTGGGCTGGCTGCCTAGCAGTCGCAGTTGTGGAATGCTGCGTTAAAACAGCGGATTTGAGATTGAGGAAACCATCTTCAGAATAGCTGCTTTTGTTGACCCTGCTAGTTTTGCTAGCAATTGACAAACTTCTTCAGATTAGCCTCGATTGTAGCAAAGTATCTGTCAGACAAAAATAACGTCGGTAACATATTAATTTGTTTCGTCGAATGGAGTTGACATGTCATGAAGATGGAGGATTCATAACTACACCAAACTGTACCACCCAATCTGCTGAGGTCATGGCTATCCGGGCCTGCAAAGACCCTGTCCTGACAACGGACTACCGGATTTGGCAAAATCTCTTAGCCATAGAGAAGACACATCGAGTTATGCCATCCTACTTTGGCACAGTTCAGACAGATATTCAGCCCTACATGAGGAGAATATTGGCTGTATGGATGCTGCAGGTAATTAAGCTAATGTTGCATAACGTTAGATGTATAGCTTCCCCGTATACCGTATTAACACTCAACATCAGGCTGTTATCCAAGCTGTACACACCACATCAGCCTTCGTGGTGTCAGGATCGAATATTTGAAAGTGTTGCTCAAAACCTCCATATAACTTTTCTCTGACAGGTTTGTGAGGAGCAGAAGTGTGAAGAAGAGGTGTTTCCTTTGGCAATCCACTACCTAGATCGTTATTTGAGTCGTGTTTTTGTCCAGAGAACAAACCTGCAGCTTCTAGGAGCTGTTTGTATGTTCCTATCTTCCAAGCTACGAGAAACAGTTCCCTTGAGTGCCAGAAGGCTTTGTATCTACACAGACAATGCCATTTCGGTCTCTGATCTCCTGGTAAATACAAGATTTGATATATATTACAATAGGAGACATGACACAGTAACCTACACTGGCAATATAAAGGGTGTATAATTGAAAGATGTCATGAAAGATTAATACAAATGTTTCATCTTCAAATATGTGGATATAATGCTTGTAAACTGTGTGTGTGTGCTGTGTTTGGTCCACAGCAGTGGGAGCTGCCAGTAGTAGCTGGGTTAGAATGGAATCTTGGCTCTGTGCTTCCCTCTGACTTCTTGGAACCCATTCTTCATGAAATACCAATAATCCCTCTCAACCTCCATGCCTTGCGCAGACATGTCCACTCCTACATCGCCCTTGCAGCAACAGGTATGGGCATTTTGTCTAATGGAGTTAGCTGTTTCAGTGACATCTGCTGTTTTTCTTATTCAATCAAACCAGGTCCGTGTTTGATGAACAGTGGGCACACAGTAGCCATAACTTCATAATTTTGATGTGTCAGCGGTTCATTGCAGAGATGGGGATGAGTTTGTGTAATCCTGTATTGCGGTATGGAAGACCTACGTCCGTCCTTTCAGTTGCCCAATTTCCCACAAATCTCCCACAAGGTTGCCTGAGGCAACCCATAACTTTGATTTCGATGTGTCAGCGGTTCATTGCAGAGATGGGGATGAGTTTGTGTAATCCTGTATTGTGTGGTATGAAAGACCTACGTCTGTCCTTTCAGTTGCCCAATTTCCCACGAATCTCCCATGACGTTGCCTGAGGCAACCAGTCACAGGGATATAGAATTTTGCATTGAATTTGACATTACATCTCTATGGTTTCAGTAAAAGATTACTTAAAATGGTTTGTTAGTCACACCAGCCTAATAGCTAAAAGACGGCATTTTAGAACTTCGCTTTTGTATCATGGTGTGTATGACAGTATTTATTTTGTGGCTCGTCTCTTCGATCTTATCGATTTCCTCCTGACTACAAATTGACCAACAGAATTTCCTTTTTTGATATGACTATTTTGATATGTTGCCCTGTATTAACTGCCATCCGCAAGTTAATATGAAGCTGTTACTAACCTAAAAATATACAAGTTTCGTACATACATTTTTCTATTCTCTGTTTCCAGAATATACATTTTCAGTGTTCCTGCCCTCAACAATCGCTTGTGCCAGTGTGGCAGCTGCTATCCGCAGACTTAGTCTTCTTGATGGAGGGCTCTCCACTGATGCACTCATGCAGCTTCTGGCTAATCTTTTGGCCATTGATCTAGTAAGGCTAATACTGTATAACCCAATATTCTGCTGATTTAATACATGTTATCTATATCAAACTCAAGCCTGCCTTGCAGGTAGAGTAAAGGTTTAAAGTTAGCTTAACTGGTTCAGGATGAATCCTAAGCACACTTGTTCGTGGGTGATGCTTAGGGGCAACAAAATATGTTGTGCATCTGATAAGTGGTGACTTGTGTTTTGCTCTGTACCTTAACAGGACTCCCTCCGCTCCTGTTACGGTCAGTTGGAAAATATGCTTGACCTCAACCTTCCCTCGTGCTCCCAATCCACAGCTGTGAGCAGGCCAGGAACGCCTGCCCTCGAGCATAGCTCCACCCCCACTGACGTGCAGGACGTACATTTGTCCCCCCTGGTCTACAAATGATGTACACAACTTCACTTTAACTAGTCTCAGGAGCAATTGGCAGTTTATTTATGTAATAATTCAAGTGAGACAGAGCAATAGCTCATGGTAGTATGCAACACTGTAGAGTGGTACAAGCACATACTCTGTACCGAGATCGTCTGTGATAACTTGAAGTTCCTCGTACACATAATTAATTGGAGGATGTCCTTTTGTGACATTATGTAATGGTTCCATGCTATTAGTCTATTTAAGAGTTCTGTGTTGTTTGGCGGTTGCTTCTAACATTTTTTTTAATGATTCGTTTCTTTAGCTTGCATTATATACAGTTGCAATAGTATTCCTGTTTGGTTGGTGATGTTTGTTTTCACTTCAGACATGCTATTTGTCACACTTGCCTGACATTTTTCACTTGATGTTAATGTGAGCTTGGTGAGTCATGCTTTCAATGCATACAATATGAATTATCATCAAAGGTTTCTTATCCTATCTATCTATTAAATGTATTCAGTCCTTATTGATTCTGAAGTGAAATGTCTCGATTCCCAACAATGTGCTGATAAACACCTCTAGTGTTCTGTATCCCACTACAGTAATACGTTAACCACAACTACCATAAACATTTATGACTAGGTCACACAGAACAAAAGGAGTTATTCATTTTTTTATTTTGTATAATTCACTATGCCAGATCAGTGAAAGCACAAAGTCACAAAGATGATAAGGCTGGCACTTTGGCCAATATAAATGTGGTCCAAAAAAAAAGCTTCTGAAGAATCCAGTGTTTCCATTTTCATGACACATTTGACATAATTATGTGCAAGTGGATGACTAGACAAAATCCACACCTTTCCTGTTTAACACAAACAAGATCCCAACAAGAAATGTATACAATTCAATCTGAAAAGCGATATCCTCCGTATTTGTTGTTAGTGATATTGCTGCTTTAGTCTAATATCTTTACTACCACTAAATATGTTCATAGACATTCAGAGCTCCAAATACAAGTTTGACACAACTTTCCCTTCCAAATCCAATTTCTGTGTTTGCCTGAACAAAATGATAGACTTGAAAATAAAGATTAGACTTGTATCTGCCCAAAGCAATTATAACACCTGACATTGGCACCTTCATACTGATAAAAGGTCCTCAGCATATTGCAGTCATTGGCCAGCAACTTGATGCTGAATAGGCCCCCCATCTCTTGTGCAATTAGAAATGGTGTATTTATTCAACATTCATATGAGTGCCCATTATAACTAACCAACAAGTTTGATGAATTGCATAAATCCTAATCATATACAAGACACACTGTACATTGACTTAACAGCACAGCAATAAAACCTCACTCCGAACGCCTGCTGTTATGATTACAGGGCAACCAAACTCACCTTTAGACTTTTCCTCATAAAGCAATCAACCCATGGACAAAGGCATCATGGCATTTTTCAGTTCCTCAAAAGGATTACATATTAACTTAGTCAGTACTACATTCGCTTGTCTAAAGCTTATATATCAATTCCAGGAAAACAAGTAGTTTCATATTGTGCAGTTTTATAGTCGCCTTAACTATTGCATTTCCTGTAAATCCCTGTTCTGTTCGAAATGAACCGTGAGATGTCAAATGGAGGCATGTTATACTGGTTCTGCCACCATGCTAAAATAATGCTCCCACGCTTTTGGAGTCATCTCAAAAGTTGATCCAGGAATACATATGCTTGCTTATTGGAATGGCTCCTGTAGCACACAAACATGTCACACTGTATGGTTGACATGTTCAATGAGATGAAAAATGCTCAGTATTTCCTTTTTTAGAATCTTTGGTATTGATGAAATGCCAATTTCCTCACATCCTGACATGCACATGTAAAAAATAAAATCAATATTGAAATGCTAAGAACAGACTTAAAAAGCCAGTTTCTGACCAATATCCAAATGTCTGGCCCCTAGTGCCTCTTAAGAGGCATTTTACACAGTCATTTGAAAAATATCCCAGAATATCCCAGTTTTTGGTACTGTACTTCCTTTAGACAAGCATGATGGCATCAAACTGCCACTTTCTTTATAGCTACCATGACACATCATTGCTAAAAAGGTTTAAATAGTCTTGGACATTGTTGTTCCCTAGTTGTCCTAGTTTACGATGCTGTGTTCAGATCCTCTGGTTGCTGCTGCTCCCCCTATCACCACGGCCTGCTTGTAGGTCTCCGTCACGTTCTCACAGTCAGTGATGGAGAAAGAGCTGTCTGCAACTCCAGAGCGGTAGCAGTCCCAAAGTCCCCTCGGCCTCAGCTGGCCTTCCCCTAAAAGCCTCTCTTCTTGAATGTCAAACAGGTTGTCGGCAGACACACACCCTCTCATGGTGCTCTTGACTGGGCGTTCCACTGGTGCTGGTGGCCTTACACGCTCAGGCAGGTCCAGTTGGTCGAAGGACTCTGAAGAGAGGATACTGTCTTGGCTGATGGCACTGCTGGGCCTTGCTCTGGGTCCCCCTCGTGGCAGGGAGGCTGCCAGCTGGTCCAAAGAACCAAAATCCTGTAGGCCGCCTGAGGAGAACTTGCCATGGCGCTTCAGGATGCCTTTACAGTGGGGTGTTGTTGAAGGGCAGACCTGAGCTTGTGGTATCTGGGGTGAGTCACTGCTCTCGGGGGAGGAGGAGTAGTAGCCGGACTCCCGCTCCACAGGCTTCTTCAGAATGCCCTTGCGGGGGAGAGAAGCAACAGGCTGCACCTGGGTTGGTATGGACAGGCCAAAGGCTCTCTGCGGTTCCTCTGTCCCTGCGCTCGGAGCTTCGCTGTGGGCCTTCTGCTTCAGACTGCCTCGTCGTTTCAGGATCCCCTTGGCGGGCCGAGTGGTGGGAGCCCCCACTTCATGTGGGGTCTGGGAGACGTTGTTCTCTTTGCGAGACCTCCGCAGGGAGCGTTGCCGTACTACATCTCCTCCACTGCCTCCTTGGGAGCGCAGCAGGCAGCGCATCTTGGAGCCGTTCTCCAGTAAAGGCCTAGAGGTCCGACGAAGCCAGTTGACAATGTGGGTGAGTCCCCCCGGTTGCTGAGTTGTTGCCGTGGTTGTCCCACCTGGTGGCACCACCCCCGCAGTCTCACCATCGGCCAGCAGGGACTGTTGGTAACCCCAGTTAAGCCACCAGTGTCCAGCGATCTCCTCTATCGTAGCTCTACGCTCAGGGTTCACCATCAGCATCCAGCGAATTAGACCACAGGCATCTGAGACAGAGAGCAGAAAGACACGCCCACATTGACTGCTGATTTCTTTGAGAGATATTCCCTCAGTGGAAGTGCATGACAATAAGTAAGAAAACTGCAAATAAGCCCACAAACTAAACCCACTACTGCCATGAGGCTCACCTGAAGGGTTTGTTGGTTTGCGATAGTTCCCAGTGCTGATCTGCTGCACGAGGTTCTTATGGTTGTGCCCATCAAATGGCATGGCCCCATGGACCAAGGTGTAGAGCAGGACCCCAAGAGACCAGGTGTCCACCTCTGGACCTTTGTATGGCAGTCCATTCACTATCTCTGGAGAGGCATACAGGGGACTTCCACAAAAGGTTTGAAGGTACCCATCCTTATGGTAGAGGTTGGAAAGTCCAAAATCTGCTATCTGTAAAAAGGAAAGTATTTGATTTATAGCTAGATATGACATCAGTGAAACTGAAGTTTGGCATGTAGTTTCGATGGCACTGTTGTTAAGATGCCCTTTGTCTCTTACCTTAATATTACCGTTGCCATCTAGTAGAATATTCTCCAGTTTCAGGTCACGATGTACTATCCCATTCTAGGATGGGAAAGAAGATAAGTTATAATGACAGTTGTTTAAAATTATGTTATTCTTACACAATTACTGTTAAAACTTGTGTGTGTTTGGTTACTAATTGTAGATCTGAATAGAAATTGGGTCAGAACAGATGCTGTTCCAACAGAAGATTGTTCTGGAATGTCAGCTATGCTACCATTGTGCTCCACTCTGTAGGGGGGCATGCCATTGACAGAGACATGGAGCAACAGCTTAAATTTAGCACCAAATTAAAACCCCCCAAAAAATGCAGGTCAACTACTTTTGTCTTGAACTTCTGTTCAATTCACTCAAGATATATATGCTGAAAGAACATTTCTCTCATACCATTATTTTGTAAATGTATTTTATTGAAATCATATTGTGGCTGATACAAAATGACTCTATAACAACTATAAATATCTACAATACTGACTAGTACTAAGCAGAATAAATACTGACAGTTGGTCAGCGTAGTCCTGTTAGTACAGGACACTTGTAAAACTGTGTCAACAGATATAGACCTCATGGTTCTCCACTGTCCTACCAGGATACTTTGAACAGTTTACTGTGATGTGTCTCTACTTTGCACAGTATAGCACACCATGTGCTAGAATCTTATAGGAACAAACCTCTGGGCTCTAGAAGAGGGTTGACTGTGTGTCTGTGAGTGTGTTCACAGGACTGGTCCATTCCCTTCTGCGCTCATAAAAGAGTGTGTGTGTGTGTGTGTGTTTGTTCGCGTGTTTCAAGTTTGCTGGGCTTGTTTCAAGTTCGTTGGCCCGGTGTTGCAACAGCCCTGTTCACTATGCCAGGCCAACGGTAAATAATATGCATAATTCCCATTATGTAACTGTGGAGGTGTGGCTTCCCCAGTCCATGTGTTTCCACAACTATAATTGGTGTATGATTTATAGTTACAAACGGGCACAATGGCATTTTTCTATGCACACCTGAGCATGTAGAGACATATTCTATTCTTCAGCCTAAAAGGAAAAGGAGACCTTCAAGAGTGGCTACAGCAGTGTAAAAGAGGGTTTACCTGATGGCAGTACTGCACAGCTGAAACGATTTGCCTGAAGAAGTGTCTGGCCTCGTACTCGGTGATCCTCTGCTTCTCACAGATATAGTCGTACAGGTCTCCTCGGCTGGCGTACTCCATCACTATGACAATCTTGTCCTTGTTTTCAAACACTGCAACACCAAACACACAGCATGGTCACACTCTGTACAGGAGAGGATGGCCCCCGTCAGAAGGCTCTCCACATGGGCATCCTGGTCGGCGGTGTGTGCGTCCTTGTGGAGGCACCCCCGCTTATGTAATAGAGAATGGATCATTGTGACTTAATGACTTGCGTGACCAAATATTGCAAACAACCTCCCCGGTCAGAGATTTGTGTGGAAACATTTGACAAGATGGCTCACGTTGCTCTTCACGTGCAGCTCCATCCCTTTTTTTCCACCTCTATTAAAAATGCTATGATTCAATTGGATCGTTTAGGAGGAAAATGTTGTTATCGGTGTGATCCTAAACAGAAGAATCTATTCTGAGCCTACCTTCATATACGGTGGTGATGTAGGGATGGTTGAGGGAGGACATGATCTCAATCTCCCTATGAATGTGTAAAAGGTCTTGCTCATCCTTGATCTTTTCCTTCCTGATGGATTTGATGGCCACCTGATGGAGAAACACATCAAACGTATTCTTCAAGCAAATCTGTAAAACGTGAATGACGCACGGTAGCTCATCCCGGCTGGTACCAGGAACCATCAGGCTATCTTCTATCAACACACTTTCAATCAAATTGAATGGACTGAATGCCTTGAAACTGTATGCTAACTAGTCGGTCGAGATGTTGTTAGCCTAATCTGCTTTATTGACTTTGGCAAACAATGCTATGTGAACTGCTCTTGAGACACAACATTGATGTACCTGAGGAAGAAAATAAATGAAATACACCTTCTAATAAAAAAGGCAAGGAGGTTTACTCATTGTCACCCATGTCCTTGTGGCCACCAGCCACCAGCCAGTGTCATTGTGACAGGGCAGGTCCTTGTATTCTCCCTGCTGACACAAGGTCTATTGTTTTGTGTCACGTCAGTGTGGTCCCCCAGAATCCGTTTATTTGAATACAAATGAAATGTGAAAGGTTTATGCGCACACATGCGTAGGAGTGTGACTTTTGCTCGGTATGTGTGTGTGTGTGAGCATGACAATGTGTGTATGACGATGTGTTTCAAACTCTTTTGTTGCCTTGACACATACTGTTGTTATGGAATCTGGGGTGTGCGATTGATGTACAACTAAACCTACACAGGACTGTGTACAGCACATGTGTGTTTTGATTGAGGCTTGTTTAGATGCTTGGGATTCCACACTGTCCAGTGTGCGTCAGCCGTGTGACCCTAGGGGTGACCAGGTTCAGAGAGTTCACAGGTGACAGGGTGGGGGGTCGTTAGTCACCTCTGGTCATCCTCACAGTAACGCTAAGATCGTAAGCTCAGTAGAGATCCCGTCACCTTTGAGCTTCTTCCCTTGAGTCACAGTCTGGGTCCTCTCTCACACATCAGTATGGCATGTATGCAGTTTTTCACATGAGGCTTCGTAGACAGGTGAATAACGTTCCTCCTTTCCCTTTAGCCGTCAGTCTAGCCTTGGTATCCCATTCGATGATACTGCTGTCTGCACTGACACGCGATGTGTCATAGAGGGCTTCTGAGACAAAGTAAGGTCAAGGGTTCACTCAGTTGTCATGACAGTCTAGTCTCAGACTGCCAGGGGGAAACTTTATAGGCCAATTCATCATCGTTTTCAGGATTAGAGAGTGTAAACAGTGGATCAAGTCTAGTCATTCAGTTCCAGTGAATGTGTACAGTGACGTGTAGGCAGACAGGGCCAGACGTGCCTACAGCACTACTGCAATATCTCCAATGAAGTTTACAGAGGAATTAGAATATCCACTTTGTAAAACGTTTTTTTTCCACAGCATAAGTTAGTCTCCGAAACAGCAAACTATCACTTTAAGAGTGTCGAAAACCCAAAAGTGTTGGCATCAACGCTCACGAAAAAACTAAATCTGCCTCCTAAACAAGCAACTCATAACTTAAGTTTGTCCAATCGTTTTGAAATGTTATCTGCTTCAAAACACAAAGGGCCATACCCTACATTTCTGTAGGTAGCATTTTTGTGTTCCATTTTTACTTGGGCATTGATGACAAACAAGATAGGACAGGTAGGCTACATCATCATGTACAGCTAAATGTGTTTCCTTTTGGCAAATCCCGGAATTTCTCAAAATTTCCCAGAAGTACTCAAATGGGCTTCCCCTTTTCTATTGTTATTTCCTATTCCTGTTCCTCATTCCTGTCCAGCATAAATCCACGTATAATAGACTTGAGTTTTTTTGTCATTGAGTTTGTCTGCTTCAAATCTTATCACGTGCATTGTGCTTTTCAGACGGATTCGGATGTCTATTACCGTCATTGTAAACAACTCTTAAATAGACAAATGCCCTGCCCTGCTCTTCACCACCACCCTCAACTCTCCCAACCTCCCCCCGCCACACACACACACACTCCTATGTAAGGATAGGCCACAAACAGGTTATTTACAAGGTCATTCTACTATTTTAAGCCTCAAGTCGGCCTCAGGTTTTGTTTTTGTGTTTTTTTACTTCAAGCTTCCAAGTATTGATCATATGTAGGGCTCAGATATATGAGGTGAGTTACACTTAGTGTCCATTCTTTCTCTCTATTCTTTGCCCCTTAGGCCATAGGAGGAGCTGGAATGCACCTACAGAGACCAGTGGGAATTCAACCACCTGCCCTTCTGAGAAACATACAAAGAATAGAAAAACACTAGACTTCCAAGAAACACCACCTCCAAGAAACCCCCACAGGTGTTCTCCAAAGACACATCTGGTTGACATGTCACACTCAGTGTCTGAAATGACATTAAGCTGAGCATCACTAAACTGATGGGAGATTACAAGACTTCAGCTTTCACTCTACTAACCACTGCTTTATTGGGTAACTACAAGGGAATAGTTGTTCTCCTTTGGTCTCGCAACTCGTTTTTGTGTTCCAAATCTCCTGCTTCCAACGTAAATAACTGGTTGTGTCTACACAGGTGATTTGATAACATCAGGAAATCTCTGTTGTGGTCAAGCAGTCCAATGTTGTTGAATTCACTGCACTAAGATAGGCTACACCATGAAGGTCAGACTTTTACAGGACAACACTTAGAAATAATAAATGAACCAATTATTCTGAATGATTAAATTGAGTTATTTGCCAATATGTCTTTAGAAATGCCATTTCGGATTCTAATCATTGCCTGATTGATAGTTGTACATAATTTACACATTTGTTTATATATTTATTGCACGGCAGTAGTTTGAGTTTCTAGAACACATAGTAGTCAACAGGTGTAAGGTACTGAGACACAGGATGCGATGTTCTACAGCTAATAAATCATTTTTTTACTGTCTGGTCGTATAGGAAGGTTGATAAAGCTATAGTCTACTCTCCTAGAGAATGTCCTGTTTTGTTTCCCCTAACCGTTGAACCCTTGTTCAAACATATCTTAGTCTAGGTCTTTGTACAACAAATTCCAAAACTGTGGGGGAAATAGTGACTGCCTTCCCAGAAGCCATTTTACCAAGTGTCGGGTTGCCACATTTGTAACAACATAATTCCAGTAACAGGCATGGCAGAGTATCAGGAAATTAAACCATCCTTTGTTTAAACTTATCTGGTGTTCATCTTAACCATGTCCAGGCATGTTTTAAAACACTTGATTTCAACTGGTGTGCTTTCACTAATGGTGTATTTGGCCTAATCTTTCCATCCAGTTCTCTCTTTCTAATACAGGCCATCGCTCATAATATAGACAACAAGGCTGGGTAAAAAATGTCTTAAAAAAAGATTGTCCATGTCTTTTTTTAAGAGTCTAGTAGGCTACAGACCAAGATGGACTTTCCTAATTGTTCAGGTCTCAACGAGAACATGGGTATTGAAAATACCCTAAATTCTGCAAGAAGACAATGATATTGATTGAAATAAAATAGGTAGACAAACGTGTTTAGAATTGCCAGTGCAGGACGACACATTGGCAAGCACATTGCCTAAATTAAACATGCAAATTAAGATATGGAAAATTAGAAAAAGCATGAAGAATCTTACCATTCTACCGGATCTCTCGATTGCTTTCTTGACTTTCCCATAAGTGCCTTTTCCAAGCGTCTCCATAAACTCGTATCTATGTTTCAAATTATGTTTGTGGTGATGCCTTTTCACTGCCTGTCGTTTTATAGGACATTGAAAGTCAGTTTTCCCGACCGAGTTTCTGTCAGGTGAAACTCGCCTACTGTAAGGTAAACTTGGCGACTCTACGCTACAGTTAAAATGGTTTGCATCCATCTTCGGTCGAATATCTTTATCCATCGTTTTCTTTTCCGAAAGAATATTCTTTTAGACACGTTCCATTCCTACAGTGCCTTGTTTTTCCCAGGTGGCCTTTAGTCCAGTTATCACAATAGGCTAGTTAAAGTAGAGAGCAACAGGGCCTATCTTTCTCTGTGAGTTAAATGACGATCGCCGCTTATTTCTATTTGCTGTTGTCTGCCACGGGGGCGTGTTTAGCTCTTCATAGGTCTGCCTCTGAGCACGCCATGTAAACTGGTTGGGTAAAACTTGCACAAGAATCCACAGCAAGAGCGCACATGAAACAAAAGTGAATGTAGGCTACCCAAATTTACAAGACCTGCGTCTTTTATTTCCATAGAAAAACTGTAATTTACGCTTTTTGTAGACCTAGGCTATATGTTTTAGTTTATTTACTTGATTGTGCCAAATGTAAGCTATACTAAACCATCTCAGTTATAAAAATGTAAGATTAACGTGCACATGATTATGTGTTTTCCTTGGAAGGATATACTAATCATTATTTCCTTAAATGTATGGTGTTTGCTGGTTTATCCAAAAATCCTAGGGTTATATATATATATAGGCCTATTCTCTGCATTAGATTTATCGTAAATATAATTTCAAATAGGCCTATCGATAACCAGAGTGGCAAGACCTAAAAAATAGCACTCATAGATTGTGCCTTATTGTAAGTTTGTTATTACAGTTTAAGACTTTAAATACAGTTTAGAAGGTTATCACAATGTCATCCTGGTATGGTATCACACTGCAATTATTGTGGTTTTTTGTTTACCAAACATTTAATCCGAATAATGTTTGGTTTAAATCATACAAAATCCATCTCATTGTTTTCATGAGACATAAGGTTTTGAAATAAGATACCGATACAATGAGACTGTGACTGCAGCTGGTCTCCAGAAAAACTTTTACAAGTTCATATTTTACCCACAAGAGGGGGAACTTTACCTGTTTTACAATGTTGCAACCTGGTTTACACTCTGGGGTCCCCAAACTACGGCCCGCGGGCCGAATAGCATTTGGACCGGCCCTCTAACAATGCCAGACTTTATGAAGTACGTTTATGAAATAAGTTTACACTGATTTATATGCAAAAGTAAGTAAATGTTTTGATTTCAATAGCAATGAATATGAAAAAAAGGTAATTACGATATTAATGGTGCTCTCTTTTAATAGGCTATATATCCCTTATGTTACAGACCTACCCGGCCCCACATTAAAGAAAGGAAAAATTATCTGGCATGTTACATGTTAATAAAAATGTTAAAACAATTACTGCCAAGGCCAACTTTTTCCCACCCACGTTAATTGACTGCATGTCCCAGAAAGCAGTTCGGATTACTTTTCCTGTCTTCAGTGTTTCGCACTGATTTCTGTGCAAGGATTTCGAGGGAGTGTGGCCAGGATGTTTGACAGTGACCAACAAATGTTATCTCTTCCTTGCATTTACCGAGTGTCCAATCACTATCGTATCTAGTGCTAATCCTAGATCAGAATTTTTGTCGAGAACAACGTCGTTGGATGTTTTTTCCCCTCAGCCGATCAGATCAAAGTCTGGTCTACTAGCTACTGTAATCGACATTTTCACGGAATCTCGGACTGCTTTTTGGACAGTTTTGCTAACCAACTAACTTCCTAGTAGTGGCAACTAAGATTGATTATAACTGTGAAAACGCTAGCCCTACTCGGAGTGAAGGTAATGGGGCTTCTTTAATGAAATTGATGAGCGTGCAGGCTAGCCAGGCTAGGGAGCGGAATACGATGCCTGGCTAGCAATACCACATCAGGTAATTTCTGATTAACTAGCTAACTAATGTCCCAGCTAACTAACTAATACTCTGCTACTTTGCGTTTACCACACTAGAGAAAACTAGCTCTAGCTATCTCCTACCACGTACCAGCCAGTTTGCCCTGGCACTGCCCCGACAATCACGGTGTTTACTTTTTTGACAGATTATTAGCTAGTTTATGTTGGTATCTTTTGTTTACCTTCTTAAGCCATTAGGAAGTTGGTTTATAAACTGGTAAGCAAACATTTTCTTACGTAGTAGACTTGACAAATTGTTATTGTGAACTAGCTGGACAGCTAATACCGGTAATGTTAGTACTAGTCTAGCGCGAGCGGTTGCACACAACAACGCGCTTGCAAATTGGGGCCTTTCAGAGTTTTGAGCATCATTAGCAACATTAACTTTTGCAAGATAGCAGTCTGTCTCTGTTCCTTACACGTATCAGTCCAGGCGCTGTTGTCTCGGGCTAACGTTACACGTGGAAACTTTCATCATCAAATTGTGACATTTGTCATGCAAAGACACCGCAGTAGGGCTGTGAGTTAAGACGAGTTGCAATTGACGGATTGATACTGTTTCGCCTTGCATTGTCCCAAACTTGCTAAAAGAGATAATGATTTGATCGCCGTGACCCGTGTGTGTCACATTTATCTGGGGTCACAAGGCGTCATTGTTGACAGAGGGGAGCATTCTTCAATTTGTGTATTTTTTCAGGGGAGAGGACAACATTCCCTACCTACCATGGAGGGTAATTTTCAGAAAGTGACTCCTTTAGCTCGAGAACTAACACGGGTATTTAACAGCTACAACAAACACAGCATACAGCTAAAAAAGAACTTGAAGGAGACCAACTTATTTTTCCGGGAAATAAGACAGAACTACAGTAACGCCTGCGCGTCCGCAGTCAGTTCGGAAGTAGCTGCTTTGGAAGCAGGTAAGCACCTGCTACACTATTTGTATTACCGTTACTTAAATAAATCAACATGCCTATCCTATTTGATTGGTTAGACCGTTACAGCTTGCCATTTCATGTTCCTGTGTTAAACTATGTAGGTATAGCTGTCATAAGTCATTCTTATTGGATCTTAGATCTGTAAGATCCCAGGGCCAACGATAAAGCCATAGAATGTAATTTGTGATAATGCTGACAGAATGTAGCCTACCAGTTTGTTCTTAAAGCTTTTGTTATGTGTCAGGAGCAACCAACAAACCAATACGTTGGTCTAAGACAAGAAATGTCAATTTTCTCTGAATTTGAGGAGAAACAAACGTTCATATATTGATTCATGGCTTCCATATGTTTCCCAAGTTTAAGATATTTTAAACATTTTTCTTTGATGAGAGAGAGACTAGGAAATATAAGATAAATATAAGGGTGGAAATACTTTGAGATTTTTCTCCCAGATCATCAATTATAAAATGTATTAAATATGATTAAGAAAAACAGAGATTCATCCTATTGGGGTCTTACTCAATGCTGTACTGACAAAGTTGTCCTAACGTAGACATTTTAAAGTACTGCAGCCAGAAATTGAACTCTAAACATTGTGTTCAATCTACTAAGCAATAATGACAGTTTTTCTCTAGCTTGTGTGTATATGGTGCTCCAATTTAAAAATAACTTTTCAACATCTTCTACTTAGTGAGAAATAAGAATCAAGTGTTCTTTAACGTCACATTAATTATGCTTATGTAAACACTTCTGTTTCAAAATAGGCCCTACATCAATGAGCACCCATATTAGGATCAACAGGAGTTTATCATTTGTCCGAGGCAATATTAGAGGAACAAATATATATTTCCATTATCTACTGTAGATTGGCATAAAGACTAGATTTAGACATAAATCATCTTCAAAGGTGTGAACCCATAGAGATGGGGTAAATACTATTCCAGGATTAAGATCAAGTTAATCTGTCTGCAATCCCATGTTGGCTAACCTCACTGAGCAGTAATTAGCCTCTGACACAGATTAATAAAAGTGCAGACTGATTCACACTTTTTATGGAGATTCTCTTGTTTGCCCTTAAATCCAGAGCTAGGCCTTTAATCTGTGTCAAACTACCCAGACCAATATAGTAATTGCTATGAATGGAATGCATGGTAAATGCTTAGCCATTCAAAACCTTAGATCTTAGTGGTTTTCCGAGGCCCTTGTGTACTTCTGTTGAACTCATGGGCACAAGCAAGCACCGTCACAGCCGATCAGACAAACCTCAGCAGTGTTGGGGAAACTGTCGCTCAGGTTTTTAAGACACTCAATTAAATAGATAGGCTACATGTAATAGGTACATTTTAGGAATAAGTAAAATTCTCTGGGTTGCAAAAAGTACCAAGCAGGGTAATACCAGATTAACAGTTTAAGCAAAGCATGGTCAAAGGAGAGAGGAGGGTGGTGAGGATCACTGCTGCACAGCACCAGGTCTTTGTTGTGTAACTGCTTTGGGGCGGTGAGTCAGCATCATAGAGGATCATTCACTTCCTGATGAATTTATCTATTTTGCATGGTTTAGCCTAAACTGAACTAAATGATGCAGAAGTGCAAGGAACGTTCTAAATAAAGTTTCACTATCTTAAATGATTGATTAGACTACAGTAGGGCATCAAATATTGATCCTTTTCGGAAGGGGGCGTGGGAGTGTGTGTTTACGCAGGGGTCAACGCAAGTGAAACACATGATCCTATCATGCTGAAGAGTTTCCTGTTTTCCTCCAGTTTGTTTTCAATACCATTCCCCATCCCCACATACTACACAGAATCCACAATAATCAATCACTACTGTCCTCCACACTCTCTTCCTGCCCTGTTTTGTGTTTCCGCAGGCCAGCTAAGCTGCATCTCTTTCCCCCGTCATGAAGAAGAATTCCTCCAGAACACGGTGGGCGCCGCCCCTTACATCATGGTTCTGGGTCAGGATTGTGCCGCGCGCTACCAGCTCCTCAACTGCCTGTTGGGGGAGAGACTGCTGCCCCTGGGGCCCGAGGCTGGCGAGGCCTGCGAGGGGGTCCAGGGCACCGTCTGCAAGAGGAGGAAGCTGTGCTTCACCCATGGCAGACAGACGCGTCTCAGCCTGGCTCTGCCGGGCCAGTACGAGCTGGTGCACCAGCTGGCAGCCCACTGTGGGCGCTGGGACACGGTGCCTCGCGAAGACCTGGAGATCCAGGAGGAATGTGAGGACCCGGCTCACAGACTGGCGGAGCTGGAGATCACCCTGCACCACCCTCTGCTGCAGGTAGGGCCAGAGGATGTTGTACACAAGGCCACAAGGCCACAAGGCCTAACACTGATACGACTAAAGCAGGTTGTGCACTATATTTCTACACTTACCTTAGGCCATATGCAGTGGTACACGCAGGTCAAGACTGGAGGCAAAAGGGGAGTCTGCCCCAATGGGGTTTGTTCATTTTCATAGTTTACTGAGGAGGAGATTCCACATTCATTGTAAAAATGTCCATGTTTGGTTGGAGCAAATAACAGCCAGTCTCATAACTAGGTTAGCATTTCGATGTTTTGACTGAGGATGTAAATGCCATTACACAGTGGCACAGTATCACTGACTGTACTGGACCAAGCAACCGGCCAGATCTGTTTTTCTTTTTTTTTCTCTCTCTCTCTCTCTAAGCTGGAAACAGTACTCTCACACATGGTTTAGCTGACACACAGATTACTGAACTGCATCTTATTGCTCATGTTTAGCAGAGCTGTTAGTGTCCACTTTGTTGTACAATTAGGTAATATCACTGTATTATTTGTTTAATCGTTTTTCTCGATATAAAACATTGCTTGCAAGACCCTAAACAAGCAATGAACTTTGTGTTTGGACACTTGGACAATGTGAGGTATTCAGACAGATAATTGTGGGATCTGTCTGCCAGCAGGACACTCGACCCATGTCCCAGATGGACTGATGTGTTTGCAACGTTGTGTACGTGTGTGTGCGTGTACACATGCCTCCATACCTCCTCTGTCTTTTCCCCGTCACATGCAGCCAGGACAAGGAAAAGAAAGTCGTGTTTTTAAGCCTTTTAACAAAGAGCCTGGCTGATCCTTCCTGGCTGTGGAGCCCAGGCTTTAGAGGGCCTGAGGCCAGCCTGCCTGGGCCCTGTGCTGGGCTCTGTGCTGGGCTCTGTGCTGGGCTCTGCGCTGGGCTCTGCTTAGCCCCCCCTTTACGTAATAGCCCCAGTCTGGTGGGATTCACATGACCAGGCCACAGAGAAAAGCCCAAGCTCTGCACTGTGGAAGTTGCCATGGCTACAAGCGAATCCTTGACCCTCGGGGCTGTTTATGAGTGGGTTATAGCTGGACTAGTTGATTTTCTTCCTTGATTTTCAGGGTTATTCCCAAATATTTGGGTTCTAGGAAGGGTGGTATTTTGATTGCGTTTGGAAGATGTTCTCTCTCCCACTGGTCTGAACTAGCTGCTGGGTATGAATGGAGACTAGACTTCATGGATATTGGTCAGTTTTAGATTAACCACACTTAACATGTCCTGTGACATTTTGGCCCCTCCCCTACATGGTTTCGTACCGCATTATGTCCACCGTGTAACGCTTATACTGCAGTACGCTTTTCCATTGAGCCATTGGTTTTTCATGCCTTGTTTGCCATGACATACACCATCAGTAGATGTCTCAAGACCAATGTGTAGCCTTAGTTAGGGTGTTAGGCTGTCTGTGATAGTTTGTGTTTACCCAGGACTAAATGAAGACAGGCAAGCTCTCAACCCTCTGCGACATTCACACAGCCCTGGCATAATGCGAGCGCCCTGTTTTGGCAGGCCAAAAGATGCAAGCGCTACCTCGCTAATTAGTCTGTGGTCCTCCCCCGCAGGCTTCCTGATGCTCGATCCCCATATTCTAGCCAGTCAGTGAGACAGAGGACAGGGGTGGTGCTAACCGTTAGACACATTTCTCACATGCCTCTCGGTAGCATCGCCTCAAAGTAGATTGCTTACTGCCTTTGTGTGCCACATAGTTCAAATAGGACACCCTGCTTACTTTCAACAAAGGGTCGAGATATCTTTAGCATCCAGCCTTTAAGTGTGCTATTTAAAGAACGTTGGGTTTTCACTGACAGCATAATTAGTAACAGCATTTGTCCGCTTGGCGTTTTAATTTCCGCGTCCTGAAAAGTTCAGACCGGGAAGACGTGGGTAACGTTTCAACTGGGTCAAGATAGCTGCTTCAAAACAGCCCCCAGATGTTTGGCCGTCGAGCTGCGTTTGTAAATTGACTGCGTTAAGGCAATTCATGGATTCTATTTGTTTTGATTGGTTGTGAACAAATGTTTGCAGGCGATCCCTGTTCTAAAGACACTGCTCAGTTGGACTCTGCTCTTGTTTCTTGGAGACAGGACTGACTGTCTCCTTTGTGTGGTTGTGTTAGTCATTTCTCTCCTCTTTCCCTCTTTCAGCCTATTTCCCTCCCTCTCTCGCTCGCTCTCTCCTCCACACTCTCTCACGCTCCCTCTAGAACCCTTCTGTAGTCGTTGTACTTTATCAAGTCGAGCAAAAACATGTAGTCGAGGCTCGTCCTTTGCACTCGAGTAACCTTTCCCATGACCAGACAGGTTTGGATTGTTTTGATTAGCTGGTGTGATTGATTGCAGTCAAGTTGGTGTTTTTTTTTGGAGCATAGTCCTTCTAAACTGAACCCTTACGTTGCTGTTAAGTTCATGTTTACTTTTGCTTTCTTTGTGGATTGGCGGCAATCATCCCATAGTCACATCTCCTGGTTGTAATGAGCTTTTACTCGACGCAATAAAACTGTAACTCCCGTCACAGGTGCACGGATAGTATATAGTTATTCATGCAGTGTTCCTATTGAGCCCAGTAACTACTGTCTGACTGACTTGGTCCCCTCCCCCCTCTGCTCCTCGCTGCGTCTCAGGAGGCTAAGATCATGGTGGTGCCGTGCCCCAGCGTCCAGCCCATCCACGAGGCCCTGGAGGACAACACGCGCCACGTGGTCCCCATCATCCTCTACGCCCTCAGCCACGACTCTCTGAGTGGCGAGCAGGTGGCCGAGTTAAACAAGGTCAAAGAGATGCTCCCCTTCCCCGTGTGCTTCGTCCGCATCCCCAGCACGCCCCCCGAGGCCTCCCCGGAGCCCGGCCGCCGCGCCGACAAGGAGCGGGAGAAGGAGAAGAGCCCCCTGCACAAGCAGCTGCTGTCCCTGGGCCTCCTCAGCACGCCCGTGGGGAACTGCTCGTGCGGCGCCCCCTCCCAGGCGTCCCACGCGGCCGCCAAGCCCCAGAGTGTGCTGGGCGAGGCCTTCGAGAGGCTCCACCGCCTGCTGGTGCCCTTCGCCCGGCAGGTGCTGCAGAACCAGCAGGTGGAGGCAGCCAACCTGCTCAATGGGGTCCACTGTCGCTGCCTGGACCTCTTCATCAACCAGGTGCGAGCAGGGGACAGAGGGAAGGAGGGGCGTGTTAGTGTGTGCAGGGGACAGAGGGAAGGGGGGGCGTGTTAGTGTGAGCAGGGGACAGAGGGAAGGGGGGGCGTGTTAGTGTGTGCAGGTGCGAGCAGGGGACAGAGGGAAGGGGGGGCGTGTTAGTGCGAGCAGGGGACAGAGGGAAGGGGGGGCGTGTTAGTGCGAGCAGGGGACAGAGGGAAGGGGGGGCATGTTAGTGTGTTAGTGCGAGCAGGGGACAGAGGGAAGGGGGGGCGTGTTAGTGCGAGCAGGGGACAGAGGGAAGGGGGGGCGTGTTAGTGCGAGCATCCGTGTGTCTTCCACTACATATCTAATATTGACAGTGCTGATGCAGCCACACGTGAAAGGGGAAACGATGTTCCTGGTAAGTAGTCGTCAGCCCTGGTGCTGGTGTGAACTGTGTGTGACTCCACTCAGGCCTTTGACATGCAGAGGGACCTGCAGATCACGCCGCGTCGGCTGGAGTACACGCGGGAGAAGGAGGGCGAGCTGTTCACCTCGCTCATGGCCATCGCCAACCGCAAGCAGGAGGAGATGAAGGAGATGATCGTGGAGACGCTCAGCAGCATGAAGGAGCAGCTGCTGGAGGACGCGGCCAACCTGGAGTTCAAAGGTCACGCACGCACACACACACACACACACACACACACACACACACACACGGATCACACAGATCTATAGTTTCCCCTAACAAAGCAGATATCACCCAGTGTTCCCAACTGATGTATTCATCTCTTTTCAGTTAACGAAATTCCCCACAGTTGGCCCGTTTGTGACGCCAAGTAGCCGCCAACTGCATTCGCCTCTTTAGTGTTGAACGCATCATGTACTGAGGAGGACTGGAACAATGCACCTTGTCATGTGACGGGGGTTTCCCCCACTATAGGACTTGCCATGTCAGCACATACTTTTTATGATACCAATTTAGAATGCTTCTCATTAGTCCTATTGTTTGTGATATAATGATGGGATCATGTCAACCTGCTCCTTGGACAGTTGAGTCACTGTCCTGCTCACAGTTATGGACCTGTGCCGGACACATGCATACTGACAGCCTTGTTGCACCCTGAGACCGTTTTACTACTGCTAAAACAATGACACAGTGACGGTAGGAGCGTACTATAACACTGGAACAGTCTCACACATGTTGGCAGATTGTAAAATATTTTAAGTAGAGGCTAGTTTGATAATCGAGACGTGGTTTGTTTCCGTTGCTGTGTGTGCACGTAGTGGCCCCAGCCCCATGTTAAAGAGAAGGGGATGTCCTTTAGCAGCTCGTGTTATTATGTTGCTCTATTAGAGGAGATAACCAACTCGTGGCCTCCTCCCCAAGCACTGCCCCATTCAGCCTGTTCCCATGGCCACAGCCCGAGTCGGAGCTGGGAGGGAGCCCAGATGATGCAGCCCAGATGATGCAGCCATGCGTGTGTTTGCGGAGGAGGGGCAGGGGCGGAGGACAGGAGAGATCAGCGGAGGAGGATAGAGAGTGACGGGCTGGATTTAGAAAACACAACCCTGGCCTGTTTTCTCACTGCCTGCCCTTGGTACACACTGTGAGAGGGCAGGTGGTAATACGACACTGTTCCAAGAGCTCCCAAACAGAGAATAGAGACACTGAATAGAATAGTAGAGCTGTGTCTCCAAATGAGCTTTGCTGCCTTTCATCTCACTGGTGAGGACACGGAGAGGACCCCCAAAGGGAAAGGTCAAACTGAAAAATGACAATTTGTTGTGGTCTCATGTGCTCCGAGCGCGTCTTGTGACCGAAGCGTCTCTCCATGGCCACACTTCTACACTTCTACCAGGCCGGGATTTCACCGTGCTTATTCGAACAACATGAAACCTCAAGTGTCATGACACAGTTAGACTACTTCATCTGACGCTTTCCTTCTGCTGCTTCCCTCACACAGACGTTATCGTGAGCACCAACGGGGAACCCGTTTCCTCCAAGGACATCAAGTCATGCATCCACCAGATCCAGGAGCTGATCGTGAAGGGGCTGAACCAGGCGGTGGCCAACAAGCTGATCAGCTCCGTGGACTACCTGAGGGAGAGCTTCGTAGGAACCCTGGAGCGCTGCCTCAGCAGCCTGGAGAAGTCCAACATGGACTCGTCTGTTCACAACGTCACCTCCAACCACCTCAAACAGGTGTGTGTGTGGGGAGGGAGGGAGGGAGGGAGGGAGGGAGGGAGGGGAGGGGAGGGAGGGAGGGAGGGAGGGAGGGAGGGAGGGAGGGAGGGAGGGAGGGAGGGAGGGAGGGAGGGAGGGAGGGAGGGAGGGAGGGGGGGGGAGGGGGGGAGGGAGGGAGGGGGGGGAGGGGGGGGGAGGGGAGGGGGGGAGGGGAGGGAGGGGGGGAGGGGAGGGAGGGGAGGGAGGGAGGGAGGGAGGGGGGGAGGGGAGGGAGGGAGGGAGGGAGGGAGGGAGGGAGGGAGGGAGGGAGGGAGGGAGGGAGGGAGGGAGGGAGGGAGGGAGGGAGGGAGGGAGGGAGGGAGGGAGGGGAGGGGAGGGAGAGGTTTTCGCCCTTTTTTCCCTCAGACTTTGGTTCAAAGGTGAGTGCCTCTTATCTCTTGTCTTGTTTTCACTCCAGATCCTGAACGCTGCCTATCATGTGGAGGTGACCTTTCACTCGGGGTCGTCTGTCACCAGACTGGTCTGGGAGCAGCTTAAACAGGTTAGGAATAACCCAGCACTGTCGCCATCGTACCCATGTCACTCAAACATGTTCAAGTTGACACGCTCTCATGGTCTGGATCTCTCCGTTCTTAATCAGAGCTGACAGATGCTGTTCTATTCTCCCCCCCTCTCTCTCTCTCTCTCTCTCTCTCTCTCTGCCTTCCTCTCTCTCTCTCCCTTCCTTCCTCTCTCTCTCCCCTCCCCTCTCTCTCTCTCTCTGCCTTCCTCTCTCCCACTCCTCTCCTCCGTCCCTCTCTCCAGATCATTCAGAGGATAACGTTTGTCAACCCTCCCGCCATCACTCCAGAGTGGAAGAGAACCGTGGCCCAGGATGCCATCGAGAGCCTCAGCGCTGCCAAGCTGGCCAAGAGCATCTGCTCCCAGTTCAGGACCCGCCTCAACAGCTCTCACGACGCCTTCGCTTTCTCCCTGCGCCAGGTCAACTTTCACCTTGAATATTCCCTTTCAACAAACGGCTCTTTCCGAAGAAAACATTGTTCGTTTTTTCTAAACCACCTCGTCCTCAACCCCCTGTTACTGAGTTTCCTTAAATACTACTCATCTTTCCTCTTTTCTCTCAGCTGCTCTTCTCTTTCTGCCTCTTGAAGAGGGTCTCTCTGAAAGCAGCTGATTATCCTGCAGTTTGACAGATAGCTGTGTATCTGGGACAAGCAGCTTGTTGTTTTAGCTCGGCCTGTTGTAAACTTTGAACCCCCAGGAGTGCAGTCGCTCTGTCAGTTACATTCACACGATGGCCCGGAAGATTCCCATCGTGGCAGAGAAGCTTGTTATCAGCGGAGCCTTTGAGTTAATAATAACTAGGATCATAATCTATTGACGATGGAGCCTGTGCTATATAGCCATGTGGAGCTGTGTGTGTGTGTGTGTGTATATCCACGTGTGTTGACGTGTGTTGTGTGTGTGTGTGTGTGTGTGTGTAGCTGGAAGAGGGCCACACAGGGCGGCTGGAGCGCACCGAGGACCTGTGGCTGCGTGTGAGGAAGGACCACGCCCCCCGGCTGGCTCGCCTCTCTCTGGAGAGCCGCTCTCTCTGGGACGTGCTGCTGCACGGTGAGACACGGCACCACAGCCCCGCCACAGCCGCGCCACAGCACCATAGCCCCCCACACAGCACCACAGCCCCCACACAGCACTACAGCCCCCACACAGCACCACAGCCCCCACACAGCACCATAGCCCCCACACAGCACCACAGCCCCCACACAGCACCACAGCCCCCACACAGCACCACAGCCCCCACACAGCACCACAGCCCCCACACAGCACCACAGCCCCCACACAGCACCACAGCCCCCACACAGCACCACAGCCCCCACACAGCACCACAGCCCCCACACAGCACCACAGCCCCGACACAGCCCCGCCACAGCACCATAGCCCCCACACAGCACCACAGCCCAGCCACAGACACGCACGCAGCACATGACACATCACCGTGGTCATGCCATACTTAAACAGTGGGATAAAGCAAATGTTGACAGATGTACTGAGTTGTCTCTGTGCCTCCCTGGCAGGCAAGCCCAAGCTTGGCCGGGAGCTGGGGCGGGGCCAGTATGGAGTGGTCTACCTGTGTGACAGCTGGGGGGGGCCACTACCCCTGTGCACTCAAGTCAGTGGTACCTCCGGACGATAAGCACTGGAACGACCTGGCTCTGGAGTTCCACTACACAAGGTGAGCAGGGCCGACCTCTGCCCGGACAGGAGGGAGTTTAGGAGCCGCTTGCAGGCCCTGCCCTGGCTCCGTCAGATCAATCTGAGCAGCTGCCTCAACTGCAGAGTGTCGTGCAGGAATGAACGTGTTCTGCTCAGTCAGAGCGGGTGCTTGTGTAACAGGACTGAGTTGACTGGGTCCCCATGTTGCCAGAATTATGTTTTTATTGTTCTTTTGACGTGAACATACTTGCACAAGATTGGGAATACCTGTGATAACCACTCTTGTGACATGTGGTTTATGACTGATTGTCGTGTTGGTGAATCCAGCTTCCAAATTCTTATTCCTAGTATGTTGAACCTGCTTCCTGCTATAGGCCTTGGGCTGCTTTGAACCACCACCACGCCCTTGTTGTGGTTCTAGGATGCATCACGGCCTCTCCTGCATGTTTTCCAGGAAATGTCGATGTGTTGTCTACCTCAGAGCTCACCTCAGCAAATTCATTTGATCTGATTCACATGAAATCATATTTAGAGATGTTGGAATACTCTTTGTCATATTTTTCTGCTTTTGAGTTTAGATCAGGACTGAATAATGTTGGCAAAACAGTATTGTTTGACGTTGCACTGACAGCTCTGCCCCCCTGTGGCTGTTTGAAGTATTGAATATGGTGTTTGGGCATACACTCAAGATTATGGAGAGTAGTAACCATGTTAAAAAATGTTGAACACTGTATATGTGTATGTGTGTGTGTGTGTGTGTGCAGGTCCTTGCCTAAGCATGAGCGTCTGGTGGACCTGCACGGCTCTGTCATCGACCACACCTACGGTGGAGGCTCCAGCATCGCTGTGCTGCTCATCATGGAGAGACTGCACAGAGACCTCTACACCGGCCTCAAGGTGACACACACACACACACACACACACACACACACACACACACACACCCAGACCTCTACACTGGCCTCAAGGTGACTCACCTGACACACACACACACACACACACCCAGACCTCTACACTGGCCTCAAGGTGACTCACCTGACACACACACACACACACACACACACCCAGACCTCTACACCGGCCTCAAGGTGACTCACCTGACACACACACACACACACACACACACACACAGACCTCTACACTGGCCTCAAGGTGACTCACCTGACACACACACACACACACACACACACCCAGACCTCTACACTGGCCTCAAGGTGACTCACCTGACACACACACACACACACACACCCAGACCTCTACACTGGCCTCAAGGTGACTCACCTGACACACACACACACACACACACACACACACACACACACACACCCAGACCTCTACACCGGCCTCAAGGTGACTCACCTGACACACACACACACACACACACACACAGACCTCTACACTGGCCTCAAGGTGACTCACCTGACACACACACACACACACACACACCCAGACCTCTACACCGGCCTCAAGGTGACTCACCTGACACACACACACACACACCCAGACCTCTACACTGGCCTCAAGGTGACTCACCTGACACACACACACACACACACACACACTCAGACCTCTACACCGGCCTCAAGGTGACTCACCTCACACACACACACACACACACACACTCAGACCTCTACACTGGCCTCAAGGTGACTCGCCTCACACACACACACTCAGACATGTACACCGGCCTCAAGGTGACTCACCTGACACACACACACACACGCACACACATGTACACCGGCCTCAAGGTGACTAACCTGACACACACACACACACACACACAGACATGTACACCGGCCTCCAGGTCACTAACCTCACACACACACACTCAGACATGTACACCGGCCTCAAGGTCACTAACCTCACACACACACACACAGACATGTACACCGGCCTCAAGGTCACTAACCTCACACACACACACTCAGACATGTACACCGGCCTCAAGGTAACTAGCTGATGCATACACTTTGACCCTGGTTGTAACTTGAGACAGCATGAGGGGTCATGAGGGGAGCAGGTGGACGTCCTGCAGCCTGTGCTGTGTTGGGACCGCACTGTCTCATCATCTCCTGTTGTGATCTCTCTCCCCTCCAGGCGGGTCTCTCACTAAGGGAGAGGCTGCAGATCGCTCTGGATGTGGTGGAGGGCATCCGCTTCCTGCACAGTCAGGGCCTTCTGCACCGCGATATTAAGCTAAAGAATGTTCTGGTAAGGGAAGACCTGTGGGACATTTATTGTTTGGCTATTTGTAAATCCTAAATCTGAACCGTGTTCATTTGTGCACGTTACCTTATGTCACCTGTCACCTGTTGTCCCTGTTCCTAGTTGGACAAGCAGAACCGGGCCAAGATCACAGACCTTGGCTTCTGTAAGCCTGAGGCCATGATGTCTGGCAGCATCGTAGGAACTCCCATCCACATGGCTCCTGAGCTTTTCACAGGTTAGACACGCACGCACGCACACACACACACACATACTGAAATCCTACAGGTATCTGTCTACCTGTTTCAACACTGTCGTCCTAACTGCATAACTACAAGCTATTTTTGGTAATGATTGTCAATTTGAACTCTTTCCAGGAAAGTACGATAACTCTGTGGATGTTTACGCTTTTGGAATCCTCTTCTGGTATCTCTGCACGGGCTCAGTCAAGCTGCCTGAGGCCTTTGAGAAGTGCTCCAGCAAAGACCAGCTGTGGAACAACGTTAAGAAAGGTGAGTTATACTGGATTCAGCTGGACGCCAACGAAGACAGTGGAACCTAACATTTGAAGTTGTATGTTGTGTCTATTTGTGATTTTCATCCTATCAAGAAATTCTACCAAATAACTTCTTGTGGAGATACCATTTTGTGCAAGTGTGTGAGAGAGAGTTCGAGGAAGAGGGAACGAGATTTCAAGCAGTGTGCCCGTGTTGTTCCAGGTGCGAGGCCAGAGCGACTGCCCAGCTTTGATGAGGAATGCTGGCAGCTGATGGAAGCCTGTTGGAATGGAGACCCTTCCCAGAGGCCTCTGCTTGGCATCGTAGAGCCCAGCCTGCAAAGCATCATGGTACGACTCTGCAACTGTGGCTTAGACCAGAAGAGGAGCAGCCTGGAGGACTCAAACTGAAAACTCAAGATGGAAGGAAAGGACTGTCGATCGTGGTTCAAAAATATTTTTGTGCTTGTATTTATGAAAAGAAGATGAGACAGTTTGTTTCTGAGAGGGTGATAGATCATGACCAATAAAGTGTGACCAAGACAAGGTTTTTTTTTCTCGTCATTTCACAGGAGTTCAATTGACATTATTTATGATGATCTGATACTGGACCAACATGTCCACGAGCATGTAAATGGGTGTAATGTGTTCATTGTGCTGTGTGTGTTTGTATACAACATGTAGCCAACACTATGCTTCTCTCTAGCAATCTAATTGCTGCTTGGTCATAGGATTATTACTAGAGATAAAACATTTTAGACGTAGTCCACTCTCAGTATTATCAACAAATATATTTACTTTTAGATTGTATTTAAGTGGCTGTCAAGAAACAATACAACTTTTTTTAAATAAAATGTTGACAAAATACTGCTTTTTGTTTTCAATGGGATAATGAATGGGATTTATACTAATAATGTACCGAGCAAGTGTAGATCAGAACTTGATGCTTTTTATATTTGAAAGGGTTTGACCTTTGACTCATTGTCAGTGTTCCGACATGTCACAACTGATGTCAACAGCATTTTTCAAGAGTTTTTGAATAGCAGCAACAATTCTATTTAACCACTGAACTGCCTGAGGACGAGATTTGGTTGTTTGTGATCCAGACCTGATGACATGACTGACTCTTGCCAGTGAGGTTGAGAAGTGATGGAGACCAAAACTGAGATTGGACAACAGCCTGACACTCAGTAAGAGCAGTCCTGTACAAGACACAAAACAGTTCTATGTGGATGTATGTAGCTAGTTTGATCACATCTAGCTTGTAGTCATGTTTTCCTTTTGTCTCTGCTTGGGAGTCAGAACATCGAGCTCAGAGGAGGAAGGTTTTGATGATGTCTTTGTTGAGATGCTGGCCAGCCATCTTGAACAAGAGAAACATGTTGAGAGTGGTTGTGAAGAGGATTATGACTATGGGAAGCAGGTACATAGACTTGTGTACAGTTGTATACCATTATTGTCAGTGAAGAAATCAATCTAAAACAAGGCCAATAAAGTGTAAATGTTCATGTTCTACGTCAGATGGAACCAGGAACGTCGCAGGCTGAACGAAGTTCTTCGGTAGCATCCCAAAAAATGGTGTCCCCTAGCGAACTGTCCACATGGGACCTCATGTTCTACATAAACAAGTGGAAGAGGGCCCACACGATTGGCCACCACATCAACCTGCTGACCAGGGACCCTGGACGAAAGGCACTGATCATGCAGCATGAACAACAGTGTAAAACTAGTGTAAGGGTCCCCATACTGTACCTTCTCCTTGCTTTGTCTTTAAAGCCCTATTTCAAAGTCCCAATAATACAACCTGTGTGTTTGTTTCCTCTGGGCCTCCTCAGATCCCTCTCCCCAGTGGTGTGTTTACTTGAGGGGGAGGCCTTGCAGATTCTGAGGGGAATTGAGAAAGGTCAACTCCCCCTACAAACACTGGTCATTCCGTCAGCGTCACTTAATACAGCGTTAATATTTTCCACCATTAAGTAAAACACTTCTCTCTTCTTCTTCTTTAGAGTACAAGTCCAATTTTGGTGCCACCCACCCCCTTACTTTGGAGGTCCCGGCAACATATTGAGAAGTTGGAGACCCAGGTGATGGCTAAGGAAGGCAACAGGCCAGTACCAGAGGAGAAGGGGTGGCTGCGGAGGGCTCTGAGATGGGGCAGGACGCTGGCCACCAGGCTGGGGGGTAACTAGGGGCTCGGCTGAAGACGGGAACACTCCAAAGTAGGAACGTCCACCCAGAACAGAAGGAAACCCACATGAACCCAAATATATAAAAGTGTATTATAAAATGTTGTGTCACTGAGTGGATATCAAATAGTATTTTCAGGACTGAAACAGATTGGTTCTCATTTTTTTATGAGTTCAACATGCACAGTAGGAGACATACAGTACATTTGTTATTTTAGTTTGAGATTGACCCTACTACCAGGTGAGCCTGATGATTAGATGTGCTGTTCAGTTAACCAAAAGGCAAAGCAATTATGTTCATGTGACACCATAAAGAAATGGAATGCCTTATTAAGGCTGAATGAACTATTGTACGAGTCATTTCCCTAAAAAAACAAACACAAAGCCACCAATGTAAAAGCACATCTGTTTACTCGTTTGAATTTTGGTGAATTCCTTTACAAAGCAATTTCACATAGAAAAATACTAGCCATATCTAGACTACCCTGTATCACTTAAGCTTTGACATCAGTAGCCTACGTAAGGTCTTGGTTTGAAGCAGGTTGATTGCTTGGCGCTCTAATGATGTACAGATATCATCACTTCAGATAACTGGTACCAGTAAAAGGAGAATGTCAGTAAGTGGTCTTGGTATATTCCGTACTCTTCACAGTTAAGTAACAGCAGTTTGAATAATGTGGCAGAAATGACTGCCATCTGTTCGACGAGAACATAAGGAGAGATGAGCACACAAAAACGATTGGCAAAGCAGTTCCTTGACTTGGCACACATTGAGGTAAAATTGAAAAGATTCTTGCAGACTTTATAGTTACTCATTGTGAACAGACCATCTTGTCTAGATTTTGATATGAAAATGACAGATTCAACTTATTGGTGTATGCAGGAAAAGATTGCCTTAGTGATTAGACCTAATAAGGCTGATAAAAAAAAGAATCCACAATTCTCGGAAAGACTGGACTTTAAAAGTTCAAGATCACAAGAAAGAACTTTTAAAAATGACAAATAATATGTGAAAAGGTATTTTACACACATCAGACATTATGCTTGCTGCTTGCTACTAGTGAGTAATCAATTACTGAATGTGGATTGACTGTGGGAAATATACACATTAATGCAATATGATTCAATTCAAAGATGTGTTGCATGAAATATTAGTATATTTCTTTTTACAGGCAACTTTGTACAGTAACATTGGTATACATTTCAAATAGTATTACAGCACAAGTGTGCAAGAATTTCAGTAAGTATTTTACAAAACCACAAATCCTTCATATCTAATCTATAAAATACAAAGTTTTTTAGTCACAGATTCAAATGAAGGCATATAATATCCCTTGGACAAAAACATTGAAAAAACAGAGAGCATTTTCATGGTTTGTATAAAAAATTGGCTCCCGACAATTTACAAAAAATTGAGATCTATCAAAAGTCCTTTTTTTTTCCCTTGTTCTGAACACGCAGGGTCGTCCTCGCATCAGGTCCTCCTCTGATGTCATAAAATGAAGGCTATGTGGTGGAGAAGGCAGCCATTCTCATACAAATTCATGTCATTGTCAGATTAGCTTAACCCTGGTGAGGCCCAATGGCCTTGACCAACCTTTCTCATGAAGAGCATGTTGGGGGTTCCCAGTGTCCCGTCTCAGAGTGATGATGTACCCTGTCCCCACATCAGTCCTCCAGACACACCTCCCACAGGACTCCCTTCCACTAGTCTCTCCAGTGTGGAACAGAAGCTCTCAGGTGTGTCGCTTAGATAACCTCAAAGGAAAAACATGTTCCCCTCTATAGACACCTGGTAAGTCTGTGAACCAGCTACAGTACACTTGCTAGTTCCACTTGGACATTTCTGGGTTGTGGGGCGACTTTTGTTCAAAACGCAGCAACCTGAGAAGGTACTCCTCTCAGGAGCTCCCTCAGACTGGCTCCACCCCTCTCAGGAGCTCCCTCAGACTGGCTCCACCCCTCTCAGGAGCTCCCTCAGACTGGCTCCACCCCTCTCAGGAGCTCCCTCAGACTGGCTCCACCCCTCTCAGGAGCTCCCTCAGACTGGCTCCACCCCTCTCAGGAGCTCCCTCAGACTGGCTCCACCCCTCTCAGGAGCTCCCTCAGACTGGCTCCACCCCTCTCAGGAGCTCCCTCAGACTGGCTCCACCCCTCTCAGGAGCTCCCTCAGACTGGCTCCACCCCTCTCAGGAGCTCCCTCAGACTGGCTCCACCCCTCTCAGGAGCTCCCTCAGACTGGCTCCACCCCTCTCAGGAGCTCCCTCAGACTGGCTCCACCCCTCTCAGGAGCTCCGACACACAGCACAGACAGCTTCAAGCTCCTTTAACACAAACTGTACAGGCAAACCCTTTCTGGTATAATGGACTAGTTAAGCTTGATGAGGAAATTCCCTGAACTTTAAAACAATTCTACAGCTAAATGACCATCCCAGCGAAAAGAAGACTCCTTCATTATCTTTTAAATTTAGAACAAAATAACAAAAATACAAAGACATTTAAAATTGAGCCACAGTTCTAGGTAACTGCCAGCATATCTGGACAGGCAGTGTAAATTATAAAAGTGCATCGCTTCAAGTATGTAAACAGAACCACCATATCAAAAGAAAACGAATAAGGGAGTACGAGACTATCAGTGCGCTTGAGCCTGGGCCAGTGCAGAGACTCCTGAGGTTTGGCACTCACACACACACACACGCACACAGACACGCGCACACACACACACACACACACACACACACGCACTCCTTTTGAAAACCATGAGCAGGGGTGTGGTGGGGGAGGTGTTTCATCGTTCTTCAGGTTGTTGACAGCCAATCACCCTCTGTAGCACCTCCTCTGACATCATTTCCTGCCTGTCACTCAGAGACAAGTGCGGCGTGGAGTCAAGGGGCGAGGCTCTATGACCTGCAAAGATACACCCCTTCATCAGCCGGGTCACATGGAGGTGTTTCGTTGGCTGCTGGGAAACAAAGCGATGGTGGAAAAGGGAGGGGGGGGGTTTAGGGAGGGGTGTGTTGATGACAAACGTAACACAGAAGGAAAAGAAACAAACCATGAGTGAGGATGATGAGACACACAGACACACTGTGAACACGCACACCGAGGCGGAAGCCACATGTCATGGGATTCTGATTTGGTTTTGAGAAGAGTGATGGATGCTTAATGGACAAGCAATTTGAAGGCCGTGATCCAGATTTCAAATGAGGATCAATTGCTTCAGTGAGTAAAATTAAAGAATAAGAATCTATGATTTTTTTGGAAAGAGAGAGAGGACAGAGAAGCATGGTTAGTCAGCTATTTTATGTTTATCAAACACTTTACTACAAATACTTTTAACCAAGAATTCCTGATTTTTGACCAATGAAAACACTGGCACTTGGGTACTAGATCAATCTGTAGCACTTCTCATTTGTGTTACGGTTCACTATGTCTCTCTGCTAAAGAGAGGCATATTTATTTTACCAATAAACACCTGTTCACAGGGGTGGTTTGAGATCTTTGCTCTTTGGCTTTTCAGCTCATTAGTGAGAATGGCATGGTGGGTACTGTAGTACGTAATGGACTGGCAATAGACACAATCACGTCAACACTAATTGACAAGGTACGACAGGAGACGAACAGACTACAAACAATGACGACGAGAAGAAAACACTGACAGCAGCAGCAACAACACAAGCTTGATATCAATTCTTTCACACATCATCTTGAAAAGAAATGACATCTTTCATGACAGGAAGCAACACAGAAACAAATCAGTGCCGAGGCTGGTCTGAAATGACACTGACTGGGTGCAGGTCGTTCAGGTAGTCTATGTTATAGGATGACTGATCTTGGTTGTTATTATTGTTCTACATTTTAGAGCCGAAATTTCACTTAAGAATGTAGTGTACTGGGTACTTTGCTTAGTTTCTAGTCATCGTCATGGTCCTGGGTACAGTTGACAAAGACTCACTCTGATCCTGACGAGTCGCCGTCTACCGTCCCCGCCTTGATGCTCATGGCGACGCCGTTCAGCTGGTCTGGCGGGCCGGTTGGTTTGGCCCTGGCCCCTCTGCCCTCACTGGAGGAGGAGCCATGAGGGGACGTGGTGCCCGGAACGTTCTCTGAAAGCTCGTTGTGGATGCGGTTGATCCCATTTCTCTCTGCGATGGGGGACAGCTGTTTTTTCTTCAGGATACCTGCATACAATGACACAAAAACGTATTTAAACAAATACATTTTAGATACCCTCCAATCCGACATACAACTAAAACATTGTGCTGGTGGTCACCTTTCTGTGGGTGTGCGTTGAGGTTAGGAAGGCTAGGGAGCAGAAGCATCATATTGTCCATCCCATAACCCTCAGCCCTGTCGCCCAGTCTGTCATCTGGCATGGTTCTGTTGTCACGGGCGTGGCCTGGGTCAGGGTTGCCATGAGGCTCCATCTTCATCCTGTCAGCTCCGCCCTCAGGGTCCCCTGCTGGAGCAACATACTCCCCCGGCCAGTACAGCTTACTCAGGTTGGTGTCTGGGTGGGAGAGAACCACAGAATGTTTCAATACAAAGTAAGTATCTATCCAAGTATGCAGGTTATTAAGTCTATCTGGGGGTTTAGGTTGGTTTAGGTGTAGTTCTATGGGCGTATGTGAAACCCTCTGTGACATTGCTTGTAAAAATGGCTATTACAAATACATTTTATTTTATGTGATTTGATAAAGGTAAAGCAAACTTGTGTTAAAAGGTAAACTATTTGGGTGTTGCATGCAGCTGTATTTTGGGGGCGCGGCAGATTGCGGTGACAAACCATGAGGGTGTGGTCGCTTAGCAACGTTGGAGGCAAGGCTTTCCCAGCATTCCTCTGGAGCATAGGGCCCCTCCTCTTCCTCGCTGTCCGAGGAGTGTGTGGAGGCGTAGGAGCCACTCTGATCGTCCTCCAGAGACAGATCGCTGTCAGAGTCTGAGTCACGATCTACACACACACACACACACACACACACACACGTTTATCATTTCATAATGAACATATTTGATCAATAAGCTTCAGAGATACATAGTGAGTCCGAACCCACAGAGAAGGGAAATCAATACCTTCCAAGTGTTCTTTAGTTTCATGGAAGAGAGAGCTGTGGTCATTCAGTGCAATGTGTCCCTGGCTGTTATTCAGCCCTCCATCATCCCTAGAAACAGCACAACGGAACACTGATTAGCAGACGTACAGAGACACAGAAAAAGACAACCCTTATACCTTCATTTACTACATTCTTTAGTACATAGACTGATAAAACAGTATTGCTATGGAAAATGACCAGTAAGTCATAAACAGTCCCAAGGACTGAAACAAACATTCGACCCCAGTGTCCCTGTGGGCTTGCCGTACCTTAAGACAAAGGGAACGTAGCTCTGTTGACTCTTCCCGCTCTGCAGAGTTCCGTTGAGAGACGCACTGGAGTCCCCAAAAGGCAGGTGGTACAGTCTGCCGTCCACATAGCTGCTGTTGCATTTATAGGACTGGAGATGGAGAGGAGGAGCGAGGGATGAATGACAGCGAGGGAGACCAACCAATACATACATATTACACTGAGTGATTTAGGTCCTGAATGAGAGCTCATCAAAGCTAAACACCCAGATCAACCCGTTTCTGTCCAGTCAGACTCACCGAGGGCTTGGACTTGATCATGTGATCGGGGCGCTTGCGGCTGCAGCAGTACTTCATGGCGTTCCTCGCCTCCTTGTTGAAGACGATGCGGAAGAAAAAGATGAAGGGACCCTAGGATGGAGGAGGAGAGTGAGGAGAGGAGGAAAGAAAAGGTTAATGGACCAAAATACAAGACATGGACCAGAAGAAAGACAGGAGAGACTAAGAAATAGGTTTCTTATATCTATTTACCTGGATACAGTTGAAGCCAGCAAACAGGTAGTGGAAGATGATCATGTCGCTGTTGACAGACAGGATGGCCAGCAGGCAGGAGACTGTGACCAACAGGAGGACACCGCATGCCGTCCGCAGACCACAACTGGAGACAAGGAACACACACACACACACACAAACCAGGACGTTAACTATGACATGCATTTATGTGTGTTTACAACAAATCATACCCCGGCAGCAATATCGGCATCCACATCAACCTCTAGTTTCCAGTTATAGTAAACTGTAGGAAAAACAAAGTATCCTGTTGTGGAGATCATAAAGTGCTGTGTTCATGTCTCCTTAGGGGACTCGAGATTGCCAGCTGATTACCAGTAAGAGTGCTATTTCGTTTGCCGAGGATTTTTGTTCAGGCAGATAACTCACACAGGGGGCTCTTTCTTCTCCAGGCTGTGGTGTCTGTGAGAGCAGGAGGCTCTGGAGGCCAGGATGTAGAGGAAGATGTTCATCTGGAGAAGAACATGCAGCCAGAGACACTGTCACACACTGTACAAGGCTGCACCGTGAAAGAAACCAGTGAAAACACACATACATAAGGAAAGGAGGATATTTAGAACCTTTTGTTACTAAGTGTGTGTTAGTAAAGGTGCACTCACCGACACCACCAGGGCGATGGGTCCTGCAAAGCTCCAAACAAGAGTGTCGTAGACAGACAGCCAGCAGAAGTCAGGGTTCCCATAACCCTCAGGGTCCAGACCCACCGCCAACCCTGGAGAAACACAACCGTAGACGCAATCGTAAGAGTCAACCAGAGATTCTGTAAATGTGTATACGTGTGAATAAGTGTGTGTGTGAGAGAGTAAGAAAAATAGAAAGAAGAAGTCATTCGTGTGCAAACCTGTGATGAAGGCCGGCACGCCCCAGCCAATCAGGTAGTAGAAGCGCATGGGTCCATAGTTGACGTCCCGGACCTCACTGAGCATGCGGTACACATGCAGCCCCTCCAGGAAGAGCCAGGAGAACGTGCACAGGTAGAAGAAGTGCAGAAGGATGGCAATGACTGTGCACAAAAACTGGTGACCATGAAAGAAAGAAAGAAAGAAAGAGAGAGAGAGAGAGAGAGATCATTATTGTGTACAGAATGACTGGGCTTAATGTCTCCTGGTTTGGCCCATCTGTCAGCCCTTTCATATTTAGATAGGGGGCGACAAAAGGACAAGATTAAAGCTACATGTCTTTTGTACTTTCTCCCCTTCACTCCCTCTCTCACAGAGGAAGTATAGGGGGGTTGAGGAACAGAGCAGCACCAATCAGGGAGGGACTAATTCACAAGGAGGGTTTCTGATTGGTTACCGGGTTATCGGCCTGGTTGATGCCCAGGATGAAGATGAGCTCGGAGAGGAAGAGGGCGGCTGCGCCGTTGTTGATGATGCTGGTCTTGTTGCAGTGCATGGCCCGTAGGCACAAGAGGAAGAGCGTGGTGAGGAAGAGGAAACCCAGGGTCACGCCCACCGTGCTCCAGGTGACCAGTTGCACCGGTAGGATCTCACCATTCTGACCAATCAGGAGAGAGAAAGAAAAAGAGAGCACCGAAGTGGGGAGAATATTGAAACTATTGAAGTCTTGACCTTTGTAAATCCCTTTAAGAGTACAGCCCTATCAGGTGTGTTTTGGGTGTGTGTGTGTTTCTCCTTCTGTGTCGTGCCGTGTGAGGCTAGTGGTCCTCACCTCTCTCCTGGAGATGTCCATGAGAACAGCAAAGCTGGTCATGTGGTAGCACTGGCAGCTGATGTGAGTGTGATTTCTGAACACCACCTCACAGCCTTTAGCGGACCAGCCTCCACTCCCGGCTCTGCAACGATCAGAGAAAAACAACCACGTCATTTAGAAGAAACCAATTACTACACCATCATTAATGTGTACATTTTAGTTTCCCGATGTAGTGCCCATTTCACTTGTTTTTCAATGAAAATGCACTCACAGTATGGAGTGGTTCCAGAAGACACAGATAGGCTTGGAGCGCTCCTCGGTGGTGACCAGGCGGAACTGCACCGTGATTGGCTTGTCCAGGGCGTGCTGCAGCAGCTCGTCGTTATCATGCACCGTGATGCTGACTACAGGTGTGTTGATGACCGGGCGCTTAGGAACCCTGGCAGGAAACGCCAAACAAACAATCTCAGTGAAATGCATAATACTGGCTCTGATTCTCATTGACTAGCTCTCTCTCTCTCCCTCAAACACACACCAATTCTTCTAGTATCTTCCCTTAATTCTCCTCCGTCTATCTCGTCTTCCCCTGGCCTCCTCCTTCCCCTGGCCTCCTCCTTCCCCTGGCCTCCTCCTTCCCCTGGCCTCCTCCTTCCCCTGGCCTCCTCCTTCCCCTGGCCTCCTCCTTACCTGAGGCTCCTCTTGTCGGGGTCGTAGTTCTCGGGCAGAAGCGAGGCCAGGCTGTGGAAGATGATGACGCTGGCCACGGCGTCCTGCTGACCGGCGTCCTGGTGGCGCTTCCTCCGCGGGGCCGTGAGATTCCTGCTGGAGTCTGGAAAGACGGGGAACTCGTGGTGGCGGTGGCCCTTGGTCTCCACAGCGGGCTCGAACACAGAGTCCGGGAGGGTGACGGCCGTCTCCAAGTCCAGGGGGCGGGGTCCTCTCAGGGTCTGATAGCGGGGGAGCTTGGCGCCGGCAAAGTTCATCTTGTTCAGACGGTCCACGGAGATGACTGGAGGGGACAGACAGGGTTCGTTATAATAGACAGACACACTCACAGACAGACAGAAACCGACAGGCAGAGACATACAGAATGATAGACAGACAGGCAGACAGTGGATTACACAGCATGAGACTTTGGAAACATGTGAAATGTCGTCTCTTCAAGTGAGGGCGTCCCAGGGGGCCGTGCTCACCTATGTGAGGCGTGACGATGGTGAAGGGGCTCAGGTAGGTCTTCCTCATGTTCTGAGCCAAGGCGTTGGCGTAGTCCTCAAACTGGCGCAGCAGGACAGCTGTGCCACCCTCGGTGTGCTGGATCAGCTCCCAGTGCTGCCGCGTGCCAGGGGACAGGATGGCACTGCCCACGCGCACCAGGTTCTGAGAGAGGGTGCCATGTGACGTGTCATCCATATGGAGTTATATATAAACATGCTGCGCTACGTCATGCTGTTTTGTGGTCTGGTGTTCTGTGCTGCTGGTGTGTGTGTGTGTCCGTTTCTCCCGTTCTACCTCTGTGAAGTGAACGTCCTGCGTGGCGGTGAGGTTGAAGCCTTGCTGGCTGCTCTCGTGCTGCAGCAGCCTCTGAGTCAGCCGGTAGGCCACCTTGACGTCGCTGCCGTAGTACTGCGCCGTGTGCAGCGTGGCGTTGGCCAGCATGGCCGCCGTCTGCTGGACACGGCCAGAGTCGAGGAGCGACGTGTTGCGAGCCAGCTTCTCCGACTGAGGGAGAGCGAGAGAGAACATGACGGCTGAGCTGGAGGCCCACTAGAGGGGGGTCTACAGGAATAGATCGATGCGGTCGGTATCTTGAGCTCTTCCAGTGTAAATGAGACGGGGTGTGGTGATGATGCGTCAGGAGAATAACTGGATTAGACATGCATCTCCTGTGTTTAACTCACCAGAGTTTTGAGTTTAGTGAAGGTGACTGAGGTGCAGTTGAAGAGGTCGGGAGGAAGCCAGCCCTTGTGTTCATCACAGTGGCGGATAGCCGTGCCTGTTGAGATACAGAGAGAGAGAGAGAGAGATACAGAGAGAGAGAGAGAGAGAGAGATACAGAGAGAGAGAGAGAGAGATACAGAGAGAGATACAGAGAGAGAGAGAGAGCGAGAGAGATACGAGAGAGATAGAGATACAGAAAGAGAGTGAGCGAGAGAGAGAGAGAGATCACAGAGAGAAGATACGAGAGAAAGATACAGAGAGAGAGAGATACAGAGAGATACAGAGAGAGCAAGAGTAGAGAGAGATACAGAGAGAGAGAGAGAGAGAGAGAGATACAGAGAAAGATACGAGAGAGAGAGATACAGAGAGAGAGATACAGAGAGAGCAAGAGAAAGAGAGAGATACAGAGAGAGATACAGAGAGTAAAAAGAGACACATGAGATGGTAAAATAATGAGGAATAAGTGGCCAAGAGCCATTTGGGAACATTTGAATTCCAGAATGGTGATGTTACAGGAGGCTGAGAGCCATCATACCCAGAGATCCCTTGGGACAGGGGACGGCTGCAGGGGAGACCAAACTTAGTCCTGGGCCACCAGATCCCAGCCTTGATGGCCTGGGGACAACTGTCATAGATGACTGAGAGCAGCGGGGGGCAGAGGGGAGAGAGGGAGAGATAGAGAGCATGACACATGGTAGTATCAAGACAGAGTGGGATAGAGAAGTAAACAATTCTAAAAAACGTTATAAACCTTCTCCTTGAAATTGTGCGAGCCCACATGACATGCTTGCGTGTAAAAAGGGCTATACAAATAAATGTTGATTTGAATGCAAATTCTGCTTTAAAAACACAGCCATGCACACATGACTACCAGAGTGGAGTCAATGAACCCAGCAAACATGTCAGGCGTGTAAACATATGGTGCTCCTGACCTTCACAGCCGTTTGGCGACACCTCAGCGAAGGGGTTGTCACAGCGGTCACACTGGCGCCCGATGACACCGGGCTTACACTGACACTGGCCACTCTCTCTCTCACAGGCCCGGGAGAACGAGCCAATGGGATAGCAGTCACACAGCAGGCATGCCTCACTGCCGGCTGGGTGATAGTGGTTATCCTACAGGAAGAGAGAGAGAGAGAGAGAGAGAGAGAGAGAGAGAGAGAGAGAGAGAGAGAGAGAGGGAAGAGAGTGAGTGAGATTGTTTTACAGTGAGAATCTACATATTAAGACATTATGACATAGCTCCTCCTCTCCATTGTAACACTTGGAACGCCACGGCACCTTGCAACGACACTCCCCGCTGGTCTTGTTGCAGTCTGAGTCAAAGCCCTTGTCTGTGTGACAGTCACAGGGACCACACGTCTTGTGTCCCCACCAACCTCTGGGGCACGGCAGGTCAGTCCTTCGGGAACACACACACAGGCATGGTTAGAGGAACACACACACAGGCATGGTTAGAGGAACACACACACAGGCATGGTTAGAGGAACACACACACAGGCATGGTTAGAGGAACACACACACAGGCATGGTTAGAGGAACACACACACAGGCATGGTTAGAGGAACACACACACAGGCATGGTTAGAGGAACACACACACAGGCATGGTTAGAGGAACACACACACAGGCATGGTTAGAGGAACACACACAGGCATGGTTAGAGGAACACACACACAGGCATGGTTAGAGGAACACCACACAGCATGGTTAGAGGAACACACACACAGGCATGGTTAGAGGAACACACACACAGGCATGGTTAGAGGACCACGCACACTCACACACACACAACATGCTCACACACATATATTGATGATGTTTTCTCACTTTTTCTCACAATACTGGCCAAAGTGGTTGCTGGTACAGTCACAGGTGTAGCCTCGAGCAGAGCTGGGCTTCCTTGTGCAGGCTGACTGGTGTTCACAAGGGTTCAGGGAACAGGCATCTGTGCAGTTGTTGCCATAGTAACCTAGCATGAAAATGACAAATCCAGAATACATGAAATATATAAATGCAGAAATGCTGAGTTGACAGTGATGTTCATTGACGATGATGATGGCAGAGGTGCTGGTACAAATGTGGAGGATCATTGTGCATGACAGTGAGAAGGAGAAAGAGGTCCTGATAGAGAGAGAGGGTACAGAACAGGCAGACTGACCAGTGAGGCAGGTACAGGAGTGGCTGTCCCAGTCATCGCTGCAGTAGCTGTTGGAAGGACAGGGGTTGGACACGCAGGGGTCAGGGACACTGCAGCCCTGCTCCACGTTGAACCTCCGGGCCTGAGACAGCGTCAGGATGTCTCCTACACGCAGACCCTGAGAAACACACACACACACACACACACACACACACACACACGGGATCAATCTACATGTCTGTGTGTGTGTTTGTTCATGTTTGAGTATCGAAGTGGTGTGTGAGAATGTGTGTGTGACGAGTGGAGACTGGGTGAAACACTGACCTGCACACACCCACGGAAACCGTGCTGTACTTTCCCGTCAGCCCTCGGGGAGGCCTCCGACGCTCACCATCTTCAGCTTGGCACCCTTCAGCTTAGCGTCCACCTCCATGCTGGCCTAAACCAAGACCACACAACTCACTGTTACCAGACAGCTTCGAACAACAAACTACCGCTTGATCTACTCTACACGAACAGGCACCTCGACTTATCAAACGGCATGACGACTTCAGATCTCAATATTTTGTCACTAGTCTCACCAAATAGAGGCCGTGATCGAGGGACAGTACAGCCTTGTGGCGCGGTGCCGGCTGTGCCGCCTGTGCCCCCGGTGACCCTGGTGACCCTGGTGACCCCTGGAGCTCCAGGTGGAGGTGGTGCCAGTCTCCGTCGTTAACGGCCAACTCCTCCACTCGTGACAGGGTGGAGTCTTCCCCCTTCTGCAGGCCCATCACCACACTGCCCCCCACGCAGCTGTGGAGAGAGCAGGGAGGGGACAGAGGTGGAGGGGGGAGGAGGAGAGACCAGGGAGGGGACAGAGGTGGAGGGTGGAGGAGGAGAGAGAGACCAGGGAGGGGACAGAGGTGGAGGGTGGAGGAGGAGAGAGACCAGGGAGGGGACAGAGGTGGAGGGTGGAGGAGGAGAGAGACCAGGGAGGGGACGAGGTGGAGGGTGGGAGGAGGAGAGAGACCAGGGAGGGGACAGAGGTGGAGGGTGGAGGAGGAGAGAGACCAGGGAGGGGACAGAGGTGGAGGGTGGAGGAGGAGAGAGACCAGGGAGGGGACAGTGAGGGTGGAGAGGACCAGGGAGGGGACGAGGTGGAGGGTGAGGAGAGAGAGAAAGAAAGGTAGAAGAGAATGATGGGGAGGGTGTCCGTGTGAGATGGGAGGAAAAAAGAACATACCTTAGTTAATACACATCTTATCACACAGCAATCCAGACAATTACTGTCTGCAATCAATTTAAATCAATATTTAGGTAAACATATGAAGTCATTATAGAGATGGAGCTTTTTCTCTTATTTATAACTAACAACCGAGTTAACGTTAGAATAACTGGAAACATTGCTGACAGTGGACAGTTATGTAACTTCAAAGTAGGACTCGTCTAGACAAAGAAACTACAGTGTGTCAGCTAGACAGGTCTGTGAATAGATATTAGGATCAGGAACTTGTTAATTAACATGCTATTCTCAACATCAATATAAAACCCCTGCTCCAACCCTGACAGCCAACAGGTGGAGCTTTCTATCCAAAAACCTAATGGCCTTAGATGTGTGTGTCGTGTCTGTGTGTCGTCTGTCATGTTGTGTGTGTGAGTGTGTATATGTGCACATAGGTTTACCATGCTGGAAGGCACTCAGCTATTGCCATCACACAGTGACAAACGTACACAGACACTGTGTGGATATTGAAGACAAAATCAGTCTTGTGATCTACCACTCAACTATAGTCAGGGAAAGCAATTGGGTGTAGTGGAGTGGAGTTGACAGAAATAGAAAACAAGGATATGCACGGATACACTCCCGCCCCATCCCTATCTTAAAGAGACTATACAATGCACCATGGTGTGCTCGAGACTGTGTGTGTGTGTACTTGTGGGTGTGACCGCGTGTCAGAGTGAGCGTGTCCCAGTGTTAATCCTCGTCTCACCTGCAGGGTGAGGTTGTGGTGCTGCCCAGCAGACACGTGCAGCAGCGTGGCGGAGGCCTGGCGCGTGCGGAACATGAGCTCCACGTGCCAGGGCACAGTGACCACTGCCGCCGCCAACGCCAGGTTACTCCACTGCAACAGGCTGTTGCCCAGGAAACGCTGAGGGCTGGCCATCTCTGCCACATAGTGAACCAGAAGGAGAAAGAGGGATGTGTGTGTGTGAGAGAGAGAGAGAGAGAGAGAGAGAGAGAGAGAGAGAGAGAGAGAGAGAGAGAGAGAGAGGGAGGAGAGGGGGGGGAGAGAGGGAGGGTGAGAGTGCGAGAGGAAGAGGGGGAGAGGGAAAGGCATGTGTGAGAGGGATGTGTGCGAGATAGAGAGAAGGAACAGGATAGACAGATAAAGAGAGAGAGAGAGTGAAAAAGGGAAAGGAGGATGGTAGAGTGTGAGAAACAAGACAATGCCTCTGACAGCGTTCAGTAGAGGGCATGTGCCAGTGAGTCACTGGAACTACTGTCAGAACAGTCATCTTCAATCTCAAAATCAACACATCGGTTTTTCAACCATCGCTATCAGAGATGAACAAAGCTTAAATCTTATGTTACACAAAAGAAACATGAGAGAAAGCTGAGGAATTGACGATGCATCATAGTCAGTTGACAAAGAGGATCCTGTTTCAATGACAGCTATACGGAGTGACATTCCTTCTCTCTGCACAACTACCGGTGATGAGTGTCAATCATTGCACGTGTGAAAGTGGTGCAGTCTGGGTTTTTGCATTTTCATTGCATGTTCATATGAGACACAGGAAAAGGGAGAAAGATAGAAAAGAAAAAAAACTAAAAGATCAAAAATGTTAGTGTTTCTCTTTCTCATTCGGCTATTGTACATCACAGTGATGCAAAGCACCCAGAAACACAACCAGGCTGTGACGAGCCATCAATTATTAATGACAAATACAAGCTGAAGTGTCACACTGTCTGTCATTGGCTGGCGCTGGAGCGACACCACCCCCGCCCCCCCCCACCCACCACCCCCCGCCCCCCCCCACACCACCCCCGCCCCCCCCACAACACACACCCACACCCACACACACACCACCCCGCACACACCACCCCCCTCCCCCCCCACACCAACCCCCCCCACCCCCCCCACCCACACACCACCCCCGCCCCCCCCCACACCACACACACACACAGGGACATCTGCAGTCTGGCAGCCCAGTGACTGCAGACATCATCTGATAGGAACGGTACCTGCTTTTATACACTCTGCATTGTGTCTTCAAGTTAGGGTTTAATGACTGTGCTGAGCTTCCATTTGGTCCTTAGAGGTGGTTTCCCTGGTACTGGGGAGGGGTAGTATAAATGAGTAAAACCTAAGACGCAGAAGGTGCCTTGGAGAACTGCTGGATTTGTTTCCATAGTGAGACAGGTGGGCTCTAATGTAGCTTGAGGTGCATCTTAGACTACATACTGGTTTAAACATTCATGCAGTGCATGTTTGTTATGAGAAATTGAATAATTAATTGAATGGATTAGTATCTGCATTGCTACACCCATAGTTCTAAATGTCCATGGAAGACATTTTCATGTTCCTGCCATTGCGAATGTTGTTGTAGTATTTCATTTGCTTTCATTTGTTTGACTTGCAGTAGCTGCACTTCTGATGTAGGTGACCTGTCCTGACCTGTACATCAGCCCCTTCAAACAGCTGCACTGCTCAGAGAGGACAAATGGCCACTGTGTGCGCAAATACTTCGCTTTTCACGGCTATATAAAGTACCCAAAATGGCCTTTTGCCATTACACCACCTAAAGGAGATGATGCACTCCCAGACTGAGAGTACAGGTGATAATAGGGTTATCTATCTATTTGATGGCTCACTTAGTCCTAATGTATGCTGCTGGCAAAGGAAAGTGCCTCTTTACTAAAGGATTCTATAATCGTAGGCCACACCGGGTCAAACCAACCTAACCTAGGTTTAATCTCACCAATTTGAGGAAGTTTCCCTCCTGGCAAAATGTCATTAAACAAACAAATAATAAATGCATGATTAAACGTCACTAACCTTTTTGGCAGTTCTGGCCTCCATACCCTAGAGGGCAGTCACAGCTGAAGGAGCCCCAGAGGTTCACACAAGTCCCCCCGTTCATACATGGGTTGTTGTTGCAGAAATGCCTTTTGGCTGAGCATCCTGAAAAGGTGAGCAAATTCAACATCTTGAAAAACAACGCCACTTTATACCAATTTAGGCTTGGGGTACTAAACTATTAATGGCACACGGTAAAATGATGTCATCTGTCCCAAACACAATTAGTTAAACTCCAATAGGAGCACAGTATGTGACCGAAAAGTACAAAATACATGGACAGAATTCAGCAGTGAGATTTTTGGCTACAAATCAGCCTTACACGCCCATTTGCGCCTTACCTGGCAAAGTGCCGTTATTAGCAGTAAAGCTAGCCATGTCCACATGGCGGTTGTCTATACGCAGGTCCTTCATGCAGCCCACAAACTGGCGGTTCTGGACAGGGAAGTCCTCTGGGAGTTTGGGCACGCCCCCCCAACAGAAGAGGACCAGTCAGGTCCAGAGATCTGTGAATCCAGAAGAGCCAATGGTGTTCAAAAGCTGCTGCTAAGCTCACTTCTTTACAGGGATCCTAAACACGAGTGCCGGTTTCATGAAATATTCATCACAGAGAGCGATTTGGAGCTTGTTTTCCTCCAGAGATGAGAGCAGATGAACAGATGAAAGACTCCCTCACTAAAACAAAGTATGTTTAGTTGTCATGCTGAAGGTGGCGAAATTCAGTTCTAAGAATTTCACAGCAAACATTTCTGAAGACCAGAGGTCATGCTTTCCCAAAGAAAACAGATGCTGAATATATTATGAATGCTGTATGTCTAAACAGTGCACGGGAATGTCGGGGTTTGCAAAAACCCAGACCCTCTACTTTTGGGCAATGTTTTTGCCAATGATTGTGCCTACCTACAGCATTAACATAAATGCCTCACATATGTACTTACTTCTTGGATCCTGATTGGCTACCTTGGGCAGAGCAGGTGTAGTTTCCAATCACATGACCAAACCTCAGGGCCACAGAGGTGTCACAGTTGTCTATGGTTACCACCACCACCTTCTGGTCTGAGGGACCCTGGGGCAGGCCAGCCTGGTTCAGGATTGGCTGGTAGGTGAAAAATAGGTGGGGTCAACAAACTCATAAAAATAATAGAAATGTGATTTTCTGACATGTTAAATTCAGTCAATAGTTGAGATTGAATGAATACAACAGTAAATACAATAACCTTGGATGGACCTTATCCTGTGAGTGACAAACATGGAGACTTTGTGGCTGACTTGTGGTAGAAATGGAAAAGTTAAGGAAGAATAAATTGAGAGAGACAGTGAGGAAATGACACATCAGAACAGAGTTTGCATCTGACAGAGTTGAAAAGGGCAACTCATGACTCATGACTCATGTAACTATCACGCCTTGAGACAGAAACTAGATTTAAAATATGTTAAAGCTCATACACGTCATATAAGAGAAGAGTAGAAAAGGTATTATGTAGAAGTTCACTAATGGTGTGTGTGTGTGTGTAGGTGAGAGAGATAAAAATAGTGAGGGAAACAAAGGGAGAAAGAAAGACAGTGAGGGAGATATTTCTGGCTACTCAGCATTTATAAATAGGACTTGAAGGGATTCTTTTAATGATTATTTTTTATCGCTACCTATAGAACTCAGCATCTATTTGCAGTCTTGTCATGCTTGTTACCATTTTAAATTTGTACAATGTAAGAAAACTGAAAGAAAGGTTTCCTGCTTAGTCATTGAGTCATCCTCCTGAGAATGGTTACTTAGGGCTGCTAATTCATGTGCGTCTCATTAAACAATAAATTGTTGGAACTGAAGGTTTAACACTTCAAATAAGAAGCTGTTTTTGTCGTGAGGACTAACCAAAGCTAGCTTTTGAATCACACCCCAGTCTCCCGTTTCAGCTCATCATGCATTTTACATTTAATATAATATGCTTTAATTATTTAGTTCCAAACTGGCACTGTTTACGGATGGGGCTGGCACATAACCAAAGGCACTGACACCCACACATACACACACAGATAAAGCCCTGCTCTGCAGGACAGTGACTGCCCTCCTCAACGCACCTCTCATTGTCTGAATCAATGGTGGGAGAAACAAGAGTGGGTGGGGCAGGGAGGGTGGTAGAATAACGATCCTGTCAATAGAGGTCATGACCTCTTTTCAGACTGGACCGTTTCCCTCGGGTCACACAGAGCTCATATAAAGCAGAGGTTATATTGTTAGTAGTAGCCACTGCTAACGGAAGGGAAAAAGCCGGCTGGTGTGCATGCCTGGGGGCGGAGTCTGAGACCTGACCAATCAGGAGCGCCTAAGCAGTGTCTATGTCTGAAGGATATACGTCTTGGCTAGAATGGGCTAGCTGTTCATATCTCCATGGGTTGGTTTTATTCCAGAAAGAAAAAACAAGAAATGTTTGGGCCTTCTGGGGCTGTTGATTACAGGATCATTTCTATCGCCGCTGTGACATAACTGTCTGATCCTTTAATGACAGGATCAACCAAACTGGTTGAGTACAATCCGGGTGGTCTTGCCCCATGCAGACTGAGAGCCAGCTGCAGTATTGGAGGTGATTACTAAGTCCCATCTTCCCAAGGCTGGGCTGCCATCCTTGACATCCACCCCCTCACATGCTTCTCATTCCAACTGTACCCACTGAGTAGATTAGATGATATCTGTGTGAGCTATTAATACTGCCCTCCAATGGAGCCCTTGGTGGTGCTCACCAAGTCTGTGTCTTGTGATGCCTGTCAGCTGGTAGTCTGAGCCATGGAGGTCTAATGAATGGTTTCACAGTCCTGACTGGAAGAGCCACCGTACTCCAACACCACACCTGCGACAAGTCGAAGGGGCAGTGGACCAAAATATCCCGGCGTCCTAATTGTTTTATTTACTGCCAGTTAAAAAAGGGAAACAGCTCTTGCTTTGTCTGTACAGACTCAAGTCAAATGTTTTGAAACTACAGCCATTAAATTATCCTTGACTGCGACTGTGGAGTTCTCTGAGTTGGACCTCAGATGCTTCTATTCCATCGAAGATTCCTATTCTTCAATTGTGTCTTTATATTTCAGTTGAGCCCCAATGAAGGAGAGGAGAGCTAATTTGTTGCGACTAAAAAGCAAGCAAAACATGCAGTGTGAGAAAGTCTGTTTGAGATTGTCAGCGACCAAATCATCCGACACGCTCTTTAACACGCTTCCACTCAGGGTAGAAAGGTCTGGAACGGCCCGTGGTCCAGACCCACAGACTTTTTCACAGACCTAGAATCGGGCCTGGCTCCCAGAGGCCCCTGGCTGGCTGAACTACAGCCCCCATCAGTCACGGCTGTTGACTCTCCCATAATGACTCGGTGCTAATGTCTGTCAGACGCTCTGCCTGCCACACAAAGCCCCGGTCTGTCAAAGCTGATTGGAAGGCACATATTTACTCAGGACTACATTAAACACTGTCTCCACTCATTACAATGGCATGACAGGGAATCATGGGAGTATGAGTTCACTGTCGATTCATGATGACAGGGGTGTAAGAGCATGGGAGCAAACGTCTGCTAAAATCGGGGTCTGGAGCCTAGAACACCATGGCAACCAGAGAAGCTAGGCCTAAAGCGCAGTGTCCTGCTCAAAGGACGAGTCAATACTTCTCATTCTTTCTTTTCCCTCCTTTCGCTTCTCCCCTGTCCTGATTTTCTTCCCTCGTTGACGAACAGAGAGAGGGGCACCTTCCCCCGGGCCACATCATTCACTGCCCCATGGTCCCATTGGAGGCGAACCAGGCACAAAGGCAGCGGTCATTGCCATTCTTCACACTCCCCCTCACCCCTGAAAGGCACATTTCAATCTAAAATGGCCTCCCACCTCAGGCCTCCCCACCCCCCATGGACAGGAACGGGGGACAGGGCGGAGGAGAAGGGTGTTGTGGGATACCTCAAGGAGGAGGAGCTATCTCTCTTCCTCCGTGACTCGCTAGATCTGGACCAATAAGCTCACTAGGTGCTGGGTCTGAGAGTTCTGATTGAATGGGATTAGTTTGACTAGGTCTCTGAAGGATCCGTCATGTGCAGTGAGTACTCTAGGGTTATTACCGCTCTTTCACTTCCCCGGGCCTCCCGGCCTTGTTCCATATTCCTGAGTTCATGCTATGCATTGTGCTCGCTGGGTAAGAGTGCTTTAGAGGCTTTAGGAGGGTAAGCCTCGTCTACTGCCACACTGCAGATGACCGTTAGCATCCTACAACACCCCAGTGATGTGGTGTTTCATGCAGTGTCACTGTAAATATGTAAAACACAACAAACAAGTGATACAAAGTTCCACTGGGCTTCAGGGTTTTGTGCCGAAGTGATTAATAGGAATCAAATACCCCTCTTGGAGGGGCACCAAATAGTTTGGGCCTGTGAGATGTTGCGGCCCCCACTTCCATTACTTAGAGCTGGCTGGAATCTGACATGGCCATGTTATCATAGACACTGAATAGAATATCCACACTTGGGGGGTGGTTGCCTGGCAACAGCTTTCTGATGCAAAGTGACTTCCTGAATAGATGAAAATGTAACATCCTGTGTGTTAGTCTGGGGGAGGGAGGGGTGGGAAACTGCTGAAAGGGATGGGGACAAGGAAGAGTGGTGGTGGGGGGGGAATAGCCCCATGGATTCTTTGCTGATTGATATGGAAATACAACAAAGTCGGAAAGTAGAGAAAAATGCTTTTTGGAGTGTTGACTTTTCACAGATATATACTATGAACATGTCTGTGAAAACATTCCCTCCAGTCTCTCTGTCTCTCTGACAACTCTTTACATCCTCCCTCATTCCTCCTATGTCTGGCTGGAACCCCGCCAACACACCTCCTACATAAACGCTGATTCTGTGAAATGACACAGCAGTGATTGGGACAGGGAGTAGCAAAGCGCACATCTAGGAGATCTCAAGCTCTTCTCACTATTTCCCTAGTATGCAAAATAGCGGCAACATTCCACCAACAGTCCTATAAATAAACAATGAATGAGTACATACACTATGTGATCATCTGGGATGTTGCGTGTGATAAAAAAAACCTGTATCCATCACTTGAGCCCCTTAGACAGAATGTTCTGAACAACAACTATAAATCTAGTCAGTTTCAGGCCAAGTATGTTGAGAAAATATGCCTGGTATTCTGATGTCTCTTGCCACAGAAAAGAAATATGAAACCTTCATATTTAAATCAAGTCAAGCACTACACTGTAGTACACCACTGTGAGGCAGAGATATCCCTGCTTCTGGTGTGCAGGCCGTACTGCCAAGGGTGTGAAGAAGTCACAGAGAGAGTCACTGAAAAAAAGTTAGTTTTAATTGAAATGAAAAGATGAAAGCAGGGCTAGATTTTTTAAGGCCGGTCCCCATAGCAGAAGCGCAGCGCCATACCTTGTTGTAGTAGTGGACTTGGACGACGTGCCACTGTCCATCACTTATCCCTCCAAGGATGAAGGGCGCCACTGTCGTCTTGGTCTCCCCTGGAGAAAAACACGAGGTCAAAGGTTGTTCAAATGCTTGGATCAGCACTACTGGGGACACAGCACACAGTGTTTTGGGTTTTTGGATAGCGGGCATTTTGGAATATGAATGACAGCGAGTGCAAGACGTCTGCTTTCAGTTGTCATGGTTTTTGGTAGCTCCTACCTGCAGAGAAGGTCAGGTGGATCTGCTCGTTGATGATCTCCACCGCTATGAAATCGTGTTTCTCGTTGAAGCGGCCATTGTAGAGTAACAAGCCATTTGGCTCCTTGGTGGCAAACCTGGAGGAGAGAGAGCAAGAGAGGAGCTCAGAAGGACTCCATTTTGTAAAACGTATCTCATAAACAGAGATATCTGTGCTATAACTATATTATTTTCACAGACAGTTGTGATGGACAATGACGAAGTGCTTGGCACAGCTTGGTGCCTTTCAAGTACCAAGGTCGACATTCTTCTACCAATACAATCTGAAACATGCACACTGAAAAGCGAGACCTTTCCCTGTTAAGATTTATTACTACCAATATTAGCTCATATCAACCATACAACACACAGTGTTCAGACAGGCAAAAACGTACCGAATGATAATAAATTCAAGACAAAATCACTTTCCCCCCCTCTTGTTTTCCTAACCTATTGGATTACTACTACAGCATACTGATGTGCTGCGCCCCGTGATTCACCAATGAGGAGAGGAAGACAGAGATTTAACAGCGCTGCAATTTCACATGGTTCACTGAGCATCCAGCAGGGTTGACCTGGAGCACAGGGCTTGACTGAGACATGGAGGAGCACTGTGCTGCACACACCCACAACCTGCCTACCAAGGATAGGTATCGTGGGTAAGAAGGCCCTCAGACAGAAGCAGAAAACTGGGACAGTTACAAAACAACTAAAGAAAAAAGGATATACAAGGCTACATATTCAGCGTAGGTAACAAAATACGAGGGAGCAGCATTAAAATAAAAAATAGGACACCTCCTACAGCGCTCATAACAATTGTTGTTGAGACACTAAGGAAGAAAGAAATGCACCGGGCTCTGAAAAAAACAAACCATTTGATGTTCTCCCCAAGAACAACATAGAATCAAACATGCCATATATATATTTTTGCTAGCTGCATATATTTGTGGGAAGCAGCCGACTCCACAGTGGGTTGCCTGAGGTCAGTGTTTTGTTGTTGTAATGTTGTTTACTGTCACGTTAACACACTGTTGGACACCTCTGATCTGAACACACCACTGCACCTTTCCCTCTCCTGACGCCACGGTAACAAATGCTCTCCTCTCTCCACCTGAGGAGAACCCACGGAACAGATTCAGTGGCAGCCCTGACGACGGCTCAGAAAACCACATGGGAACCAGTATGTTAGAGATCAAACAGACCTATTAAACATGTATTTGATGAGCGTGTTCAAAAACACGTGTCTTATATAATAACACTGTGCTCAGAGTAGACGGCATCAGATGCCAAAGAATGAGGATGCCAGAGCATCATTTATCTGTCTCCCAGGACACCGAAAATATTCCTTTTTCATTCCATTTGTTAATTCCTTAACATCTGTCTAAGGATGGTGTGTGTTGTCATGTGTGTGACTCGTTGGCGCATGTAGACCTTGGCAGACAGAACCGCAGCCTGTTCTCATGGAGACTGTGCCAGACAACTGCAACTGACAGTATTTCTTCTTTTTTTTTAAACAAGGATGAGGCTCCAAATCTGAAATATCATGGGGATGCTCTGGAAGTGTGTGTGTGCGTACTGTATGTGGCTGTGTGTGTGTGTGGTGTGTGTGTGCATTATTCCGGAGTTGGAGCATAGCCATGGGGCACTGCAACGCTGACCTGCTTACTGAGGAGAATGATAATCATGACCTCAGATCTGAGCCAAGAAGAGAAACACACACACACGCGCACACACAAACAACCTCCAGATGATTAGAAACCAACACAAAAGCATTTTAAACACAGCAGTAGCATCAAACCATAAATATCTCAATGATGCCTGCTTTCTAGAATGTTCATTATTAGCTGAATTGAGCTTTATCTTCTACGGCATCAATATGTGGACATACACGCCGCGCTCCTCACTCCATTCCCCCCGGAGTGTGTGTGTGTGTAATCAACTAGAACTAAACTCTGACTGCACTGGCATCATTACATGTCACATTAGGCAGCCATCAGCAAAGATAACAACCAGCCTGCGAGGAAGAAGGAGCCGTGTCGAGGCAGCCGTGTATGTTCATGTATGACGTGTGCGTTAGGAGACTCATCCATATGTAGGCAGTCCCATTTTATTAGAAGATACATTTTGGGGCTTTTTTATTTCATTTTCTAAACAGTTGGGAGAGACCGGAAAGCGGGAAAGAGAACGGGAAGACATGCAGGAAATGGCCCAGGGCGAATTTCGAACCTGGGTCCCTGCGTTAGGGCCTTAGCCTTAGTGATTCAGTTGTATGAAAAGGGTTTAAGCCTCTCCACATTCTAGTCCTGCTGCTCCCTGAGAACATCGTTTGGTAGGGCAGAAACCTGATCAATTCTAGCTCAGGTGTCAGTCAACCTTCCTCCACTGCCCGCCAGGCTCAAACTCTACACCCACAGCCAACTTCTCACTCACACACACCCTTGTATACTGTATACCACAAACGCACACCCACACATCTGCACACCTCTGTCCCCGTCCTGTGAGGAGTGTAGTGTGTGAAATATAGGCTGAGTCTCTTACCGAACAGGTCGGTGTAGTTTCTCAATCCAACAACACTGCCACCCGAGACACATTCAAAGCAAGGCCACTTCCATAAAAACCTCACAAAGTTGTATCGATGTCACTCCAAGCAATTAATGGGAGTTTCAACCTCTGCCAAGCATGTCTCAAGTGACATGAGGGACAAAAGTGAAGGAAAACAGCCAAACACATTTTCCCTGTGATAATATTAAGAGGTAATGGCATTGTTATGGTGGGTATCAAATACAAAGTGGCCAGTGATTTTGCATTGTACCTTTTAATGGCTAGGAGCATCACAGTCAGACCAGCCTCGTCTACATGCATGCCTGCTGTGCTTCAAAGTCTTCAGCACTTCTGCTTAATTCAATGCAATTCCCCAAGTTCCGTCTCTCAGGAACATTCCTTCAAATTAAATCTCTGTGATCCTGGACATAACATCCTACGCCCGCTATGAATGACTAAAGGAACAACCGGGGGATTGGGAATTTGAGAAAACAGCAGATGGATTCAAAACACAAACACGTAGATGAACATGAATATGAACACCTCTTATATATGAACATGAGTCAGGCAGCAGCACGTCTCTGGCTTCACCTTGACGCAGGAGACAGAGTGTAAACAGAGCTGTGACTCAGCTCCAGGACTAAGTGACCAACCAGAGTAATCGGATCAGACTCCTGGGCCTGGGCCTAATGTTCAGTCTTACACAAGACATCCAGCAACACCAAGTCCTCAGGCATCCTCCACCATTCAGCTCCTCTTGAGTATTCACACCGCATTTAGCACACACATGCAGTCCAGAGCTTTGATGGAGCTCTAGTGGTAGTGGGCCCGCTCGTTACAGCAGTCGATCCCTACTTAGAGACAACCTTTACATCTGGGCTCTCCAACCCTGTTTCTACCTTCCTAGCAAGTTTTCTCTTCAAACCCAGCTGTAACTGAACTGATTCAACAAAGCAACCGGCTCATTCTTAGAATCCGGTGTGCTTATTAGTGTTGGAGTGAAATCCCACAAGAAGTTGCCTCTCCTGGAACAGAGCAGGAGAGCTCTGCATTGGATCAGCTTTGAAACTCCAGGGGTGCCTTTGACGTGCGAGAGGGGAGACAATCACGGGGCTCTGATGGCGTGGGGCTGAGAGGGTGTTTATATGCAACGGTGAGATGTTTCAAGTGGACACTTGAGAGGAAAAAGAGGACATTTGAAAGAGAGAATACATGAGTGAGTGAGTGAGAGAAAGAGAGAGCGCGAACCAGAGAGAGTGCAGTGTGTGAATCACTGTCGCACGACCAGGTGAGGGTGACAGGTACTTACGCCAGAGACAGAGTGAAGTGGAAGCGCTGGCGAAGCCCCTTAAAAGGTGAGGAAGGACTGAGGGGGGAAGTTCCGAGTGGTCATCTCACAGTAGGGCTTCTCGTAGCCGCCTGCGGGACACTCGCACTTGAAGCCACCGACCAGGAGGTTGACGCAGGTCCCTCCGTTCTTACACACAGCTGGGGCGCAGCGTCCCGAACGAGATGACAGCTCACACCGCTTGCCTGCAGAGATAGATGACAGAGAGGGGGAGATGGGTGGGGAGATATGAGGGTAGGAGGTAGTCAGAACCACTTCCATCACAATGACAAATGACTGTGGCCTGGTTAGTCCCTGTGGTTCCAACCTGAGACACAAACCACCAAGTCCCTTCCTGCCTGCCTGCCTGCCTGTTAACTGGGTGAATCTTTATTCACTACACCACTGTGGCTGCTGCTGTCCAATATGGGCCATGACAAGATGGATCACGCCCCCGGCATTTACCACATGAGCCAGGGCCATCGAGGAGAAGGAGGTAGGGGGTGGGGGGGGGAGATATGAGGTCAACTGAGAAAGCCCAAGTGAGAATAAGACACAGACAGTGAAAGAAGACCCCCCCCACACACACACACACACACACACACAGCCATTACAGTGGGGGAAAGTATGTCAGTGTGAGTAAGCCTCCATGGCTCCAGAGCCCTGTAAGCCCAGTGCTGTTATTCATCTCCAGTCTCGTCTCTGGATGACGGACTGCAGCAACAGCAGTTGCTATGGCGAGAGCGGGTCTGCACGCCTCCTTGCACGAGGACAAGATGTTGGATCAGAGCCACTCAGCACCGTGGAACCCTTCCGCCATGCCTGTGTGTATTGTCACTGTGTACACAGACAAAGACTCATCTTTATACACCAGGGGCGCACACACAGGATGTTTGTTTACTCTGGTACAGTAGATTTGTCCATTTTCCCCTAGCTAATCACTTCTCAGTTCATCTTCATTAAGAGCCCTTTTTGTTTGACCATTGTAGAAGGGTACATCAATTTATTCAGCTGCAAGGTCATAATGGATTAAGGATATTCTGGAAGAGGCTGTAGGATACACAACACATGCACACACACACACACACACCCCAAGAGGAAACTCAACATTTCTGAAAGGCACAGTGTTTGGCAGGACATTTGTTCAGAAATGCAGACTGAATACAGTTTCTTCATTGATGCACACTTTCTACTACTGTACAGCTATACCCAAGGCAACAGAAGCAGCAACAGTGACTCTTTCCTAAACACTTACAGTAATGTATGCCTTTTGGGGGATAAGTGGGTATCTTAAGTCTCCCAGAAACAGATTGCAAGCTACTATTACAATAGGAGAGGCTGCTTGTCTCTTTAAGCAAATTCAGATAATCGTTATTGAAGGCTTCCTCTGGTCAAATCTGGTGTTGGAGCCCAGCAGTATTACAGTGTGAAAGTGGGACACTGGGACACCCCCTCCTAGTGAGTCTCCTGCAAAGTCACCTTGGGGTTCTCACTGGCCTCCTTTCCAGAGAAAGACCTTGATAGTCATTGTAGTCCCTCCTTATAATGGATAACCCTTAACAACATTGAATGCCGTAAACTGATTACATTTGTGCCATTTTGTGGCATCGTCATTTGACTTCTATCAAATCAATCTCAATACAAAGCCTAATTATCAAGTACAAAGTAGGGACATTTATTTATTCTTTGCATTTCTTCAGAATGCCATCTACCTTTGCAAGCACACCGATATTGAGGGTTGTGTATTGTATGCACACTGTAGCATCTAATAGGTCTATTAGTCCAATTAGTCCTATTAGTAGACTTTGTGGTAGAAGCCACCCAGGTGAACAGTTGGTTTCCGCCCCTACCTGAACAAGGTAGTTAAGGTTCTCTTTCCTGCAACATGGAAAAAAGAAAACACTACCTGTGTTTTTCCTGTCAGGCATTCCTCTGGGACGCCCTCTGCCACAGGTGTAGGACCACGGAACAGCAGCTCAGTGGGGTTGCTAGTGATGTTGCTAGGTGAGCTGCCTTTTGGCAATGAGGAGGGGAGGAGTTTCACCAGCTAAGTCATTACACCGGAGAGCATCCCTATCAATTATTTAGGAAGCATTTCCTCTGCTCTACTTGCGACTCCCTTCAAAACCCCTCCCCATTGCCACCGTCTATGTTTACTGCCAGGATGAATCATTAAAGCTGTCAAAATGTACAGGTACCCTGGTGAGACATCACTCTTTCTCACGTAGGAGAAGATGCTTGAGTGTTGCAAACACACAGGAGCATCAATATGGTAGACACAGAGTTTTAACACTCAACATTTTTCAGTCTCCTTCACATGATTATGGTAAATAATTCTGGGTCAAAAGAAGCATCACGCTACAAAACTACTATAAAATAAGCATGACCTATAAATTGCCATGGACCACGGCAGTTAAAATCAAACATTTCAAAATACAAAATGTTGTTTGCACAAAAAAAACAACCATATATTTGCATATATTTACAAGTAATGTTTTCATGCGGAACTTGAAAGGGGTAAGCTCATTAAACTAATTAACACACACAACATTGGTGCAAGCACTGTAAACCTCCAGTCTGTCACACACACACACACACAGACATTATACAACCCTATTGACGCTCTAATTCCAACACTCTCTCCCCATGATAAGAGACAACTGCTAAGGCTTATCTACTATGTAGCTGTTGCTGTTCCAACTGTTCATAGTTCATAAGCTACCAGTCTGAAGGGATTCAAAGCCACTTATCACACTGTACTCCTAGTGAACCACATGCACCACCAGATAAACATCACAGTGTGGGAATTTACATCAGTGGTTTCACTAGCAGAGAGACAGCAGTGCACATCCTTAATCCTCATTTCACCTCAGCTTGGCTGACAAAATGGCTCCAGTGAATGTAAAAGGTCTGACTCCCTGATGTCATGTCGTCAAGCAGACTAGACCTGCTACTGTTGCTTTAAATCATTGATGACTCATCCATGAGTAAGTGTTGAGTAGTAGTGAGTAGTGTAGGGTTTATAATTCAATTTACCATCTAACTCCTGCTGTATTAATTATCTATGGTGATGCTGCGGAGGAACATGCGTTTGTGCTCAGAGGGCTCAGGGCAGCTTCACCTTCTTCCTCCTGAGTGACGGCTAGTCCTGCACCAGCCCTGCCTCGTCAGGGCACAGGGCCTCCCCCAAGACACCACAGTGAGCCCTGCCTCGTCAGGGCACCTCCCCCAAGACACCACAGTCAGCCCTGCCTCGTCAGGGCACAGGGCCTCCCCCAAGACACCACAGTCAGCCAGCTCAACGAGTCCTTGGAGGGCGTGATGCTAGCCTCATTAGCTCTCTTAGCTCATGGTCCAGGGATGGATGTATAACTAGGAATTCTAGAGTGGCACAGTGTGTGTGAGAACATACCATGCACTTTCTGCTTGTGAAGGTGACAGTGTGGATGTGTGATTCTAGCATGCTTGGCCCATTGTACTACAGGTCATATGAAACAGATGGAGCCCTGCAATAAATATGCCAATGTTTATTGTATCTTTTCATTCCAATTATGGAACCATTGACTTCTGATGTATGATTTAATGTCGAACTGTGGGACAAATATAGTTAGCCATTGTGAGTAGGAGACAGAAATAACATTGTCAGAAGTAATACAGTCTGTGATGTCTCCTGAGGAACAGAAACCACAACTGGGACATTCTACTGGAAAGTTACTCTTGCATGGCATGCATTCTTTTGATTTGGAATTGAATAATGAATTAAAGATAGAGTGACACATGTATCAATAATATTCTCAAAAGGACATTTGACTAACAGCACGTCTGATCAAATCTAGTTTAGGATTTACAGGAACTCTTTCCATCTCCAGTTTCCCCTCAAAGGGGTTTTTGTGTGTGTGTGTGAGTGTGTGTGTGTGCGTGTGGACAGAGAGCTATAACAGGCAGTTTAGCTGTAAGGGGGTTGGGGAGCTATAAGATGAAACATTCCAATTAATTATTGAGGTTGAAATTAGGTTAGCATAGCATGAATATAGACCAATAGCTCTTTATGCACATTGACTCAGCCAGGCTTAATCATTCACTCAGTCCTTCTGAACATGAGTGAAATTGATGGCTGTTCTTTGTTATTTTTCTCGTTTTCCATCACATTGCCATCTGGCAACGCCTACGGGCCGACAGTTCCACACACACACGCGCGGATGGCCAATCCGTTGTCGACACAAACACACCTCTATCCACCCACGTGGAGCAGGCAATTCAGCACCTACACACACACACACACGGAGCAGCCAATTGAGCCCCCCCCATACACTGAGGCTGACAGCGCAGCAGGGAGGCTGCAGGATTCAACACTCACTCAGGCAGAGCAGCAGCGGCTGCAGTCTACATCCTGAACAAAAAGCTCACCACATCAGACCGATCTCTGACACACCTGAGTGGGCTCTCCCTGGTGAACCCCCTCAATGACCTTGTCTGAACAGACGTTACACCGAGCCTCAAGGTAGGATGTATGGTGAGTAATACACCATACATCAACAGCTAATTCAGACATATGGAATTGGATTAGCTGTAAGGTAACTGGGTGAGCAGAGAGTGGAACTGAGCACGGCGCTACGACGCTAGCCCCCTCTCTGCTCTGAGTGAGATTGATGAGGATCACTCTGCTGTGGTGATATGGCCATCTCCTGCACTTGACACATGGGTGGGCTGGTACGCACACACACACAGCAACGAGCAAGCGCACGCACACACACACACACAGCAACAAGCAGGCGCACGCACACACACACACCAAGAGCAGGCGCGCACACACACCCTCACGTATAGTGGCACAAAGATCAATTTTCACACCCACAACTGTGCGGAGCAAGCAAAGGAGTGGTGCTCAACATGGCCCCCTGAGGGGTGGAGCCCACACACTCATGTCACTGCCTCCCACACAAACAGGAGGACCTATGACCAACTCTGGTGGGAGAAGAACGTTTCTACATCAACAGAGTGGTACCTGGAATTTTCAGTGGCTGGAACACCAACTAACTTTCAATGGAATCAGTTATTTTTGGTGAAGTGAATTGGCTATGCACATCTTGAGGGAACATGAAATGGATCTTGCTCCAGGCGTTACTAGTATCTGCAGAGTGAGCAGCCACAGTGGTGTCCCTGAGACAGCTTTAATCCTCCAAAAGCAGCAGTTCCAGCCATCTGTGAGGCCAAGCTGAGACCAGGTGTGGTCTGGAGATACTTAACCACATGATAACTGAGTTTAGTTTGAACCTCAGACCTACCGTAAGTTCTAACCTTTTAACTACAATCGCACATCAAAGAACTATGCCATAAGCAGAGATCAAAGTAGCACACAATTGATACTTTTCAGGGCAAAGCCAGAACCATTTTGACAAATGAGAGGGAAGATACTTTGTTATTCAGATAGATTAGCATACTTCCAATCCCCTCCCCCTCCCCCTCTCCCTACCCCCTTCTATCTCTCCATCCTCCTCCTAACCTTAGGCAGAGAGAGCAAGAGAAATAGCAGATTTTCTTTCATATGTTTTCCGGATATGCATAATTTCTAGAGCACAGACTGCATAACTTTTCTTCCATAAATGTGCATCTATCAGTGAAGAAATTGACTTGAAAAGCAAGTTAATGTGTTTTAGGATGCCCTCAGTACTGCGTAATGGAGAACATCAGCTTGTCTGGTTATTATCCATGAGCAAGAAACTTCAAAAGTTCTCTCATTTCACCAACCCAGCCTCCATCTTTATGCAAACAGAAGATAACGTGCCATTGCTACCCCTGGTACTGCTAGGGGCCATTTTACAAAGAGAATAGACAATCTCTTCCTATAGCCATCTATAATTAATCACTTCCTTCCATTATTCCTCGCTCAGCCACTCTACTGACCAGTCAAACTGCTATTGTTTATTCTCCTTCAACACACATCTCACAGTAGTGCTCTGTGAACAAGGCCTCAGGCTGCTCTAGAATGTTCAGTTCAGTTGCTGTCTGACAAGCACTCACCACCTAGTGAGTCTAAAATAACATCCCCCCTCATGTCACTTCAGGAGAATTCTCCATTTTCTAAAATAAGCCGCCTCGAACGGTAATCGGACAGTTAGGAGTTGTTAAGAGTCTGTTCTTTCAGTGTCTGAATGGTGCCCAAGGACAGAAGGTGTTTACAGGCTAGCTGCTGTTTACTTTAACCCTGCCTCACAGGGGGATTATCAGATCAATAACTCATCACATCTTCTTTGTCCTACAGAATGAGTGTCTTATCCTGTTACTCATGTTAAATATAGGCTTGGAGACATGAAGTACTTCCTAAGGGACCTGTAAACGGGTGGGAAATTATTGTCTAAACAGAATTTCATAAAAGCTTGAGTCTGCTGGTCTGTAAAAATGATTAGTGGTTTTAAATCAAATATACAAAACATGGACACACAATTTCATACCATTTCTCTTGGGCTCTTAAATGAGCTCAGGTGGAATATGTCAAGAGTGACTGATTCATTATCGCTAATCAGCAAGCATTCAGTTAATGAATAACCAATCGCCTCAGTCGGGCCTCACCTGTGTAATCATCCAGACACTCGCAGGTGTAGCCTCCCTCTCTGCTGCGGCAGATGCCATGCCCTCCGCAGGGTTTGGAGTAGCACAGGTCGATCTCCGTCTCGCAGTAGTCCCCTGTGAACCCGGCGGGGCAGCGGCAGCGCAGCCCTGCGATGGGGTGGATGGGCCGGAACAGGATGGTGTCGGACGCCACGAACGGCGCCAGGCTGTCGAACTTGAGCACCGACACGCACTTCATGTAGTTCTCGCAGGGCTCCCGCAGGCAGATGTTGTCGTCGAAGGGCAGCACCTGCTGGGAGGAGATGCGGGCCAGGAGGCTACGGTTGAGGTACAACCTCTCCTGGAGCTCCTCCGAGCCAAAATACTCCCCTCCTCCTGCGCTTTCCCTGCCACCTATCATCCCCCGCCCCGCCCTGCCTCCGCCGACCCCCCCGGGGGGCTCCCCTGGGCCGGGGGCCCTCGCCGGGCACGGGGACGGCCACCGACAGGCTGACGTTGAGGATGCGCGCGCTGACGTCGGTGTCGTCCTGGATGTTGAAGACCACGACGTCCTGGCGGGCGGCCGAGAGGACGCGGGCCACGCCGTCCAGGAACTGAGCCAGCAGCAGGGACAGGAAGTGCTCCTGGGACGTGTTGGCCAGGCGCAGCGTGATGCTGTTGGAGAGCATCTCGTCTGTGATGATGGTGACCTGGAGGAGACACTGGGCTGACACCAAGTGAACCCCATCTGAGGAGGACAGGGAAAGCAGAATTAATTCGACCAAACTTATGAAAGGCTGATTTGGCTGTTAGCACAAATGAACTAGACTGCATCAAACTTTTGAATGACACACCCAGTGTGAAAGGGTGTTTCTCAATGTCTGGTCATGTGCCAGTCCTGAGACAGAGCACAGCTTCAGAGCTCACAGCGAGTCTATCAGCAATGTCACGCCTGCATTCACTATTCAGCACATTGATATCCCTGCATCCGGAAGTGTTTTAAGATATGCAATCTTATTATACGGATAACACAGAAAAGCTCTCTCGTCTGAAATTCAATGAGTTTTCCCCAAAACACATCAAGGATATCTAGTGGAGAGATTTGTCTTCTCTTCCGCGTCTCTTGGCCGTAATGCTGTTGTTTTGAACCGTGCCCTTCTAACGCAAACCCATTATCCCTGCTCTCCACAACCTCACATTACAAAGTACATTTCCGCCCGCAATTATCAAGTAGTTCATACTTCCAACCATACGGAGCAGTGCTTAAGTGAGTCGATTCCCAGTACTTATTTGGGTTACAGTAAATCCAATCGACGTTGCAGAAGAATACTGCTTGTCTGCAAATATTCGTCAGTGCCTTTGACTGGGGCACAGACTGGACTGTTTACTGGAGAGTGAAAATATAATGAAAAGAGCCCAGAACCAATGAGACTCATCAGAAAAAATAACAAGGAAGAACAAAGACAAGTAGTTAGCCATGGCTCTAACAAGCACAATAGTTCATAAATGTGAGTCCTTTTCAACTTTGAAGCAACTATGATTGAAAGTCGTGTGCAACAGAATCCATCCTCAATGTTAGCTAGGGGCAAACACTGCTAGACCATGAATCCAAACCTTGCCTCCCACTTTAAGAACAAAAGAGATCTTGTTAACCAGTATCTCTTTTGGTTGCAACAGTATTCAACATTTGTTCTGGTGAAATCTCTAATATGAATGCTTTTAACTGACTTCTAACTGTTCAGCTACAACCTCCAACCTCTTTAAATCATTCCCTAATCTACAGATCAAATTGTCAATAAAGACAAAAAGGAATGCACACTTCAATCCAGTTTAGTGTATGCTGACGGTTACAGTAGAAAGTCTGAATATACCGTCGCATCACCAGCCTGTAGCCTTCTTTGTGCTGTACTGTTACCTTAAGGGCAAAACACAAAACACGTCTAATCAAATCAAACCTGTCTTGAAAACAAGTCCCAACCTCCCCCCCACAATAATCAATAGAGTTCTTTGTCTGGGGGCTCTGGACTTGAGCCAGGGAACAGAAACTCTGAGCTCTGGTTGGAAGAGAACCCTCACAAACAAACAGCCGGGACCAAGCTAGCGGAGCCCGATCTTCTGCTGGCGCTGGTCTGGTCTGAACACTCAGCGCCAGGGCGAGGGAGGGAGCCGGGCAAGGGGGGAGAGAGGAAGAGGGGGAAGTAGAGAGAGAATGAGAGAGAGAGCACCATGTTTGACACGGTTTTAATCCCCATACTCTCAGTCAAGCCACTTCACAACACTGGAACGCTACAGGAAACACAACAGCTCTAACAGGGGGAAGGACCTGGCTTTCACACACTCACCCAAACAAACACACACTAATACACACCTGTGTACACAAAAACTGTGTTGTCACAAATGCAGAACATGTTTGCCAAGGATGTAACAAACCAGGAACCCTAACAGACAAAGCTTGTTGGCTCTTTTAAACTAAGACACTGGTGGTCCAGTAGTGCCTTGGTGTAGTTTACACAGAGCCATGTATATTAGCACACCTTGTGTTGATTACATCTTGTGTAGTCTGCAAAATCAAAAGATGTAAAGATTCTTCTACTTCTAATCTACTTCTCTGCAAGTCACTCTTTGTCATCTAAGGTAGTTAAAACTGATCAAACAGATTTTCTAACATATTCCAGAGGCAGCCAACAAAATAAAGGACGACAACCGAACACAGGGACAGAGTAGCCATAGTTAAGACTTAACGGTTGAGCTAAGTATAAGGGAGAGCAGACATTCCCTTTAATGATGTTCTCTGGATATTCACATTCTGGGAGTCTCGGGGCTTGGGCATCGGTCCATGAGAGACAAAGGTCTGGGAAACGGGGTGCGAGGAGAATCTGCTCTAAAAAGAAGCTACACTATCCTTCAAAGCAGTCATTCTTGGGCCAGGGGTACTCTGATTAGGAATGGGGAAAGGGAGGGTTTTTTGTTCAAGGTATTGGCAGAGGAAGGATGGATATGGGGGCACAAGGTGCCAGCTTTGGAGTGTGACTCTCATGCCAGGCCTGAGTTTGACCCCCCCCGGGCTTCGCGGTGCCAGGAATGCTCTCAGCTAGCGTGGCGCCAGGGACAGATTAAACACACACTGTGCCAGGGCGACATTGTGTGTGTTTGTGTGTGTGTGTGTGAGAGATTGAGAGAATGAAACTAAGAATAAAAGAAAGGTTGTGCGTGTGTACAAAAAACTGCTTAAATGACAGCTTAACTCTTATAAGATATAAGCCGATAACACGTACAGATACAGCGTGTCTCATGCTCTCTTGTCATCGGAGGAAAGAACTACATGGCTCCATCTGATGATGTCACCATTATCATCTCACTGGTTAACACACATTCTGACCTTTAGTTGTGTTCTGGCCTTAACTCCTAACATGATAAGTCGAGGTAGGAAACCAGAGGATGTATACATATGGACAGCTCCTGGGGAGGGGGAGGGAAGGATGGGGATACGACATGCACACACTGTGGAGATGATAGCTTGTGCACTACAATCGTTCAGTTTAATAGGGAAAAAAGACAAATCACAGTACAGTAGAACTCAATGACTGTCCTAAATCTGGGCAAGTCAGCCTTAGCATGTACTAGAATATTCCAATATTGTTTCACTGTGTTTGATCTTACATGCAGCAGAGAGGTTCCATGTAACACCAGGCAGGGGAGGGGGTAAGGGAGAAATACACAGCTTTCATCCCATGAATTATCGATGAAATCCTGTTTCAAGTAACTATGCTCTGAATCATGGATGGGACATATTGTGGTGCTCCAAAGAAAATAGTTCACGTGAACAGAGAACACAGGATTGGAGATAGAAAAAACGATGGGATTGTTTCCAGTGTAAGTGACTGATTCGAATTTGGATCATTTCCATTTGAGATCAGCTCAAGCTTCTACCTCATGGGAGGTCAAAGAGAAGCAAGCATGTAACGACATGAAGCTCTTAACACTATGAACTTCCTCATCATAATATTTGGATTTCATACCAAGTTAGATGGTTAGGCTAGATGTAGGAAGAGAAGATGGATGCAGAGAGGGTTCCATGGCGAGTGAGGAAAGAAAGAAGACAACACAGGGAAAGCGCTAGAAGGGGCTAGACGGGGCTAATCAGGGCACGGCACTGCCTGCCCGTCTCTCATCCCCCCCAAAAATGCCAACCATCCATGTCACGGGGGATCAGGATCAAGCAGGCAGAGACCAACGTCACATAGAGACGTCCCCCACAGCAGGACGGATGTTCCCGGCCCCTTCGCTCGGCAGGAGAGACCCTCCCCAAACATCCTCCACATCATACACGTTCCCCTTGGATCCTTTATTCAAAGAAGCCCAATGCCTTTCATCAGAGCGTGCGTTCACAGTCTGAAAGATAGGGATATAGAATGTTATCAGCCTTCAGCTACTTCGAGATGGGGGGGGAGGGGAGGGAGAAGGGCAAACGCATTAGAAACTCTGTCACAATACCATTAGTCATCATGACTGTAGACGGCAGATTAGGACCCACTGCGTTTAAACAGATAGCCAGGCAGCCATCCATCACCAGAGTGTTAGTGTGTACAGTAAAGATGTGTGATCCGGCCAGTTTACTTCCTGTTCCGAGACACAGGCACACACACTCCCACCCTCTGTCAAACACAGATGTGTGTTCCCGTGGAGGAGTGCGCCATGTTGGAGGGCACCTCGGGGTTCCGAGGGTAATGAGGTTGGGCAGAGCCTGTCTTGGTTGTTCAAGATCAGCATATTCTAATATGTGCAGCACACACGCAGCAGCAGTGAGTACATCAAAGGGCTGTGAAGCCACGGTCCTATTCCCTAGATCAATAGTGAGGTCATAAATTAAAGATCACCTCAGAGAAAGAAAAGGCTTTGGAAGTCTTAGCTCCCTTTACAACCTTAAAATTCCAAGCGGCTCTGTAAAGTCTACTGCTGGCCTTTCAGATTCTAAAGACGGGTCAGGATTTGTAAGCTAACGGTTTCGATCAATTTCATCAGTGATTTCAGGATTTGGTTCTTCTAAAAACCAACCACTGGTCAGTCTAAGCTAGATCATAAAAATGCATTCACAATGTTTCTTATGCATGTTAGTTGTGTAGGAGCTTTTCTCTTCAGAGCTTCATGTTTGCGAAGTGCAGACAAAGCTGAATCGTCACTTCAACGCAAAGTCACACTATGACAAGAGATCCATTTTGACGAACCAAGCGGCCAGTCCGACGTGCTGACCTTGGTAGCACAGTTCCACTGGGGGGTTCAACAGGATACACACACAGTTTAATCTAATGAATTTGAAAGATTGTAAGAGCACTGTGGCAATTCCATACTTTAATTACCGGGCTTCTGCTGCCCTTGGTTGACCTCTGGCTAATTTATTACATTTTATTAGAGCTTCCTGAAGGCTTTGGTTTCTGAGAGAGAGAAAAGCTTTGTTCTGCCGTCACCCTGACAGGATTACGACCTGCTCTCTCAGTCGCTAATCATTACGGAGACGAGCTCAACCCAAAAAAAGGACCAAAATTTGAGGGGCATCGTAAAGTAACAAGTATTCTTTACTGCACCACTAATGGGGGAGTGTTGTTCAGGTGTTCAAGTGTTAACAATGGCTTCCATGGAGTTTCTCTGTTGTGAACAGTGTCAAACTCACCAAAAAAGTATTTTCGTTTGAGTGCATTTGAAGCCAAGCGTCCGTTGCCTAGGCATTCTGGGGGTGTCATGGGAACTGAATTAGTGTGTTCTCTTCCACCTGAGCACTGACATACAGGAACGGAGCTCGCTCAGCAGGACCACACACTTAATCCACCGCTCGCAGCCAATCAGCACACAGCGACTCCAGTCCAATCAGAACTCTAATCAGAGGAGGGAGGATGTACGTGCTCTGCAGACATTAGGGAGGTTGATGGAGGTTAAAGATTGGAGGGGGAGTAGAGGTTTACCACATGCTGCTGTGAGTGGAGGACAGGGAGGCTGGAGAGAGCGGCTGTAGGAGCAGCCACGGGAGCCTGATGCTCTGAGTGCTGTTATAACACCCAGCCAGAGAGACATTTGTTAGATCATGCTAATCAGTGGAGTCACTCATTAAATCAGACGGGTTTTGCTCGCTTAGTGATGTTCTTTTAATTAAAATCCGAAAATGTGAAATGCTGGCGATCAAAAGGAAAGCTCGGCTTCGGAGAGCATATTAAAACGTCACTGGGGAATGTGGCGCTTGGAGTAGCAAGGGCTGAAACATGAGCTAGGCTGTGGTGGTGTTCGGCTGCCTGCATGGCAAAGCACCACCACCATGACGGCAGGGGGGTGGAGATTACAACTGTAGATGGGCAGGATGTGTGTGTGTGTGTGTGTGTGTGTATAAACTGGGCCCATATGTCTTTATGACCATTTTTTCCCCCAGTGTTTCTGCTATCAGCGCAGTTCCTCTTTTTGACCCATCCCCCTCTCCCCCCTCCTCTCTCTCTCTCTCTGACCCCCCACAGGACTAACGGCTGAGGCGTCCCTCCCCTGCTGCGTAAACCACTCCAACAACCCCCAGCGGCCGTAACCGCCCACCCCCCTGACAACTCCCACCCCCATCTTTACTGTCCATAACCCCCAGATCGTCATCAGAGAGCTCTGATCTCTCAGGCCAGTCCACCCTCCCTGTACGGACTGGAGGCTAAACAGCATGGTATGACTGCAGATGTCATTATCTTAAGCCCCAATAATGCCATCAGTTTCAGCACTGATTCAAAACAGTGGCGTGGGTCATTATCGAGGCGTATGTAAAACAAAGCAGGGCAGATTGGAGCAGATTGGGCAACTTGGTACCGGACAATGGCCTTGGCTCCCAGCAGGGTGACAGGGTTGATGTGCTGGACCCATTGTTGAAAGACAGCTGCAGTATGAGATTAAGCACAAATTAACATGAGCACTTCATATATCACAGCAAACCCACTTGGGTACTTTCTCTCCCTCGCTCTCTTATCCTGTGCCTCTCTCTCGGTCTCCGAGAGGGAGAAAGGGTTAACAGGGAGCATGTTCAAACACCCACACAACAGATATGCTGTTATCCATATCTGAGCCTTGTGAGGTCCATTACATGTAGTCATGCATATTAATTTCAGCTTCACATTGAGATGGAAAAATGTTTTCCCCACCTCTATAGTCTTGTGTGTGTGTGTGTGTGTGTGTGTGTTTGTGTGTAAAATTTGAGGCCAGAAATATGCATACCGCTGTCATAGCAATCAAGTATCATTACCCAGTTTTTCATCCGACAGTGCAATCAAATGTCATTAACTTGCAGAGACTGCAAAAGAGCAAAGACAATAACAAGAGTGGCACAGATAGAAAACAACTAAACCTGGCCTCCATTCCTGCCCAGTATTTGGGCTGTCAGGGAAACAAGGAAAGGGCCACTGACATGTCTTGAACCGAAGCATTTAATCCAGAGGCTTTCGGCCCTGTCCTCATCACCGTCAGTCTCTTTCCCCAGTCCTCTTCACAAGAAACACACAGCATTCCAGAGATGTTTCCTTCTTATGAGAAAGGGTTCACATGCGGAGGAGGAGAACATCTGAACAGTTCAGATCAATACATTAGCATATTAAAGGGAAACTGCTGTCAGCGTAAAGCTGCATTAGCATACAGAGACGTGACCAAGCATAAGGTACACCGATAGAAGCTTCCGGATACTTATTGGATATGGAGCTCAGTGTAAATACTGGTCACACAATGATGATATACAGTCACATATAAATCAATATAGTTGCTCAACAAACGAGGATATGAGACTGATTTCCCAGAGACATATAAAGCTTGTTCTAGACTAAAAGGGATTTCCTAATTAATTTCCAATGACTTCTTTTGTTAGTGTTGATTAAAGCCAAGCTATATATTATAACGTCTTATTTTGGTTAGGTCTCAACCAATAATCTGTGAAAGTTTGTATCGGTGATTTTTCCGAGGTCTCAAAAGTCATAAGTTTGGGAAGATGCAGTGAGGCCAAGACATCAGTCTAGAACCAATTGTAATTTGACGCAAAGACTGCATGTCACTCAAGCTCCAAAGAAAGCATGATCTAAAACACATGGAATGGTTTATACAATTATTCGATGGCCAATTACTGAGCAACCAAACAGCTGGGTATCAGGTTGATGCCCATTCTTAACACGATGTAACCAAACCTAGATGGCACCACCTCCAGCCTGGCATGCTTCCAGAAGAGCCCATCTGTCCAGTAAGCTGGAGGGCTCGTATCATTATCATACCACCCTCGTTAGAGAAGAGCCCTGATGAAATCCAGCACATCTTGCTCACAGAGTTCACGAGGAACTTGTCTTTCCGACTAAATGCTTCCCATAGTACCAAAGCCTTAATGGGAGATGGGGCCATTTTGCATCCCTGATTAAGAGCACATGAAACCAGGTCACTGTGAAATGTCTGTATGGTTAAGTGCTAAGTAAGGGAAATGTAGCTTGCAAAGCAGTGATCTGTTAAATAAACATATCTGTTGCTCACGTCAGAAGAACAACACCACAATGTTGATGTGATAAAATATTTTCTCTAACGAATGAGAAAACCTATTAATTAAATTAAAAATGATAGACAAAATGGGTTTAGTTGAGGATAAGATCGAGTAATATAGCCACATGCACAGGTGCTGAACAAAGAAAAACAGATTTCTAAGAAAGCTGCTCGCCAGATCTCTAAATACATTAAAAAGAACTACGTTCGTTCAAGCTTCAGTAATATGCCTGGTCAACCTTCCCTGAAGACTGTAGCACTAAGGCAAACATGGGGGAGGGGGCAGAGGGGCAGGGGGTATTAACAGAAGGGACACAGACCCAGACAGAGTCCGCTCAACACCCATCCCATTGTCTGTTGGGATAGTGGGGGACAATACAGGACGGCCCAGCGATATGTGCACACGCCACCAGGCCTCACCCCAGCCATGCACCAGCAGCCCTAATCCCAAATGCTGCCCCCTCCACTCTACCAAACACTGGGATGATGTCATCTCCCCCTCTTCTGCTTCACTCATCCAGATAGCCAGGCCAACAAAGCAGAAAGAAACAGTTACAGGGCGAGGGGTAGAGAGAGGGGTAGAGAGAGAGGGTAGAGAGAGAGACGAGAGAGAGAGAGACAGAGAGAGAGAGAGAGAGAGAGAGAGAGAGAGAGAGAGAGAGAGAGAGAGAGAGACACACAGAGAGAGAGAGAGAGAGAGAGAGAGATGACGAGAGGGAAAGAGAGAGAAGGATAGTTTCACAAAGAACACAGAAAAGCAGCCAGTGGCAGGGAATCAGATACCCTCTTGACACACCGGTGTCACAAATCAAAGGGCTTAGAAAACAAACCCTGTCATCCTTTCCTTAGCTTCACTCTGCTACCTAAAGGCTCCAGAAGATGCTGCCCATCAAATGTCATCAATGGCTTTTTTACTTACAGAATTTTTAAAAACTCTGATAAAATGAAAAGAAAGTATTTTATTAGGTAGGCTATTTATAATGTGGGAGATGAGCCTCATCCTCCTTTTTCTCTGCCTGAATATTATTGACCAATTTCGTTTAAAATAATAATTACATAGTTATTGCATAGCCATGACCAATTAAAAAAAACGTAGGATGAATGCAAGGACAGTGTTCTTTTAACATAGGCAGCCTCCTATACATAAAGGTCAACGTAGAGTCAGCCAGTAAGACAAGTCACTAATAGACTGTCTTGCAGAAAAAAACGGCTATAGGCCGATACTTCACTGGAGAGGGGACAGTTGGCTCCGGAGTAGCCCTGTTGCACTTTAGAACTTTATGCGCTGCCCCTCCCCCTCATCTTCCCTCCACAAAGGGAACTCCCCCCCCTCTTGTCCCCACCCACCAGGAATTTCTCAAGCATTGCTGGGGTCACCATGACAACTTGGTGCTTAACAAAGCATTTCTCTTAGGCATTCTTCTTTTCACAGGGGAGGGAGAGAGAGGGAACAACAGTCAAAAGAGAAGAAAGAGGGTGGAGGAGCTTGAAAGGGGCAGTGGAGAGGTTGCAAGGGTGAGAACGGCGGACACAGGAAGAGAGAGGAGTAGGGGATGGGTGACAGGCCAATGAAAAAAGAGTGAAGAGGACAGAGGATCAAGGTGATAGGTGATGTTAAAGGGAAAAGAAGAGAACGAGGAGAGGAACACGGCTAGCAACATTCCAAGTGGGGCTGAGTGTGTGACTAATGCCTTTTGGGGGTGCTTGGGGGTGCTTGGGGGGGGGGTGAAAGGGGGCCATTACAGGAAATAACTCAAGTCCAACATGTCCAGACTCAAGAGACCCGACAGGTACACTCAAACATACACACGCTACTTTACTACCAGCCACCAATCAAAACATCCCTGAGAGAAGCTTAATGCAGCCCTTCTAAGGTTGAGAGGGCGTCTATAAACCTTGTGTTTAGACCAGGCTCCCCATCTCCCCATTTCATCCACATATAACGAAGCCATGGAGCCAGAAAGGTTCAACGTAAAGTTAAGAAAAGGTCCAGCTAAATGTATCTTTGTAGAAAGACACACCTACTCCAGTACAGCCATCCGTTTTCCTGGTCTGTGTCACAGAGAACGATGATACAGATCCCTGACAGCGAAGAACCACACAGACAGAGCACTCCTAATAGACTGGAATGTAATTACGCAGTCTGGGACTGGCTTGGTGCTGATCTCCATGTGATGAACGAGAGTGGATTCTTCAGTCCTCTATTGAAATTCCACTCATGTGCTGTTCTTATGTTATGCAAGGTTGAGGACAGTGGGAAAATGGACACCTTACAAAACACCCTTCAGCTGAGGAAGGTATATGACGGGTTTGCCTGATTCCATGTGTGAGCTCGGGACCGTTGAGGACTGTTGTACATTCAAATCCCCACATTTGAATATTCAAACCAGCTTTTTATAGGTTTCATTTACTGTTGGCTACTCGAACAGAAATCAAACGGCACATTCAGCAGTGTTCACATGGTGTGAAAGAATTACGGGATGTGATCTGAAGTTCTTTAAGATCTGAAAGAGAGCAATTACCCTGAAATAATTAATCACTACATTTAGTAAATCAGCATGTCAACCCAACTGTTGCTCAGTCATAATCTGTCTCAGCTATTTTAAATGAATTATTAAGACTAAGTTGATTTGGTTGGTAGATGTATGGATAACCAATAGTCAATCGTAAAGAGAGTGAGTTCAGGGGTTACCAGTGATTGAGAAGGACAGGTTGTCAAAAGTAAAGCAGAGAAACTGGCTTTCTTGTGGAATACCTTCTGTGTTCTAGATTGACTGCTGAGATTTCCAGTGATTGACTCCCCTCTGGTCAGACACCAGCAGAGGAGAGAAAATAGTCAACTCACAAACATATAATTTGTGAGGTTTTACACCACTTGCAGTGTGATGAGACGTAAAGCTGCCATTATTAGCAGAGTGGAAGTGTTGAAACGTTGTAGCCTCAGAGCTGGTGAATGCTGTATGGGAAGGGACCGGGGGTTTGGGATTTATTTTTACACTTTTGAACGTTCAGAGGAAGTACCTTTATTTAAACCAAACAAAGTATTCGAAGGACAAGAGGAATGTCATACAATCCTCACCATCAAATGCAAACCCAATCGCCTTCACTCAAACACACACACACACACATGATTATGCAAGCTCACGCTTACAGTGATCCAACCAGCACTGTGTCAACTCCGAAATGACACAGCCAGGATTCATTCACATCTAAACTAATCCTACAGACTACTGCAATCTTGCCAGCATAAAGCGTGACTAGCATCCTCATCAGGACTGTTACTGCTGGGGCTGTGTCTGCTCTGAGCAGCTCCTCATCAGGACTGTTACTGCTGGGGCTGTGTCTGCTCTGAGCAGCTCCTCATCAGGACTGTTACTGCTGGGGCTGTGTCTGCTCTGAGCAGCTCCTCATCAGGACTGTTACTGCTGGGGCTGTGTCTGCTCTGAGCAGAGCTCCTCATCAGGACTGTTACTGCTGGAGCTGTGTCTGCTCTGAGCAGAGCTTCTCATCAGGACTGTTACTGCTGGGGCTGTGTCTGCTCTGAGCAGCTCCTCATCAGGACTGTTACTGCTGGAGCTGTGTCTGCTCTGAGCAGAGCTCCTCATCAGGACTGTTACTGCTGGGGCTGTGTCTGCTCTGAGCAGAGCTCCTCATCAGGACTGTTACTGCTGGAGCTGTGTCTGCTCTGAGCAAGCTCCTCATCAGGACTGTTACTGCTGGGGCTGTGTCTGCTCTGAGCAGAGCTCCTCATCAGGACTGTTACTGCTGGAGCTGTGTCTGCTCTGAGCAAGCTCCTCATCAGGACTGTTACTGCTGGAGCTGTGTCTGCTCTGAGCAGCTCCTCATCAGGACTGTTACTGCTGGGGCTGTGTCTGCTCTGAGCAGCTCCTCATCAGGACTGTTACTGCTGGGGCTGTGTCTGCTCTGAGCAGCTCCTCATCAGGACTGTTACTGCTGGGGCTGTGTCTGCTCTGAGCAGCTCCTCATCAGGACTGTTACTGCTGGGGCTGTGTCTGCTCTGAGCAGCTCCTCATCAGGACTGTTACTGCTGGGAGCTGTGTCTGCTCTGAGCAGCTCCTCATCAGGACTGTTACTGCTGGGAGCTGTGTCTGTTCTGAGCAGAGCTCCTCATCAGGACTGTTACTGCTGGGGCTGTGTCTGCTCTGAGCACCTCCTCATCAGGACTGTTACTGCTGGGAGCTGTGTCTGCTCTGAGCAGCTCCTCATCAGGACTGTTACTGCTGGAGCTGTGTCTGCTCTGAGCAGCTCCTCATCAGGACTGTTACTGCTGGGGCTGTGTCTGCTCTGAGCAGCTCCTCATCAGGACTGTTACTGCTGGGGCTGTGTCTCCTCTGAGCAGCTCCTCATCAGGACTGTTACTGCTGGAGCTGTGTCTGCTCTGAGCAGCTCCTCATCAGGACTGTTACTGCTGGGGCTGTGTCTGCTCTGAGCAGCTCCTCATCAGGACTGTTACTGCTGGAGCTGTGTCTGCTCTGAGCAGCTCCTCATCAGGACTGTTACTGCTGGGGCTGTGTCTGCTCTGAGCAACTCCTCATCAGGACTGTTACTGCTGGAGCTGTGTCTGCTCTGAGCAACTCCTTCAAGGCACACGGAAGACAGTCCAACCAAATTGTAATGAAGCTTCTTACAATCCTAATCTTTCCATCTGCAATAATCCAAGGATTTGCAATCCCACAGACAGGGATATAGAGCGTATAATCCAGACCCATTAGCTCTGGGTCTCCTGTGTCTGATTATTGGCAAGCATAAATGACACTGCACCATGGCAGTAAATCTGGTTCCCGTAACTGGATAAAACCAGGATTATTCTGGTGTATAATCACCTGAGATGCCAGAGGGACACAGAAGGTGTGAGGCAGATCCATCCTGCCAGCATGTTTAGTCAATGTTTAGTATGAGAGGAGATCATTACAAATGTCGAACTCTTAGCCAGTCTTCTCCTGCGCCTTTACGTCTTCAATACAAATGTTTTTGTGGATTAGTGCACATTTTAATGATAGTCAAACTCTTATCTAGATTCCGGCATTAATCATCCATCATAAGGGCTTTCAGAAGGGGGAATACAAAACGAAGGAGAATGGGAAGAGTTGGGAGTCCCTTAAGGGAGGAGCCATTTTTAAATTGGGGTCAACATATGAGAGCCAACCGTTGCCTTTGCCTTTCCATCTTCTCTCACTCACTCACTCACTCACTCACTCACTCACTCCTCACTCTACCTCCCTCCCCCCTCCCTCCCTCCCTCCCAGGTCCCTGTGTACCTTCCCTAGTCCCTCCCACTGCATGACTTCCTCCATACAGTATCTCTGCATTTTCAAGTTCAGTCCATCTAACGCTCACGTGACGTTACCTCCCTCCCTCTCTCTCTTTCCTTCTCCTCCTTTCTCCTTTCCATCTCCCTCCCTCCCCCGTAGGGCTGCTGACACACATACCCCAGCAGGTGCAGGCCGCACCGAGAAGCAGGCCCTCTAATTGGTCCTCAGTACAGTCACAGCTGTTGCCCCCAACCAGGGCCTAGCATGAGTTCCTGGGACGGCCTCGGAATCGACTGCTCGCCATTGTTTCCGAGGAAGACAAGCAGCCATCTCATCTGTCACCAGGGGACTCCTCCTCTAAGGAGCCTCGAGGGAGACCAGGTCGTAAAACCAACCAAGAAAACAAAGCACGTTATAATATATACCCACGCTAACCTTAGTGTCTGGCACTCAGAACTAACTACAGGGCTATGTACCCCTAGGTGAAACTACACCCCCACTCTCAAATACCGTTTCAGTCGGAATAGGAAAAACTGTTCCTTGTCTTCTAAACGCAATTTTTGAACATGCTTCCAGTTTAATCACTAGATTAAGCACTCATTTATGCAGTGCTGCTGCTGGTTCACGTATAATTAAAAGCGAGGTCACAGAGGAGCAAGCTCTCTGGTGACTCACGCTGTGTCACAAACAAGCTCCCACATAAAGGCCACACATCTTTCTTTCCCAGGAGCAATTCAAGTTCAGTCACATTGTTGGAGCCAATAAAGTGCTCGGTAATTTTAGCTGACAGGTGAAATTAGAAGAGCACAAGGCACACTCGATTTAAGAAACATGGGTTAGGTAATGCTAAACGGAAACCGCATGGTCCTTTATCCTTCTCCAAATGGTTATTAATTGAACAAACTGCTGTTTTCTATTGCAGTTCACATGACATGTGTGTATTGTACAATGTATCATGACTTACTGGACCCCTAACTGAGTCAATGTACACATACACTCTATTAGAGAAATCAATCCTGGGAGTAATCATATAAATCACCTACTATAACAGACCACCATTTAATTAAATCTTTCATTTGGCCACAAAATGGGGGGTTTATGTTGGGTAATTATGGGGAACGATCTGTCATCCCACTGGAGTGCTGTTCCCTCAGGAGCATGCCATCCTGCTGCAGACATGCTCAAACGAACACCTATCTACATTCATGACAACAGACTGATCGAAATCAGCCTGGTAGGAAGGTGTAATGAAGCCTTCTGGTTCATTTCAAAACAAGCCTAGAGCATTACAGACACAACACGGGCTAATCAAACCACAATCATCCACAGATATGGTGACAGACATATTTATTCAATGCACCTGAGTGACTGCTCACGCTAAATAAAAGTTTTGTTGTGTTTTGTTGTGGTTTACAAAGATCATGCACTGAATGTTAATCTCTCACTTCATTACAAAATCAATCAACATGCAAAAATAAAAGCCTGAAGATAGATTGATTTGAAACTCATAATTGTGCCATGAGTAACATCTCATTAATGAGAAACACCCCTACACCCTTAGGACACTGAACTATTCATGCATGGACGACACAGCAGGCCTAGAATGACAATTCCAGGCACATAAGGAAGTATTGGTTCTTACCTGACACAGAGATCTTCATCGAGGCCTCCAGGGGTCGGTTGTTGTCCAGGGCTTGGCTCAGCCGGATCTCCCCCGTGCTCTGGTTCAGGATGACCAGATTCAACTCGTTCCCAGTTTCAAAGCTGTAGTGGAGCTGATCGGAGGAGTCCGGGTCATGCGCTGGGATGCGCCCAATTACCCCGGTAGGAAAGCTGCTGGATTTGTCAGTGACGTAGTTATTGAAAATAATCTGGAAGTTCTTGAGCACGGGAACGTTGTCATTTCTTTGTCAACAAGCTTGATGTGGATGGTAGCTCGGCTGACTAGTGGGGCGGAGGTGGCCTGGACCACGATGATGTACTCAGGCTGTGTCTCATAGTCCAGATCAGTCAGAGCGGTCAGTTCTCCAGAGAAGATATCCAACTGAAAGACTTCTGGAATGTTCCCCTCCACGATCTGGTACATAATCTGGGCGTTGCTTCCCTCGTCCGGGTCAGAAGCAGAGATGTGAGCTACCACCATGCCAAGGGGGCTGTTCTCCTCCACCATGATGTCAAACTCATCTTTCTCAAAAACAGGAGGGTTGTCATTCACGTCCAGGATGTTCACCTGTATATCTACTGAGGTCCTGAGGGCGGGAACTCCCTTGTCCACCGCAAAGGCCTGTAGGTTGTAGATGGGCATGTTTTCACGGTCCAGCCGACGTAGGGAGCGTACGATGCCTGAGGTGGACTCGATGATGAAATCTCCATCCCCGTCCTCTCCACCCTGGAAGGTGTAAAAGACGCGACCGTTGAGGCCCGAGTCTCGATCTGTTGCAGAGACCTGGACCACGCTGGTGAACACGGGCACGTCCTCCATCACGGTGCCCAGGTAGTGATCCCGGAGGAACCGAGGGGAGTTGTCGTTCACGTCATTGACCAGGATCTCCAGGTAGGTCGTGTCGGACTTCTGTGGGATGCCGTTGTCCTTGGCTGTGATGGCTAGAGTGTAGGACACCTGGTCTTCGTAGTCCAGCTCCGTCTGGGTGGTGACGGCGCCAGTGTCTGGGTCAATGTTGAACTGTGGGATGCTGTCATCCATGAAGTAGGTTATGCGAGCGTTCTCGCCGGTGTCTTCGTCTGTGGCACTGATGACCACCACGGTGGTGCCCGTGGGCCTGTCCTCGTTGATGTTCACGGTGTAGTGGGAGCTCTGGAACACTGGCCGGTGGGTGTTGGCGTCAGTGACGTTGACAAACACCTTGGCGGTGTCGAATCGGGTGCCGTCAGACGCGGCGACGGTGAGGACGTACTGCCGCTCCAGTTTGTAGTCAAGAGGCAGAGCTAGGGTGATGAGACCACCTCCACTCTGGCTTGTGATTGAGAACCTGTTCCGGGTGTTGCCACTGGAGATCTGGTAAGTCACCACACTGTTAATGTCCTGGTCGACAGCAGACACAGTCACAACACTGGTCCCCACAGAAGCGTCCTCATTCAGACGCATGTAGTATGCCTTCTGGGTGAATTCAGGGTTGTTGTCATTGACATCCAGGATGGTCATGCTAACGCTAGCTGAGGAGGACATGACTGGGTGGCCATGGTCACGGGCCTCCACACCGAAGTTGTAAAAGTCCACACTCTCTCTGTCCAGTTCAGCCGCTACAACTATCCACCCGGTGCTGTTATTGATGGAGAAGGGGAAGTTGGGTGTGGTCTCAGTGAGGCGGTACTCCAATCTGGAGTTGTCACCTGAGTCTGCGTCCACAGCCTGAATGTGGATGATGGAGTAACCCACTGGAACATTCTCTAACACAGTGGCCTGGAAGGGGGTGCTGACGAAAATGGGCGCATTGTCATTGACATCCAGCACCTGCACCGTGACCAGGCCGCTGATGTTGGAGAGCGGAGGGCGCCCCCCATCCTGGGCACGGATTCGTAGCGTGTACTCCTTGTTAGCCTCATAGTCCAGCTGGCTTACCAGGTCCATCTTCCCCGTCTGGGCGTCAATGTAGAACTGGCCCCTGGTGTTACCACTCATAATGCTAAAGTGGACCACGGCATTACTCCCCCTGTCCTGGTCAGTGGCAGTCACCTGCAGGATCTCCGTGTTGGGTGTCATGTCTTCTGGCACCTGGACCACGTAGCGCTTTTCGCTAAACTGCGGCGCATTGTCGTTGTCGTCTTCTACAATGATGTGAACTGTGGCCGTGGCACTACGGGGACCAGGGTCACGACCTTGGTCGTTTGCCTCAACCAATAGCATGTAGGCCTCCACTTCCTCCCTGTCTACCGGGCCTTTGGTGCGGATCACCCCAGATCGTGGGTCGATCTCAAACACATCATTAGAGCCGTTGCTGTTCAGGACATGGTAGAGGATGTTACCGTTGACTGGGGCATCCCCATCTGTGGCTCTGACTGTCAGCACCTCATAACCAATCTCTAGGTTCTCTCTTACGCTCTCCTTGTAGTCCTGTTGTTCAAACACAGGGCTGTGGTCATTGGTGTCGCTGACTGTGATGGTAAGGGTGGCCATGGCCGTACGGCGGGGTGTGCCATGGTCCACAGCGGTCACACGGAACACATGCGTGTCTTTAGTCTCCCTGTCTAGTATCTCCACTGTTGAGACAGAACCACTGACTGGGTCCACAGCAAATAGGTTGTTGGAGCGACTATCAAAAAGGGCCTCGATAAAATACTCGAGTCTGCCCGCCTCTCCCTTCGTCCACGTCCACTGCTTTCAAAACAACAACTGGAGTTCCGGCAGGCTTATTTTCAGGCACAGCAACTTGGTACATGGGAGGTTGGAACTGGGGGCTACTGTTGATGCTCCTCTTTCTCCTGCTAACAATGCCTGAGTCAGACTGGGCCGCCCTCTCCAGTAACTTTCTCAAGTGTCCCTGTCCAAAAGAGCCCTCACCGATTCGCATGTGGATGGAAATACTCGTTACTTCGGCCACCTTTCCAGTTCTAGCGAATTGGTTACACTGTAGGTCTAACTCCAGAAGTGTGTCCCGCTTCCAACACAGCTTCTCAGACACAAACAGTTCCCCCTCTGAGAAGTAAAACTCCGGGACTCCTTGTCACTTTGCAGAGCGTTTTGCTGTGGGAGCCCGGTAGAAGGTCACATATACGGAATAGGGGAGTATTAGCCTCGTGGCATTCTGGATGATGATTCAGAGGATTCAATAAACTAATGATCTCTAAATCCCAATTCGATTTTCTTTTGTGTTTATGTGAACAATTCCTTCCGTGAACATGTACATCATACTGGCTTGTAAGGAGGTGCCTGGACTGCGGTGGGGCATTATTCATGCAATCTACAACCGTATAAACTGTGAAAGGGTTGGAGCGGAGCGCGGCACAATCTATTTTGTCCGAAACGAACACAATACCCGCCGCCGCATCAGTTTCAATAAAGGTCTTTGAGAATTTAGGAGCGATTACCTGATCCAAAGTGCACGCTCCTCTCTGTTGCACACTTGATATCACAGTCCTCGGCTCCGCATCCTCACTGATGTGAATAATGTAGCAATCCGACGGCGAAATTAGTTTGAACCACCCCAAAATGATAAACAACAAATCCCACTTATTGACGGGCATTGCTTCTCGGTAGTGTTCACCAGTTTTTAAAGTAACTACAACCGCCTTCCACTTAAACTTTCCGTCTTGTTGTCATTCCCTTTTGAAGTGGCGTGTCCATGCTTTAACTGCTCCACAGAGTATAATCCAATTGAACTGTGAGAGAACCCGCAGTCACCTTGCCAAATATTCTCGCGTATAAACACGCCAACACCTCCACTCAATCCGCTTGAATGATAAAAATGGCTCCGACTACCCCTGCGCCTTCAGGCTTCTCATTATCATAAACCTGTTTCAGTGTATGCAAGCGAGTGAGACAGAGAGCGAGCGCGCGCGTGTGCGTGTGTAAAGAGAGTGAGTAGAGGGGGTGTGCAGCGGGGCATGGGCCGCCCTCATAGACCACTGAACTGAGGTTTTAACAGATGTTTAAATGTTACTGCCTAAATGAAAAATGACTGCCTAAAAATATAGCCTAGTCTTGTATATTAAGTTTAGACTCAATGAGGGTTCCTTGACATTTAAATTAGGTGAATAAAGGAAAAATGTGCTTTAAACTCCAATTAAAATAGACAGAATGTGTTAACTATACATCATATCCTCAAGGAAGAGCAGTTTCATATTTCACTGACAGGTCCTCAATAAAAGGTATGCTTCGTTACCTCATAGTAATCAAATTACACCATCATCTTCAGTAAAACTGCACACATTTTTTATTGGTTAAGGTGCCACTTAACTCAAGTAAAAACCTTGTGTGAAAAATATGTTTTAAGGTTTTGCTCAGCAGATGTCCAGTGCCAAGAGACAAGATAATATCTGACATATCTACTCATGCCAAAGGCATCTTTTATCCTCCCCAATCAGAGAACATACTAGTATGTAACTCTCACTCTCAAGACAAGCTTGTTGAATCATTCTCAAGGTTATACAGAGTTGTTTTGCTACCATCCACAGTCATATTTTTTTATAGACATTTCATATTTGTAATTTCTGGTTACTTTTGATAGAGTAAATAAGCAGACAGATGTAATGTGGTCTCTGCAGAAAATCTGAATCAACTGAAATACAAACTAGATTTGCTTTGGTTTCTGCTGTCTCCCTGCTGGCGAGCAAGCATTACTACAGCAATAAACTTCCAAATAAAACGAGACGAATGTAGCTTTTTACTGTTTTTATTGTTGCTGGAGGCTCTAATACAATATGAATCATAAGCTTTACAAAATAAACAAAACAAAACAAAATACAACAAAAGATCCCCCCCCCCTCTCCCAAAACGTAAATGGTCAAAAACGTCCGGCAAGACAAACTGTAACCCCCAACAAAGACCATTGGTGATAGAAGGAGAGAGAGTCGAAGAGCTAAACACAGAAAAAGGGGTATGCAAATCGTCATGTTATACACAGTGTAAGAAAGGAGACTTAATGACATGGGTATACACAGTGAATTGAACAGTCCGTCCCTACGTTTTATCAGTCTACATCTCCATAGTTGAACGAAGAGCAAACCATTTTGACCAATCTGTATATTACAAATCCAAGGGGCACCCTCTCACCCTTCCCTCATCACTACATCACCCTCTCGCCCTTCCCTCATCACTACATCACCCAGAAAAATGAAGTTACACTGACAGTTACAGTTTGATACAGATATATCAAGGGGTGGCTGTGACACGTTTGGTTACGATGGGTGCACTAAACTGACTAAAGAAAAGAGTTGGTGGTGTGAAAGATGACTATTTGATAGCCCAGCCAAGCCTACCCCCGCCTACAGTACAGTCTGTGTCCATTCATGTCCCTCAGTCATAGATGGGAACAAGGTCCATGTCAAGGTCAGGGTCAACAGAACCAGTCCTCTGGACACGAGAACTGTGAGAGCTACAGGGATTTTAAACATCGCCGTCACTGTAAGATTATCATTAACCGTCGTAATACTATCAATATATTCAGATACACGAGAGAGAAGAGTCAGAGAGAAAGAGAGGGTGAATGGCTTCATAAAGAAAGAGATGCCTCAAAAACAATGCGTGAAGAAACAAAGCCAAATAAAAAGCATTTTCTCCTTTTTTTGTTTTTCCACAAAATGAACAAGAGTGCAGCACTGGAACAGGCGTACGGGGATGGAGGGAGAGACGTAAAGAAACAGAAAAAAATGGCGGAGGTGAGGTGGAGACAGTGAGAGAGAGAGAGACAGACAGACATACAGAGAGAGAGAGAGACAGATAAAAGAACAACAGCATCTCTAGCTTTGCTGTTTACGCTTGAGCGCCACCATCAGGTCGTTCTTGAGAGCCTCCTGGTTCGACTTGTCGGCCAGAGTCTGAACAGTCCTGAGACACAAGACAGAAGGAGACACAGAGTTACGGTGTGTTCGACGAGAGAGAGAACGATTCAGGTTAGGGTCAGTTAAATGCAAGGACATGACAGTCTCCTGTTTTCCTGTGGAGACAAGATGGCCGGGTTATGTGGGTTAGATACATAATGCATCACACCCTCTAGTCCACGCACACATTGCCTATTGCTCACTGGACATTAATGTTTAGTCACGTCAGATATTCTGGAGCATTACATCATGCGGATGTTGTGTGGTAAGCAGCTTACTGTTCATTGTTAGGCCTACAGTGAACCGTCCTTCTTTTATGAGATGTGTGATAGTCCAGTGAGTCAGTCACACGCACACACAGAGTAAACAATCCAGCATGCTTAACTCAGAGCACACATGAAGTGTACCCATTTGCTTCCTCAACAGGCACGTACACACACACAGCTTCAAAAACACTCTCTCTCGAGATGTCTCCATGCCAGGCTTGTACCTCTGGCCCTAGTCAATGAAGATCTGGCGCTGGGTGAGGACCTGAGACAGCTCCTTCTGGAGCTGCCGGTACTTTTGGTTATCAGGCAAAGAGTCAATAGATCTGGAGCACAGAGGAGAGGAGAGGGACAGACAGGAGGAGGAGGAGGAGGGGGGAGAAGAGACCGGAGAGAAGAGGAAGTTGAGGAGACGAGGAGTGTGACGAGAGGAGAGGAGAGGGAAGGTTGAGGAGGCAGAGAGTGAGACGAGAGGGGAGAGGAGAGGGAAGGTTGAGGAGGCAGGGAGTGAGACGAGAGGGGAGAGGAGAGGGAAGGTTGAGGAGGCAGAGAGTGAGACGAGAGGAGAGAGGAGAGGGAAGGTTGAGGAGGCAGGGAGTGAGACGAGAGGGGAGAGGAGAGGGAAGGTTGAAGAGGCAGAGAGTGAGACGAGAGGGGAGAGGAGAGGGAAGGTTGAGGAGGCAGAGAGTGAGACGAGAGGGGAGAGGAGAGGGAAGGTTGAGGAGGCAGAGAGTGAGACGAGAGGGGAGAGGAGAGGGAAGGTTGAAGAGGCAGAGAGTGAGACGAGAGGGGAGAGGAGAGGGAAGGTTGAGGAGGCAGAGAGTGAGACGAGAGGGGAGAGGAGAGGGAAGGTTGAGGAGGCATAGAGTGAGACGAGAGGAGGGAAGGTTGAGGAGGCAGAGAGTGAGACGAGAGGAGAGAGGAGAGGGAAGGTTGAGGAGGCAGGGAGAGTGACGAGAGGGGAGAGGAGAGGGAAGGTTGAGGAGGCAGAGAGTGAGACGAGAGGAGAGAGGAGAGGGAAGGTTGAGGAGGCAGAGAGTGAGACGAGAGGAGAGGAGAGGGAAGGTTGAGGAGGCAGGGAGAGTGACGAGAGGAGAGAGGAGAGGGAAGGTTGAGGAGGCAGAGAGTGAGACGAGAGGGGAGAGGAGAGGGAAGGTTGAGGAGGCAGAGAGTGAGACGAGAGGGGAGAGGAGAGGGAAGGTTGAGGAGGCAGAGAGTGAGACGAGAGGGGAGAGGAGAGGGAAGGTTGAGGAGGCAGAGAGTGAGACGAGAGGGGAGAGGAGAGGGAAGGTTGAGGAGGCAGAGAGTGAGACGAGAGGGGAGAGGAGAGGGAAGGTTGAGGAGGCAGAGAGTGAGACGAGAGGGGAGAGGAGAGGGAAGGTTGAGGAGGCAGAGAGTGAGACGAGAGGGAGAGGAGAGGGAAGGTTGAGGAGGCAGAGAGTGAGACGAGAGGGGAGAGGAGAGGAAGGTTGAAGAGGCAGAGAGTGAGACGAGAGGAGAGAGGAGAGGGAAGGTTGAGGAGGCAGGGAGAGTGACGAGAGGAGAGGGAAGGTTGAGGAGGCAGAGAGTGAGACGAGAGGAGAGAGAAGGTTGAGGAGGCAGAGAGTGAGAAGGAACCATTGAGGGAGACGGAGACAGCATAGAAAGAGGTAGGAAGAGGAGAGACAAGGAATTGATGGAGGTTGACGAGGGAGATGAAGAACAGAAGTGGGAAGGAGAAGTAAACGAGGAAGGAATGGAAAAACAAATGAAAGGACAAATAGGAGGTATGGTACAGGGTGGAGGAAACTATGAGGGAACATGATGTCAAACAGGACGATTGAGTCAGACTCAGTAGTAGGAATGAAAACAAACGAAGGAGAGTGTGACTAGGAAGCACAGAGAGGGGCCATCTCAAAGTGAAAGAGCCATAAGGAACAAGAAATGATACCTTTAACCCCTGGTGATCAAACCCACAGAATACCCAGCTTCTTCGACAACTAATACACTTGAATGCGTTTCTGGGAGAGTGTGTGTGGGCGTGCAAGTACACCATACCTCAGGCCGTTCACAATGTCCTTGGTCTTCCCAAAGTAGATCTCGTTGAGAGTGGAGCGGATCTTGTTCTCCATATCCTGAGGGGCACAAACCAACCTGCTGAACCAACCTGCTGATGTCTACTAAACCCCTCAGAAAGCACCTCAGCCTCGTCACTGAACCAAGGCAGCAGCAGTGGTTTAATACGTCCAGCAGGCGACTATTTAGACACTGGGAGTGTCTCTAGTAGTTCTACCTACCTCAACCAGGCGGCCGATGTTAGCGATGTGTGGTGAGGACTCTCCGACGGTCTCGTCTTTCTCCATCTAGAAGGGGAGCAGCAGGGACAATGAGGGCCCACATCAGACAGACGGCTCACGGGGACAACTGAGGCCCGTGTGACACATCTAGGAACACACGGATCAAACAGGCGGGGGGTTCTTTTCTCTCACACTCGCAGTCAGTCTTACACACGCGTGGACACACACACACCTGTCTTGTCAGACTGCCGCCAAGATTCATGGTTCCGGAGCCAGTCTTGGTTGTCTGGAGCCACAGCATCACAGTGGAGGTGAGTTTATAGTGAGCTGTACGTCCACTGGACTTTTCCTAAACACACACACACAATCAAAATTAATATCATAATGATCACATAGATTTGTTAGTTGGTAGCCATATAAGTTGGCTTTCATTACATTATAAAGCATGTATCTAGCCGAATGTCTTCAAATTGCAGTTCTCCTCTGAGAAACCACATTACCCACAGTTCCCTCACCTGCACCTCCACCACATGGATGGAGTCCCAGCATCCCTTGATTTTCTTGGATCCGTCTCCGGCCTTCTTGATGAGGATGACCCCGGCAAAGCCGTGATCCAAGTCCCAGAGGTACACGGAGGACACGCCGCCCTCAAAGTACCTGTCAACCAGTGACACAGACACTGGTAAGGGTATGCTGCAGAACGTCATGGTGGTGCTATGACCCGAGAGCAGCCTCCTAATCTGTCTGGTGGGTAAACTAGCACTGGTCTGTTTGTGAGGCTGGCTGGATTCATTGTACTGCTACTGGTTTCACTTTATGACTAGTACTTGTACACGGGGCTACCTAATGTGACTGGTGTTGGTGTACTGGTGAGAGATACCAGTGTGATGTGCTGGTGAATGCAGGAACTCACAGGTCTCTGTACTGGTCGAAGGCATTGTTGGCCTCCACCTCCAGTTTCCTGAGCCGAGCGGAGGGCATGGCACCATCATCGATGGGAGGTTCATACTTATTACTCCACGGGGATCTGAAACACAGCACGATATGTTACTTCATACTATGTCATACACTAGAGGGGAAAATGCATGCAAGCTACTTCAACAAGAACTCAAGGCTGAACTGTAGAAAGAACCAGTGACTTAATTCTTCCTTTGGTAAATCACAGATTAGACATGATCTGAACAGCAACAGAGCATCGGAACACTTCCATCGTTCCAATCACATGACCATCACATCATGTGATCCTTCCAATCACATGACCATCACATGACCCCCTCAGGGAAGGAACAAAGAGCCTAAACAGTGGCTAACTGTTAGAATGTTAGGAGGGCTGATTCCTGTCTCTGACCTGTAGGAGTCGCCGTCTCGGTTGTAGTCACACAGCAGGTAGTCTTTACCCACCACCTTGTCACGGGCGATCTTCAGGGGCTGGTCCACAGAGGAGAGTAGGTCCTCACACAGACTGGGAACCTGGAGACACACGAGCATGTTACAGCTACAGCACACACACACACCATTTACTGTGGGGCAGAGAGGGAGAGGGGAGACAGGGAGAGAGACAGGGAGAAAGAGAGGGGGGAAGAGGAAGAGAGATAACTGGAAGAAAGAACTCAAAAAGAGAGCCTTGTCTGTCTATTCCACAGATGCCAACTCTGCCGTGAAGTGTAGCCAAACCTTGGTGTGAGTGAGAAACAGACAGAACAGGAACACTGCCATATGATATCCCTAAATTACAATGTGGTGAAAATAAGTTTACGCTGTTGTTTCCCCTCCTCTATATTCCATATTTACTTGAGAGTTAGACATAATATGAAGACATGGTAGTGGGAGAAGGAATTGTGGAACTTATGTGAAATGTGAGTCTGAAGGGATAAGAAAGTAAGAGGGTACAAATGACTTCTCACAAACGGACATGATGCACCCCTCCTTCCCAGCCCCCTCCTTCCCATGCACCCCTCCTCCCAGCCCCCTCTGGGAGAACACACAGACACAATGGACGTCTTTTTTCTAGAGACAGCCTGACACAACGGGGCAACACCATGGAGGGAGAGGTAGACATATTTTTGGGGAAAAAGACGTAGACAAAAGGGAAGGAGGTCAGAGAAGTTGAAGAAGTAAGAGGAAGGAGAGAGAGAAAGCACAGAGGTGAACTCAAACTATTCCAACCACTCAGGGAAGTAAAGAGGTGAATGTGCCCTGTGTGGGTGACTGACAGGTTTGTTAATGTCCGCTAACAACCAGACACACACAATACAGCGTGTGAAGAGAGAGCAGGGTGCCCAGGGGAAGGAGGTGTTAAAGGGGATGGGAGAGGAAGGAAGGCAGGCAGGGGTTTGAATGGAAAAACAAAAAAGAACAAACAGCAGACACAAGTGTGATTTGATTTCTGTCTTAATCTTCCGCTTAAACTGTCGGAATCAATGAAAGGTACTATGGGTAGACGTGCAGCGTAGATCTGATACGGAGTAAGTGTGTGAAGCAAGTGTACTTTGAGGACATCAGGACTTTTAGTCTCAGAAAACTCAGACTTTTTGATCAATTGAATGTCTGATGGGAAATGGGGTAATGTTATTTATCTTGAGGTATCTTTTGACAAATCATGTAGCTGGGGATCTGCAGGCATGTCAATAGTCCCATCTGAATACCAACCTCACTGGGAAGTTGGAAACAGGTAATGATAACGTAGCATTGCTCGTAATCCTTTGCCAGGGAAGAAAAACCTACTGGACAACTGGGATTAAATTTGTTCTTCCATTCCTGCAAATGTCTGGGAACTCTAACAACTGCATTGTTTGTTCTTGTTCCCTTTTCCTGGCTGGAAATTAACACAAACTCAGACAGTACAAACTTCTCCCATTGCCAGCAGGATGACATGCTAAAACTCTCTTAAAGTTCTTAATATAATAGAATATATAGAGAATATAATTGAAAATCCATTTTTTTAACAGTAGAAAATGAGAAAAGGAATGGATTCAGAAGTTAAAGTTTTGGTTTTATTTGAAGCAAAGTTACTTTCTGAATCAAAATAAAGGGTTCCAATATAATTCGTAAAGTAATGTAATGATTTTAATCAATCCTGAGCGTGTTTCACGAAACACATTCCTTCAAGAGCATCGCGAAAGATATGAAGCTTTGAATCTAAATGGCCATGTAGCCCTCAGATTCCCAGGGGGTTAGGTCACCGCTGTGTGTAACTGGGCGGTGATGTGTTGTGCTTCTGCGTGACTCACCAGGTCAATGAGGTCGCTCAGGTTCTTCTCGATCTGCTGTGGAGGCAGACGCCTCATCAAGTCCAGGGCACAGTCCAGCTGCTGGTCATTCTGGAACACACACACACACGCGGACCCCACTTTAACACACAAACATCGGAGATGCTCAAACATTGGCAGCCACTTCTGAAGTACTCTTAAGTAAATTCTCAGCCTCATATATCTGTCCATATCCATATATAGTGCTCCTCACCAAAAGTGGACCCAGTTTCAGTGTTTTTGCTGTTAGAGCTAGCACACAGGCTTGTAACCATATCACGGTTACAGTGATAAAGGACTGCTTCGCTCTATAGAAGGACATTGGTATGGTGAAGTTATGTAGGGTTATTCACACCCTGGCAGGCGACAACAGCACTTGAAGATTATGGCAACAACCATCGATCCCAGTTCCCTCGTGGTCCAAGAGGTTATCACTGTCTGTGATGAATCATCATCAAAGCATAAATACGTGAGAGAGAGAGTGAGAGAGAGTGAGAGAGAGTGAGAGAGAGTGAGAGAGAGTGAGAGAGTGAGAGAGAGTGAGAGAGAGCGTGAGAGAGAGTGAGAGAGAGTGAGAGGAAGTTCTAGGGTTTCCCTTAAATAGTCATCTTGCATGGGATGTAATAGCCTTGGGGCCTCTAAAAGTGATTCCTATGTCATGGGTCTACTCCAAAGAGATCTATTACTAAGAGGGTTGGCTAAAGCCAGTTCTAAAGCCTGCTAATCACACATGGGTCTTGTATAGGCCTATGGTGGCTCACAAAAAGCCTACTCTGGAACATGTCAAACAACCATTTCCTACAAACTGATTGTTTGGTTAGCACAGTGTGCAATTTGATGTTATCAGTGTCAACAGGCAATAGGATGATTGCTTTGGCGCTCCTAAATGACGATTCAAGTTAGTGACTGTATTCCACCCTTTATCTGTCTAAAAGCTAGGCTCTTTACAGCAAATGGGTATCTATTGGCAGTGATCGACATTACGGAGGGTCCGATTGTCCGGGACAAAAATAAATAATCAAGAAACATATAAAAGTAGGACAAGTATAGTGAAGACTGAACTTGCCCGAATGGACAAGTAAAAAAGAATAATAATAACATTGTTCGCTCTCATATATAGTTATTATTATAGAATAACTAAGGATCCCTCAATATTTGGACTACATAGACAATGTCTGTGTGTTCGTCTTGGTCCTGATTGAGTTGCTTGTATTCGCGCGAACGTAGCGCGGGTACATTCAGGTGTTGGACAAGTATAAAATATGTCTAACTTGCCTGAAGGACAAGTGGCCTAAAAAATGTAATGTCAACCCCTGCATTGGTGATCCAAATTTTAAGGTTATATGTCAATTGTGCATTTTCACTAAGGGCTAATATAGCTTATTGCTTGGGGGAAAGGCTTTTTTTTTGCCAAGCCATCTTTGATTTGGTAAACACATGTCATCAGACATCCAAAACTGGACATTTCCTCGTCTTTACTTATAATGTAGGCCAAGTTTGCCAAAGCTTAATGATTTATTGTTCAGAGTTTGCATCAGACAGGGGACATGGCAAAGCCGGCTCCAGGTTGATCTGTCTCTCACTTAAATATGCAGCAGGTGAGCAGGATACCAGTGAGCAGGACAGGACAGGCCAGCCACAACATGAAACCCCTGAGAATGTGCAGGGAGATTCTAATCCTCTTAAGAGTATAGCTAGCAGAAGGGAAAAAACGATTTAAAAATCAAAAGGTATATGCTGGTGATGACACTGGAGCTACTAGCTGGAAATGTATGTCACTTTTCAATTATTTAATTGTAAGAATTAAACAGTCAGCCTAGGTTTACTGTTGTTCAACAAAAGAAGCTATATGCTGAACCCTTATGGCAACCTATGAAGGAAATCTGAACTGCAAGGAAATAAACAGACTGTTCTGAGTCTGTTGAAATCATCCGTGTCTAATTATTTGAACAAACCAAAGCAATGGCTCCTTTCTTGCCTGTAAGTTCTACAGCATGTCATCCAGAGCAAGCAAGGATCGGCTGGAGTATTAGATGACAACTCGTCCATTCTGTACTGAGTAACCTAGCGTTAATGAAAGCCTTAACAACCAAGAATCCTATTTCCTCTGATGCACACAAGGTACAATTCAATGTCCAATCGCAAACTGATATGATATTATATTAGGGCCCGTTGAAAATGCAAAACAGCAAACTGTAGACACCATTGCCATCCAACAGCCACTCCAGCTATATAGCTTTTAAAAAACCCGATTAGGCTCGGACAATGAGTCCCTGTAAATGAAATGCAACCAATGCAAACAAAGCCATCATATAAAATAGTTGATTAACCAAAGCAGCCACAGACCCATGTATAACATGAGCAGCTGGCCCACAGAGTACCACACACAACCTTTCTCTAAACAAACTCACTCTGGGATTCCCCTGAACATAGCAGAAATCCAGTGAGTGTCTTGTAGGTCCCATCTCACTCATCAGAACACTATTTAGACTGTCCCAAATAAGCTCTCAGTCTATGAATCTGTCTCCTCCAGCCAACACCTGCGCTCCCTGACACAATGTTTACCGACGCCCCTGTCTGGATGTAAACACTCGCACGCACCAACAACCCCAGGGGCCGGATGGAGGCAGTGGGAATGGGCCAACAGGATGGATGAGGTGAGGTTAGGGGGAGAGAGAGTGGGCGGCTGCAGAGACACACCATCTGGTCCAGAAGCATAGGAATGAACACATATCACTACTAAGTGTGTGAGACAGGGGGAGGGTTGGTCAAAACGACCTTTGTGGAGTTTGGGATACAGTGTGTATAGAGTGGACAGGTGAGTTCAAGTAACAGCTTCTATGTATCTACTTCCAATCAAACCAAATGATTCTCTTGATGACTGCTGATAATAACTTCACCAAGGAAAAGGCTAAGTTTGTCTGCCCAACATTGAGTGAGTGCACAACACTAGGAATAAGAAAGACAACCTGCGAAATACATGACTGCTATGATTCATATACAATGAACAGTGTTGTAAGAGAGCCAGTAAAATTGTGAACATGTCTGGTTATTTAACATAACCTAACCGAAACTCAGTATCTGACATGGGTAGGCAAAGTTAGAAGTGGAGTAGTTTGCTTGCACTTCTAGCTACACGTCAATCCATTGGGAATGGGCGGAGCAGGCTGATTATAGCGACAGGCAAACCAACGCATGTACTATTTTAACACTGGGGTGTATGTCTGCCGGAGGAGGGGGTTACGACGTTAGCTAGAGGGTGGTAGACCCTCCGTCCATGAAATTTGTGTCTAATCCAAAACATCCTGCAGATAGCTAGCAAGCTAACCACTAGCTAACGTTTACTAATACAATACACGGACAAGCAGGGTTATTTTGATTGCGTTGAAGTTACAGTCAGTAGCTAACCCAGTCGTTAAGTTAATACATATTAGCTCACTACGCTAGATGATCGGTGTGCTAGAATTTCTATGCAATCGTCTCTCAACAGCACTTCCTATAAAGGGCAGTTAGCATAGAGTAGCCTTTATGCTAATATCCCTCAGTAGCACTAGCTACAAGCCCTACCAAAACTAGCTGACTTGCTAGCAACCCATCCCCATTCCTCCAACTCGCCTCTGCGGCCTTACCATGTCTGCGGCGTTCTGTGAAGATCTCAGACGGGGGAAATTAAATCACCGTTTACTTTAGACTTTCGTTTTATTGTGCTTGCACGACTTGTTCTTCTATATTATTGCTGTTTTAATCCCCGCCGAGTATAAGATGTTTCTTTTCGCCTCCCTCTCGGAACCCAACCCTGTCAGCGAATTCACTTCCTCAACCGGGGTACAGGAAGGGGGCCGGAGAAAACAACAGAGAATGCATGTCCGGGTCACTGTACTCCTTCACTATAACAGCCAATCGTAGTGGAGTAAGTTAGGTATTGCCAAGTATGGAAAGAGAGGAGTGGTGAGCGGAAAATGATTTTGCATGAACAGAGAGGGCGATAGAGTATTTAATTTTGTGTGTATCATAAAACACGTTCCAAATCAAAATAGCAATCCCAATTTATTGAAAAAGTACATTTGTGGAAATACAAATGTTTCCGTGATGTTATCGTACAAACAAGTTTGGGTTCATATTTACGTTACATACAGATTATGTGTTTTGTTATTCGTGATTTAATACTCATTTAACAAAATTTCACATGCATATAACATATTCTGAACACATAAACCTATCAATTCCACATTTCTATTAAAAACGGTTTTATACATGGGATTTTCCCAGATTTGTTTTATTTATAATAAACTAATTACTTGTAATTTCGGTCAATACAGTACACTATTTTGAACAGTCTCTAACGATGATGAAACCAAGCTGTGCTGCATGTATCCTCCACGATCAGAAACTGAAACCAGTGTGGTTTCACTGTGAGGTTTACAAAGATTTTTGTCGTGAAGTCAAAAATATAAACTGCAGATTTCAAGTTTCAAGTTTCAAGCTTCAAGTTTTTTATTGTTAGGTGCACAGATCAACACAAGGTCAGACTGGGCACTGACATTCTTGGGACAAGACAACGCAATAACATAACATAGGTACTAAGAACATAGATTACATCTATGATAAGCTAAAATATAATATAAATTCAATAATAATAAACCTCCTAAATATACAAAATAGAATGCAATATACATACAATATACTAGACCTCTAATACACATAATGACCTATACTAACCTTAGATAGATAGAGAGATAGATACTTTATTAATCCCGTGGGGATATTCAGGTATCTCTCACAGCTCTCATACCAACAACAACCATTGACAATATGTAGCCTACAGACAACACGACCTAACTAACCTAATATAGATTTAAATATTTGAGGATAAAATATACATTTTGAAGGTGATAACGATCAATTGAGATGCGTATATCAAAGGAATGCATTCACAATATTCATGTGGACATGTCAAGGATGAAATTAACTGTAGGCTTACTGTTACTTATTTTTTTCTGACATCCAATAGATGTGTTTATTCTGTGTAACACCTGGTCTGAGACAAACGTCTTTGCGTGCAATGGGATTGAGATAGGAAAGTAAGAAACAGGTTTCAGTGTGCAGGGGAGACTACAGTGGTACTGCAACGGACAAGATGAACTGTAACTTTTCCTGCAGCACACCTCTGCCGCCTTGTATTGTTTTGCCTTTGTAAGCGATGTAGAAAAGCACGTGACCCTTCTTCTCGCGAGTTGTGGTACTTGTGAGGTAGCTGAAAACATGGCGGATGAACACGGGCGGAAATGGGATCGTTGTCTTGCTGATAGCGCTGTGAAATTAGGTATGTATTTAGTTGTTTTTGTCGCTGTTCAGTGGTATATGAATTCGGCATGGGTTCTGGGGAGTATTTACATCTGGAGCGTGGTTCTTTGCTTATAACACAGCCAAAATGGGTCACCTGTCAAAGCATGGCGGCCATTTACCGGTGAGGTCAAATATCTTAAACCTTGACTTTCAAACACATACCTACGCAGAGTACATATGTTTGGGAAACAACTTTTCATTGAAACTAAAACCCATGTTGAATCCGGACCAAGGAACGTCAGGTTGGTGCATATGTCCACGCTCTTTGAGTCCGTGTGGCGCAGCCTCATCTCGTGCCCTTCACATCCCCATTCATTCTAATGGTGTAGTAGCCTAATACTAGAGCGTAAACTAGCAAAATATTCCTAAATGTGTAAATAGGCGTAGAAACACTAGGTATTATAGTTTCTAGCAGTCGAGAATCGTCAAGAAATGTTGCAACGAAGGTAGCTTTATCAGTGTAAGCCAAATGCAGTTCTGATGAGGGATAGGCCTACCTACAATTGATCTACACTAGATTTTAGATAGTGTCGTTGTTTTCAGCTCATCAATTCATGTGTAGTGTGTTATCAGCTAACAAACTGAAACACAAATGAATTGTGGTTATTATGGGCAGCTGACGCTTGGCTTTGCTGTTAGCTATGTCATGTAAGGCCCTTTTGTGATTTTAGAATGGTCAGAAACGTTCACAGTCACACTAACCAACGTTTTAATAATGACATTGGTATTACTTTGAGTTTGATGCTATGATGAAGTCCACCACAACACTACTCTTATCTGTCTGTCTTTCAGTGGGAATATAGTTCACATTCACAATTTGCTAACATGCATTACGTTTAAGAAAAGAAAAACATTTTCATAAACTATTCCATTGGTTGAATTTCTCTATAGGCAAATGAAATTAAACGGCACACGTTTTTGTACTGCACCAGTGTATTAAAGTCGGGTGCATAATAATCCATCCTTTCTGCATGATTCTGAACTAAAAGGTTATGAAATCACAATGCCCCAGCAGGGAGTATTTTTTTACAGCAGGACTGTTAAGCACAGCTAGACAGACCCAACAGATGAGAAGGAGGACAGATCCACAGGCAGTGAAGGAGGGGGAAGGAAGAGGGAAAGGTAGAACGAGAGCAGAGGGAGCCCAACAGTATGCTTGTATTTAGACGTTAAATCTGCTACAGATCTGCTTTCATATTTGGCATACTCTCCTGTTATTCTGCGAGTAGGCTATCGCCTGGAAAGGGGGGAGGAGAGGGAGGAGGAGAACTGGAAAGAAAGAGAGGGGAGTGGAACTGAGAAGACGTAACAGTCGACTGCATACATTTGCACTTGGACTGGAATGAGGGAGCGAGAGAGGCAGGAGAGGAGAAGTTGTGTGTTGGCTGTAATAAAGATGTGGGATGTTTTTTTGTTGCTTTTGTGGTCTTGTTTGACATTTGTAAGTTGTGTAATAGAGAGCACAGAGTCTGAGTACTCTGGCAGTGGCATATCGGTCATGCTGCATAGCTCTCTGAATCCAATTAAGAGGCAAAGGGGCCCAAATGGTTGGTTTTATGTGTTTCTGTGCTTTGCTGGCTGGCCCAACATTGGGTGGGGCGCGGCCCACAGAGAGGTGAAGCTAAGCACACAAACACATTCTTCCTCCAGCTCCCCCTCTGGCCGCACTGAGCGCCTGGATGTCTGTCTGGATACCTCTGTCTTGTCTCTGTTGCTATGTTTGTTTGCCCACATCTCTGACCCAGACATGGGGTTACCATGTCATCAGTGTTTCCCAACCAGATCTCTCTGGGTCAATCCATCAATCATTTAGAACTTTTTCTCCCATTTCTTATCAAAAGGCTCTGAAGCGAATAAGGAATTCTATTATTGTTCTAGCATGGGTCTTCTAATCTTAATATGTTCTTGAGATTATTGCTGGGCCATTGTGAAGTCCTCTTTTCTTTCTCCCCCTCCACTCCTCCCTCCCACACTAATGAACGCAGTCTGGTTGACAGGTGCTGTTTACCAGCTAAAGGGTCAAAGGTCATTCAGCTTTCTACATTCACCTTGTTAGAACAGCTTTACTTCCTATGTCACTGTGTGTGTGTATCTGTCTGTCCAGGGATGGAAGAGTGTGTCTGTGGATAAGTTGACTTGGCTCACGCTGATCCTCTTTGTCTGTTTTTCCCATGCCTCTATTTAGCAACCGGCCTTGGCGTTGGTATTGTTTTCTCAGTCCTTTTCTTCAAACGTGAGTATTGCATAATTTTTCAAAGAATGTGCTACTTAAACTCCCAGTTAATTTAGTGAAATGTACCTCTAACGTCAAATGATCGAGCGCCTCTTTGTTCTGTTCCCAGGACGCACGTGGCCAGTGGCGTTTGGCTCAGGTGTGGGACTGGGCATGGGCTACTCCAACTGCCAGAATGACTTTAGGTCTCCTTACCTGCTGCACGGCCAGATGGTAAAGGTCAGTGGACCATATAAGCACAGCATGTCACACAACACTGCAACTGTAAAACACAGCATGTTGCCAGACTAACTTAACTTAGAAAAACAAGTTAAGGTCTGTTGATTATTAGTAATTACGTTTTTTTTGTGTCTTTTCTTCTTTTAGGACCAATAGATGAAGACGTGGAAGCTGTGTAGAAGTAGCTTCTTTTGTTCGTTGTAATTGTATTTGTTTCCTTTATCGTTTTTCTTTGGATCCTCTCACTACATGGAGTTTACTTTGCTGCCCTATGTAATTACTGTGTCTCAACGGGCCGGCAGTGTGACTGTCTATTTAATAAAGTTATGAAGAATTATACAAAAATATTTTCTTTTTTCTTGTGTGTTCGTGTACAGTGTAAAATGAGTTGTGTGTATAAGAAAGAACATGCCTGTTTCTGAAAGGGTTCTGGCACAGTATTCATGTTGAAATATGGAAAGGAAGAAGGGAAAAAAAGTTGTCTTGTGTGTTAATGAGTTGGGAGAGTTAAGCTCCTGCTGTTTTGGAATGGGAGCCAGGTTCAGCACCTGCAGCCCTTAAGGCTGGGGAGCAACAAAAAAAGTGGAGTGTTAAGAGAGACTGAAAGCATGGAGAACATTTGGGTGATGGAAGGGGATAGTGATATAGTTTGAAAAAAGATTACCGAAAGGCTGATTTACGCTTAAAAACATCTTTGACCAGAAGAGTGCATGCTGAAGATGTATTTGAGCCCATGTTATCTACCAATCTGCACAACATCATACCCGTTTCTTCTTAGTCTCCTAACCTACAGTCAGGTATGGAAGTTCCACATGCGTCTTGAAGGAGAGAGATGAACATGTACATGGAGAGTATGTCTATGTGCAAGTTGAATAAGATCTGTAAGAGTATCAGCGTGTGTTTTTGTTGCAAACTAATTAGCTATATATATATATATATATATATAGTGTGTGTGTGTTTGTCTTTGGAATGATTGTGAGTCTGTGATACATCACTTGTGTGTATGTGTCCAGCCCCCTGGTGCAGCAGAATTTGTGGAATGCTCTGGAATGCCGTTTCTGGACTGGAGCTCAGCCCTTATTACTAACAGGTGAGCACAGCACTGCACGTCTGAACACACACACACACACACGTCCGCATCAAGGAAAATACTCTCACACGTATGAACACACAGTATTACTCATACGTGTAGAAGACTGTTCCTAATCATACAGTATCAAGCCTGCAAACAGACTTTAACACCACTTCATAGGATTGTATTCACGTTTCCATCATGCAAAACATTCCTTGTCAGTCAAACATAAACAAACTCATTCCTTCACACAAACAAAGGTAAACACAGACACACTCCAGCATATACACTGTACACTTCAAAACCCTTTTTAGAAAGAGCTCACATTCTGCTGTGCATTAGTCACAAAGTCGGGCATGTCAAGGTCTTCTCAAGGAATGGTTTGGATATCTCACTACTTCCCTTGTCCATCAACGTGTTTGTTAGCAAGTGAAGCGCAGAACACTGATAGGGGTGCTTATGGACACAATCCAAGCTGCACACCTGCAGGGAGGGTGGGGGTGAGGGGGAACACAGAGGAGGAGTAGGAAAGGGCAGATTGAGAGTTATGGGACACATGTTTACCTGTCTGTGCATGTCTGACAGATACTCTTCAGGCCATAACTATAATCACACTAATAACATTGCTGTTAATCAAAAAACACCATAAGTTGCTGAGGCTAGTCAGGCAGTGTCAGGATACATCTGTAGTGTAGACAAGCATGTGTAGGGGTGTAAACTACCCTAGCCCTTCTGATAAAATCATACGACACCAAAAAGGAAGTAGGCAAAAATCACTTAACATGGTCATACTAGTTGTTCATTGATAAAAAAGATATATGGCTCATATTGGTGGAAAAATGTATTGGTTGTATGACCTAAAATGGAGAAGAGCTACCTCTCGGAGACGGCAAGAATTGAAACCCACCAAACTCATGTTTCTCCTCCCGTTTTCCTTCGTCCAACTTGCGCAGCGGGAATTCTGTCTGGTGGCACTACCGCGCCCAAGGCATTCCCAAATTAAACGACCTCAACCCAGGCAAGAAACATTGTAGATGGATTTGCAGAGCTGCTGAATGCGAGCAGCGTTTTGTGTGGAGAATTAGTGGACACACTCAGACTTGAAACGACAGGAAGAGGACGAAGGGGAGGGACAGGCTTGATGAACTGGAGACAGATAGGGTTACTAATGCGCACTATATCCTATCCTTCACCAACGACCGTTTCTCTGACTCTGTCTTACATCGCATGATGTAATTATTGTATAGTTAACCTATGACAAGTGACTCGTGTTTCTTTTTGAGCGGTGTCATAGTTTTCATCTGTTGATTATCTACAGTAGTTCTACTCGCGCATCTCCCATCGTCTCCAGTCTCTTAAGGAGGGAGAGCTGGGAGACACTGCGGCGGGCTAATAGAGGTCTCTACTGCATAGTGGTCGGTTGGCATAACGCTGACTCAACTAACGGTAAGTAGTTTATTTTAACGTAATACTGTTTATATATTGTGCTATGGCCAGACCATCAGCCTTTTGGTTTATACTCCGTTTAGATTCCAAACTTTTTGGAAAGGATATGACAATTTGACAAGTAAGATAATTGATCCCTGTAGGTTGCTAAGGAGCTTCCCATGATGAATCTATGTTGACGGTGTCTATTAGTATTCACATGTATGTTTTAATTCCCCCGGAACTGTTGTCTATTCATCAGTTTCATTTTTTGATGACGCAGCCAAGTTTGTAGTTTTGCAAACATTTTATAACCCGTCCTGCAGTCTATCTCTATTGGTTTCAGTGCATGGTAAAACCATTAGTCTTATTTAAAATGGCAATTCGTTTTAGAAAATGTTCATTCTCTCAACTGTTGCCTCAGGTCTCGATTTTCATTGTTTTACAGACACGGGGCAGTTGGTCATTTAAGAGCCAAGGATATTGAATCCTTGCGGAATGTTATTTGCGCTTGGAGGACACTGCTAAACGTATTTTATTGTGACACAGTCACGATCACATGGAAGTGATCTAGAGAGGCTGGCTATGTATGGTGAACACTTTGTAAATGTGGCTACGTGGGTGACCAACTCGTTTTACTGGGAGCAAGAGAGGGCATTTTGTGAATTAGCAATGACGTGAGTGGTTCAAACATGTTTAAAAGCAACGAGAAAGACAAAGAGGGAGAGAGTTTTGTGGACGGGTTGATAGTTTATTAGAGTCAGGTGGTGTGCTATCAAAGCGGACATCCCTCTCTCCCTACCCCCTTCTCCATCTGGGACAGTATGAAACAAGCATATTGTTCCTCTCCAGTCGGCAAGGTTAGAGCCAATTTGGCCATGTGGGCATGCAGTTTATTACCGCCTTTACGTTCAAATGGGCGAGTATAAAGGCGGGATTCAGCGTAACAAAGTAGGATAGGCCTAACCTAATATGACATGTTGATTGTATACTACACCTCTAGATTTTGGGGAAATATTCTTGATGTTTTCACTTCATAAAATAAGATACAGTTTGTCAGTAGGCCTATGTTATTCGAGAATGACGCGCAGGTCATTTTTATGCTCCTTAAGGTGAAGTCATGTGGCAAAGAATTCTGATTTTCTGCGCACTGCTTGCGATGTATTCGGCGGCACCACCCGCGCACATCAACCGTTTGGCGCTGTTCCCTGACAAGAGCGCTTGGTGCGAGGCCAAGAACATCACACAGATAGTTGGGCACACGGGATGCCAGCCTCGCTCTATCCAAAACAGGTCAGTATGTAGAGCTCGCTTTTTTCTGTCTGTGTCTGTCTGATAGACCTGCATACTCTCACAATACAATACACAGTAAACACTAATTAGCCTTTAATTTACGTCACAAGGTGAATGTTAATTGGCATTTGTTAGACACCCAAACATGAGTGCAGTTTTACTGATGGGGCCTCCAGGGGCACATAACAGCCACCGAGTGGTATAATGGTCTTCCACTTTCTCTCCTTTCCAATGTCTCTCCCCCTATCTCTCTGTATCCACCCTCCAATATACCTCCCCTTTCTCTCCCTGTCCGTCTGGGTCCTTTATCTCCACTTCCTATCCGTTCTCTTTCATTCGTTCTCTTCCACTCCCCTTCCCCCTTTATCTCTCTGACCTCGTCTCTCCTCTCAGGGCTTGTCTGGGGCAGTGCTTCAGTTACAGCGTTCCCAACACCTTCCCCCAGTCCACCGAGTCTCTGGTACACTGTGACTCCTGCATGCCAGCGCAGACACAGTGGGAGGTGGTAAGTAAGCTGACAGACATGTACATGCAGACAGACACACACACACACATAGCTAGAGTTTCATCTGTTTACTTCACATTCACATACTTTACCACAAACTGTCACTTCTGAAACCACAGTGAAAAAAGTATACACATCCACTAATAGAACCACACTCAACCACAAACCACTTGCAACTATTTGAGACTTCAGGTATGAGTATGACTATTTATGGTTGTCCCCGACCCCATTCTGTCTTTAGTTGCCTGTGTTTTGTAGTCAGGGATTCCAGAGACCTAGGACAACCACAGCTTTGTGTTGAGGTGTGTGTTGTTTGGAAAGCAGCCAGGTAGGATAGAAGATTGAAACTACAGGTAACGTGAACTCCTACTGGAGTGGAAAACGCCTGTTGGATTGTTCTAGAGTATTGGGATATACAGGAATGCCAGGTTACCCAGGGATGATTATGTGATGAATTTTTATGGAACTTTTTTATTTTAGTCTCAACAAACCTTTTCCAGAAAGCATAGAAGTGGGTGGATTTGTGTTTTTTCAGGGTTTTCAATTCTGCTGTGCACATGGATTTAACCATGTCTGTGTATTGTCAAAGGGAATCAGATACAGCACATTGTTCGTTTGGCAGCTGTGTCAAATGTGATTAAATTACTGATCATTTGGGATGAATCCACAGTTCACTGGAACATTGTTGGAAGACTGATGAATAGTTCTGGATTGGTTTTGACCTTTACCAACCAAACTAGTATACGAGAGAGAGAGACAGTCGGTGCACACTGTTTACATGAATGATTCTTGAGAACGAATGAAACACTTTGTGTGTGTGCGTGCACACATTTCAGTTAGCTCAGACTGACCCCTCCTGGGAGGAAGTCTAATCCTTGACCTGCGTGGTGTATTCTGTGTGTATGTAGGTGACCCTGGAGTGTCCAGGCAGCGAGCACACACCTCGAGTGGACAAGCTGGTGGAACGGATCCTTCACTGCAGTTGCCAGTCCTGCACCAAGGAGGGTGGCCAGGAGGGGGCGCTGATGCAACTGTACCCGTCAGAGGGCACAGTGGATGCCCCCACTCTGCCCGAGGGTCACCTGAGCAGTGCTCACACACATACTCACTCCCAGTCAGACACGCACTTGCATCACACACACACACACACAGAGCCTCACACGCTAACACACACATCTGATGGAGGATAGTCCTGGTCCGTCTCCGTTCACCTTCCAGCCCCATCCCTGTACCACCTCCCTCCACTAGTCTCACAGCTCAGCATTCCGTTATGTCAACCCACCAGTGGTTTCTCCATATAGCACTTAAAAGCACTATGAAATTAAGACTTCACGTATACACATCCACTAAATCTCCCTAATTCTCAAACTGTTTATGACATATATTGCACATGCATGTCCATGTCGCACTGTCTATAAGACAGCCACAGAACCCATAGGGTTCACATACTGCATCAACCCACCAGCTTGTATACACAATTTGTCATTAATCTTATTTCTGACATGCATTCACAAAATTGTACACCCATGACACAATAATTTTTTTAACGCTGTAGTATCTATCCTTATTTTTTTATCTGCTTTGACATACAATAAATTCTAGAGCTAAAATGCTTTTTGTCTTGATTTGAATGTAGTACAGTAGGCCTGTGTACCACTTGTGGACGTGTTACAACAAAATACTGTACCTTTAAATTGTTTTCTACTGTTGTCGCCTTATTTGTTACATTGTATCGACTAGGTTCTGTGTGTGGATGTATAGCAGGGATTAGGTTCTAGAAATGTGACATTGGCCATCCTAGGTCAGCTGCCACTGGGTATAAAAATAGGCATTAGGTAGACTCTGCTGGTCCCAGCTGGTGCAAAAGTGTACTGCAATGTATTTGCTTAAATAGATATGTAGATGGACAGTTTTCACTTTATTAAGTTCAAGAACTTGATACCACAATGTTTAGCAGGATCGACAGACTGTATCATAAATATGAGTTTGTATTCCTGAAACAAGTTGTTACAACCCTCTATATCTAGGGAGGAAGAACATGCTACCTGAATATAGCACGGAAGGGAAGACAACGCAACTATACGGACACAGGCATACAAACTAAATATAAGCATGTGTCCACAGCATAAGTATTAAAACATACTTTTAATCTTTAAACATACAGATAATCATGCATACATAGTAATATGTGATCAGGAGATAAATAGTTTACCTCTCATCCGTAAAGTCATCTGAACCGTTTGTGATCTTTTTCATAGCTCCTCATTGCCCCCAATTGTCACCATGGACACGGGTGATTTGAGACACACTATCATGCTACCTTAAAGCAGCACAAAAGCAGCTCATTAAAATCCCTACTTATCACACACATGTACACACACACAAAATTAGAATCCCTATCATCATCACATCTTCTAATTTGTAAACCGCAGTTTTTCCGTACCAAAAGATAAAAGGTTAAAAACCTTTTTATTTGATTGTAACAAAGTACTCCTGACCTACAAAACCACTTAGGAAAGACTTTTGTGTTGAATTGTCATGGCAACCTCAGACTAGAACACTGTAACTAGATGGAGGACGGATAGAGTTGAAGCTAAAAGCCTGGCTAAGCTGGGTCAGAGACAGAGAGAAAGAGAGATTGACTGTCGATTCATGTGACTGGCTTCCCACAATGCCCTGCGGAGAAACCAGTAGACGCCAACACAGAACAAGCAGACACAGTAGGGTTACTGCTTTAGGGAGAAGGGAGGCCACGGGCACTGATATGAACGTGTGTATGTGCATGCCTGCCAGTGAGGGAGTTAGCTTGAGCTGTCAACATTTGATTCAATAACAAGGAATAGAGACAAAGGTGGCTGTGTTGGAGATTACCTCAAAAAAACTGAAGATGTCAGCACAAGTCAATGATTGTATAGGAGACTCCACAGAGCAGTTACACACAGCAAAATGACATTTCTACCGATCTTATCTTGCTTCAGTTCTTTCTAAATCTTCCTAAATCTCAAACCGTAATTATAATTTCAAACAAGCATGGGATATTAACCATTCATTTCATAAGCCCAGGTATTAAAATCCCCTCCTGTTTCATGCCTTGCTCATCTCTCCAACCCCCCCCCCTCCCCTTCTGTGTTATCTCCAGTCCATCTCTTCTCCTTCACTTGTCTTCTACTCCTCTCTCCTTCCCTATCTTCAAGGTGATTAAATTGAGCTTAAGTGAAAAGGGAGAGGTTGCTGTCTATCTTTCTGCTGAAACAAACAACAAATCGATCAACCCCTTATCTCAGAGTGGTCATTGGTGAGACAGAGAGAGAGAGAGATGGGCAGAGCAATCTTCTAAGCATACTGTGAAGGGGGGAAGAGGAAAGGAGGAGGTCAAATAGCAATCTAAAAGGGATTGTCCACCACAACTTGTTTTCTGTGTGGACCAATTTGCCAATGGGAAACAGCAAGTGATGTAGTCTGTGCTGAGCTGGTTCTTGGTGGCACATTTTCTGAGGTTCATTACTTGTTAATTAAATCTAAACTGAATTAAACTGTTTCAATCATTATTTTTCAAAGGGAGAGGACATTTAGTATGTTTGGTGTTGGAAGGATAAGCTGGTAAACCGAGGCTAAACTCTAAACATCTAATCGATGAGAGTGGATGGCAATAGTCATTAACACATGTGCATGCAAATCCAGTCATTGCTATTCGTCGCCTGTCCCTGAAATCGCTCTCTCAAACTGCAAGCGTGTCAAATCACTATTCTAGGACAGGACAGTACAAGCGGTGTGTGCATTGCAGACTAGATTATCTGAAAGCACGCGGTGAAAATCAGGGGCGCGCACATATACAAACGCGCAGAGTCTAACACACTCAGCATGCGCGCACCGCTATGATACAGTAGCGCCGGTACATAGGCAAGGCAATGTTCGTTCCTATTTCGCTATCATAAACGTGGGATTTGAGGGATTAGTTTTGGCATCATCAGTTCCAGAGGTCAACAATTTTGAGAGACATCTCTGATACAAACAGTGAAAGGTGGGTAGACTACACTTTTAACCGACGAGGGAATTTAAGGTAAAATTCATAATACATTAATTGGCTGTTAATCCTAATTAAAAAGATTGTATATAAAGTGAAAAGAAAATGTCTGCAGCTGTGTTGCAAATTGAAAAATGTGCATAAATGTGTTAATAGATATTTTAGCATTAGGTCTATATATATATTACCAATAAGTGCAGTACATTTGTTAGTTATTAGTTGTGGTTTAAAACTATTTATATGGTAATAAACATAATTCCGGACTGGACCTGCGTTTGTGCATGGTGGTCAGCACCAGATCGGTAAAAGGTGTCTGATTGAATTGGGAATGACAGATCAATCAGGGTCTTGGCAGTGGCAGTCAGAATATATCAATGTTATCGATTCAAAAAGCCAGAACGAGAAGCGGGGAAAGAGTGTGCTCAGGGTTAGAGTGTGCTTCACTTGCCCGTGCAGGTGGGGGTACAAACAAGACTGGACGGCCCTTCGGATGTATTTACTATAAATGTGCCACAAGAGATACAGTTTAAATGGCTTTTAAATGAATAAAATGTATAATTTATCCCATTGTATCATTTGTCCCTTTATTCCTTTATTTCCTCTCTCGTTTTGCCTGCTTCCCCTTTCTACAGCTCATTGACATATTCATTCGACCCAGAATGTATCCATAATTTAAGATAGCAAAACAAGGAAATGTTTCCTCATATGCGTGAGTTGGCTGCAACTGAAGCAGCAGAGACTTGAGTGGAGGAGGAGGAAGACAGGAGAGGGGACACATCAGATGCAGGATTTAACTGTTTTAAAAAGCAAGAATATTAAAAAAATATTTTCCTTCATTTATTTTATTTCATTCCTCTTCAGTTTTTGTGCTTCAGTCTGTCTGTTTAACGTAGGATCAGGCCCAAGCCAGATCAGGCCCATAGTATAGATTCAACTTTATTAATCCAGAAGAATATTTCATTTTACCAGAGGATGGTCCAAGTAGAAATAAACAAAGAATGTAAACCATATTAAACTGCACCGTAAATGGTCAACGTGCTTAAACTGTCAGTATAGTTTTCCCTTCATCTTTTTCTCCTTCCTCCAACAACGTCTCTCTCCCTTTTCTCTCCTCCAACTCACCCTTCCATCCATCTCTCCTCCTACTGTCTCTTCTCTCTCCACAAGGATGTGTGGAGTCGACGTGGACCTGGATGAAGGAGGGTCGAGTGAGGAGGAGAAGGAGGAGGAGCTCTGGGTGGGGGAGGGTGTGCGGATTTTGCCTCCTCCCGTGGCCCACAGCGAGGGCAGTGCATGGGGAAGCCGTCGAGGGAGGTGTGGATGCTTGGCCTTCGGGACAGGGCTGGTTCTGTGGAATGTGGGCATTGGGCTGATGTGTGTCCTACTCCTGCTGGCTGTGTTCACCCTGGTCCTGCTGCCTGCCTCTCTGCTCCTCTACGCTGGCTTCTTATGTCACTCACGGGTGAGCCAAGTACAACTCCTATCCTCACTATGCTCCTCTCATCTGATAAGACAAGTCATATTCACACACTATACAGTATATAGACCATTCATTATTTCCCTCAGTTGAGGGATGCTCTTTCATTCTTCATGGGACTTTGCTTGACAAAGTGTTGACGATATGTCTGCAAAGATTCTCTGAACAAGCCTAAGTTTTAAGAGTGCAGGGTACTGGTTTTAGTTTTCCATTGACTCACTGTACGAGAGCTACAGTCCTGGCCAAAAGTGTTGGCAGTGACATACATTTTGTGTTTGCAAAGTTTGCTGCCTCAGTTGTTGTGGTGTGGATTCACATTTGGTTTCTGTTTGTGCAGAGTGATCAGATGCATTACAAAACCTCACGTTTCACAGTTTTTGGGCCCTGACATATAATAAAATAACTAGCTAACATTATTTTGCTAAGTCAGATAATCAGCACATTGGAAAGTGTAAACAAGTTCTAGTCAGGTCATTGTGATTGGATTATAAGAGCAGATCGATGGGGGGGGGGCTCTTTGCATATATTGAATGTTTTTGCCAATTAAAGCCTTTAAAACTTGCATATTGTTTTCCAGTATGCCATAGAAACATGTTAGAAAATATATACAAATACAGAACCAGCAAACTTTGCAAAACACAAAATGTGTCAGATAGAACATTATTTGACCCTGAGGGGGAAACTGAATGATGACCCTAAATTGTTGAATTAAACTTTACAGCTCTGTATTTATGCGTATCTACTATTCAACAATCAAATATATCATCTAAATAATAAATGGATGTAGGTGGATTTTACTGATCTTTCCACCCATTCATAGAAGTACTCTAGACAAGGATTAGATTTCAAACTAGATGCAACAGTGCGTCACAATTTATATTCTGGGGAGGTCCTCTTCCAGTCCCCCACTGAGACCAGATTGATGAAGCAGACCGCTGACACATTAATAAATGCTATAATGAAGCTGAACCAGCTCCTGAGATCTACAGCTGTGTCCTTGGCTGGCTTGATATCACAAATAACCTTTAGACAGGCCACTGCACTGTATTTCCTCACCTCTTTCCCATCTGGTTGGCATGCTGCCAGTGGCCTTGGATGTCTTTGTCTGGAATGTAGGACAGTGAAATGTAGCTTGTTGTTTCTTTTTGAATTTTGCTGTTTGTCATTTTTTGTAGCTGAATATTGGTGGCTAACTCTTAGCTAACTTTCTTAGCCACAAACTTGACCACTAATATTTCTCTGCACCAGTAGGAACAATATGAATGTGAGTGGAAAGTGTAGGTATGATACCATCTATTGTGTTTGTCTGTATTGTATATTTAGGGTTAGGGTTGATACTACTTATTGCCCTTTATTTAAAGAGTAAATGATCAGTTTAGTTCATATTTTTAAAGGACAAGAAGAAAGCTCTTTCATTTCAATCCTACTATCTTCCCTGGGCCTCTCAGGTGACTGACAGCTAGAGGTTTTATTGACAGCTGTGGGCTGTCTCTTATCTGAACTGTGAAGGGATGCTGGGGGAAAAGTCTGTCACACCCCACTTCCCACATGGATCCCATTTAGTACTACTACCACCACACACACAAACACACACACACACACACACACACACACACACACACAATCTCACTTCCATCCACCTGTTTAGAAAAGATAAAGCATGCCCAGTTGTTTCAGCCTACCACAAACAAGCCCAATTCATTGACATGCTGTGTAACATAGCAATATGAGTGTCACTATCCATGGAGTCTCTCTGTCTGGAATGATATCTCTGTGTGGTACTATGTTGTATAACAACTCTCTCCCTCTATAATAACAGGTTCTAGACTCCAAATTGCCTATCTGCCATTATCTTGATGATAACAGCTGCTCTGCCCTCATCATTCTGGGCTTTGTGATGATGTCACCGCTGGTGGTCGTGGCGGCGGCCATTTTCTGTGGCCTGCTTCGGAGGCTGCGGCTCCTGCTGCTGTTTCAACCAATCACACGGGCCTGGTACCGTGGGAGAATCCTGGACTGGGCGGGCAATGTCCGTGCCTGGGTCTGATCAATAAGCACTTTCAAAAAGAGGATAATATGAGGAAGTGAACTGTCAGCAGGAGAGGGGTTGGTTCCAAATGAAGCTTGAAGCCTTACTGCCTTTGCATCTGAGAAGATTTGGATTGTCCTCTGATTGGCTAGTTAGAATTGTTGCCATTAGAGCATATGGTGTGGGCTCAGGGTTTGATTTGGGATCAGGCAAATATGTTTTTAAATGTATAAAGTGTCCCTCCCGTAAAGAATGTGTAATCAAAATGTGATCCAGTGTTTTAAAAGACCTTAGAAGGACAACTTGACTGAGCAAATGCTTTACAGCTTTAAAGGAAGAGTCAGTAAAAAGATTGGTTGAGCATTCAAAAATATACTGTCTGTGGTTTTGTACATGTATCTATTATCTGTAATGTTAATGAATATTGTTGTGTATCTTATGTAGCATGTAGAATAATTAGTTAATGTATAATATTTTATTCTGAAATGCAAGGGTAGAGAAGGGATTGGCAAATTGTGTTTGTTTTTGCAGATTGAGGTATTTTAGTAGTTTCCCACAAACTCTCAGTGAACATGAAATTGTTAATGACTTGCTGTCTTTATAGTCGCTTATCTCATATCCTGTGTAAAAGGGACAGAATTAGCAGCACTTTAGTTTGTCATTTTTCATTCGTGTCCACTACACTACCTGGTGTGTGCTTATTTGTGTCATTAGTTGTTCACATTTCGGGTCTTAATTTCTTAATCAAATAAACCCATATGCATAAACATATGACTCATGATTACTTAATCTACTTAATCTATATTGCGTTTCTGCACTAAATCTCTGTAACGACATACCCAACACTAATTAATCGTGTTACAAGGCTTGCATCGTTACATGGCTGTTGATTTTCCTTTAATTGAGGCCATGGAAGAGGAAATTGATGTTGAAATGCCAGGACTGTGATTTGGCTATTACTATGGCTGATTCACTTCTCAAAGGACTCATTTGACAGATAGTAGAGGCTAATTGGGGTGACTTTTAGGTATCAGCTTGGGCTTAGAGACAGTTTAAAAACAAGTAATTTAAATGCTATTATATCACTTAGATGTAATTATGTGTGAAGTATGTATTAGTGGTGCTTTGATAATGTTAGTGATGTTTGTTATTAATAGAGATCAAGTTCTACTTATTATGGTTCACATTCAAGTAACCAAGGACCAATGTAGGACAATATTTAAAGAAGTTATTGAAATTTGTTCTAAACTGGCTGACTTGGTAACTCAAAAGTTAAAACGGTAAAGCAGTCTTGCATTACAATATTTAATTAACAGCTTAGCAAACATGGCTGTCTTCTTTTATATAAATCCAATTCCATGAGTGTACACCCAGAAAACATATTATAATTTGAATTAATTTTCTAATGTCTTCTCTACCCTCAGATGCCACACTGATTAATCCCCATGACGACCGGGAGTCATTGAGTATTTGCCATGGCAACAAAACGACATAAATGAGGGAGAAAGACATTAGTGGTCATGATAATGATTTTGTGAAATTGAAATTATGTATGGACCTTGTGTGTGTGTGTGAGAGTGTGATCCTTATTCATGATGAAGCAATAACACCATACACTGTGGAAAAGTTGACATTTAAGGGATTTAACAAGATTCTTTTTTCATAATGAAAAGTGAGGTTGGTGTGAGTAAGGTTTGAAATTATTAAATTACAAATGTTTCACCATGTAACATGAACTTACCTTGGGCCCCATGTCCAGTTCAAACATCTACAGGGAGTGAGAGCAAGGGAGAGAGAAGGAGAGAGGAAGGGAGAGAGAAGGTGAGAGGAAGGGAGAGAAAGAGGGTAGAATAACATACACATTTGCTGGTTACATTGGTCTTTGATGTGGGCAGGCCACATCATGAGAGTTTAATTGTATGTGTGTGTGTGCGTGCGTGCGTGCGTGCGTGCGTGCGTGTGTGTGTGTGTGTGTGTGTGTGCGTGTGTGTGTGTGTGTAATTCTGCTATGTTATGTCACATCTGTCTGGGGTATAGAGAGCAGCAGAGATTCTGAATAATGGAGCTGTTTGCTTCCACTGCTTACTGCATAAAACCCAGACTAGAAACAGTTCATTCGTGCCAAGACCAGCACCTCCACACTTGCATGACCCTGGCCACATCTCAACGAAGCATACAGGACCCAAATATACTGTATGCCTCTGTGTGATACAGACAATACATCAAAATATAGCATGGTCACATCAGTGTGCTTGTACACAAGGCACCCCGGGTGTGTGGGTGTACAGTTCATTTTACACATCTAGGAGAGGGTGTATGAGCTCGGCGTGTCCGCAATTATTTGTGGTTTCACCTCCTGCCTGAGTATTTTCACCTCCTCCCTCCTCTGTGCCTCTTCCTCTTGTTCTCTCGCTCCCTCTCCAACTCCACTTCACTCTCTTCTCCTCTCAGCTTCCCAATTACTTCACGGCCTCATCGCAACTCACATGGAGGACATCTCTATCAGCCCCCTTCAGCACCTCCTTTAGAGGTATTGCTCATGTAGCTGCTCTTGCACAGCTCTTTAGCACAACACCTTCATCTTACTTTCTCACTGAGGCTCCGATTCTACGTGGAGGAGCGTGCGATTCCATCATCCTGTTTACACAGCTCCAAGTATACGAAACATTCCATGCCCCGCCCCCTTTAAACAGGTGTGTTTCTGAGCGTGTGTATGTATGTTTGAGAGCTGGTATGCATTATAAAGTACATCCAGCTGCCTCCCCTTTACACAGGTTTATGCAAGACCATAAGTGTGTTTGAGTTTGTACGTGTGTGTGTTTTGTGTGTCTACCTGTTGAAACATCATTCTTGTAAAGTGCCACTGCCTTCCCTGGGAATAGCTGACATGAAGTTCCTCAAGGGAATAACTAGTAGCTCTTTACACTGATGCTTTTGCATTAAAACGAAAATCCCAAATTGCTCAGTGTCATGTGGCTATGTTCCTGGTGCTTGGGGCTTGGAACATGCAGGGATAATTACCTCAGTTAATCAGATGGGCGGTGAGGCATTCTGACAACACACTGTCAAAGGAGCAGACATCTCCTTGAGGATAATTAAGCGTTTTAATTGGTCCAATTAATTTAAGGTCGTCTCATGAGCTTTGCTCAAACCCACTCCACCAATTATACTTTTGACCCCTTGTTGCCAAGGATGGGTACAGACCTGTAGAGCAGAAGGAGCTCCTTGGGGAGGGACAAAATCGCCATTTAGAGCTAACAGTGTACCAAATGGTACAGCATAGGGAAGTAACAAAGTACAAATATTTTGTTACTGTACTTAAGTAGAAGGCATCAGTATTTTACTTCACTATTATTTTTTTACTTTCACTCCTTAAATTTTGTACACAAATATCTGTACATTTTACTTCTTACATTTTCAACCAAGGCTCGTTACTTTAGTTTTAATCTGTATTTCCAAAAGTTTTTTTACATAACCTTTTGCCTAAAACAAAAGGTTAACGAAAGGCCTAAAGAAATATTTCGAAAAAGGTTTTGAAAAAAAGTTTTAAAAGGTTGAAAAATACATTCAAAACGGTTTGGAAGAAAAAGGTAAAAACATTTACAAGAAAGGAAATAAAGTTGAATAAACTTGAGTGAAAAAGGGTAGTCAGCACTTCAACTCTTAAACATGAGTATCTGTACTTCTCCTTGAGTGAAGGATGGGTGTACTTTTGCCTTCTCTGGGGCTCAGTGATCCAAGAAAGCTCAAATAAATAGAAGTCAAAGGTCCTTTTCTCAAAAGATCTCTCATGGGAGAAAGCTTGAAAGCATAACAAGAGCACAAATCAGTGCTAAAAACCACACATCATGATTACACGTTCAGGTGTTCTCATGTCGCAATCACAGTATGACCAAATCTAACAGACATAATCAGCTAATCACACGCAACATCTATTAAATTCATAATCAGGTGCACATTGTCACAAATTACAATTTACATGTCATACTTGGTGATTATTGTATGGTTCGAAAAAGGAATAGAACACTGTTTTCGAGATATTACAAGTTCTATTGCTAGCAAAAGGTGTAATAACAATGGTTGGAACACCATTGTTATGAAAGTCCTTCACAGCACCATTCTCTCTCTCTCTATCCCTCCTTCTTGCTACCCCTCTTTCTACCTTTCCCTCTTTCTATCGCTCTCTCCTTCCTCTCCACTGCACTCTCTTAGGCTCTCTAGTGAAAATGAGTCTGCCCTGGGGGCCGTGTACATAATGCTCTCTCACTCCATGTTCGACTCCCAACTATGCTCTCAGCTGCCAATCTCCAATATTCTGCTGCAGAAAATTACTGTTATGGGGGTATTTGCCATCTTTATCTCCTAGCCCCACCTTCTCTTATCACCTACCAATCACTCTCCCCTCAAAAATTGGAAAATAATCTTTGCCTTTCACCCTTTCTCTGTCCCACTGCCCAAGCAAAAGAAACATCTATGTCCTCTTGTTCACAGTCATCCAGCATCCTGTCTCTCCTTCTAACCTCTGCCTATTATATCTTCTCTCCTCCCTCTCTCGGCTGGGTTTTTATCCTGCTGTAAGCTTTTTCTCTCTCCGCTGCCCACAGAGTACTGCCTATTTCTTTTCTGATGCCTGCCAATCTTTCAGCCACTTTCCTCTATTTCAAGACCTCAAATTAACCTGTCATCACAATGACATCGCCCCCCCCGTGTCCACCACATTCACTCTCTCATTACCCCCCACCGGAGAGAGAAAAGGCTTTCACACAGTTCAACATTGTGTAATCCCTCTCTGTCTTTCTCTTTCCCTTTCTCCTGCCGTTCCTTTCATTGCTTCTATTCAATTTTCTTTTTAATACTCATTCTTTTTTTACCAAACATTTGTGTCAAAGTCTCTCTCCCTTTTGCAAAATGTAATTCAATGTGTCTTTTTCTTTTTTCAATCTTGTTCCAGGTGATGTTTGTAACTGCATGTGGTCTTGAGATGGCCATTTGATAAGCACTCAGTTTTTTTTGCCAAGTAAGTGTTACTAATACTCTAGCAGGTGACACACTGCAGTTGTCAAATTAGGTTTGAACTAGATTTCATCGTGGCACACGGAAGGGCTTATATAGAGAGGATTATATATCTATGTTATTGACTCTATCTGAGAGTCAGACAGTGACACTGGCTTGTACCATGCCCTTTTTGAGGTATGTACTAATACATTACTAGTTGTAATCCAATGAAATCCAAGTCCACCATGTCCCAGGACTGTGATGTGGTCCTCACTGTTAAAGCTACACGATGATGCCAGGGCAGGTGTAACCTGAGGCTCAGGCCTGGAGCTGTCTCTGTTGAAGCGCCCCGTAACTGAGGATGTTGCCAGGATGTGAATGCTAGTGTAACGGGTATGTAACGAACGTAGCCACACTCCGTCCGACGAGGTGTCGACTGCCGCTCGCTGGGCTCGATCTTACGACCTCTCGACTGCCAAGCGGGACCACTACCAACTACGCCAAAGAAAAGCTAGCTCTTCAGTGACGCGGGTGGCTCATTACATATCTGAGGAGTGAGTTTCACCGATTCACACCGGTTACACTAGTAAGACATAAGAATCAGAAACCAACAACAATGTCTAGATGAATCTTTAGAAAGATGTGATCCTGTTTCTGGTTGCAGTGGATATGGTTATTTTATAGTCAGTTAGTTTTGAGTCAACAGTCCCACATTATTTGAATGTTAATTGATAAGGAATGCTGTATGAATACTGCAGCGATTGTAATGTTCAGGGTAGAGTACAATCTTACAGTTGAAACATTGCTGCTGTTTCTACAATAAAACATTGTGATTTTGCGATGTGGATGAAAAGTACAACCCAGAATAGAGAAAGCTGAAGGGGGTCAATGCGGTCAAAACCATTTCAAATTGAATGAGGCAATGTAACTCTCTGTGAAGCAGAAAATCTAAAAACAGATAGAACTGCTCCCAGCACCAAGCAAGAAGCACACAATGAAACATACTGTATGTTAAACATACTGTGCTAATTTACACTATGTTTGATTATATGTGTTAAAAATAGCAATACATTATTTAGAAAATGTAATTAATCGTAAGCATCCAAAGGCATATGAATTTAGGAGGCATACTTCCTTAGTCAGGAAAGTGAACCAACTTAATATGGTGAATGACCGGGTGTGATATTTATTTATGAATCACAAACCGACACAGACAACATTTCAGGATTGGTAATGGAACATAACTGTTGCTGCTGAGACTACGAGTGGGACATCTTGACTTTTAAATTATCCACCAAGTATCGCTTTTCTCAAACACACATACTTCAGCAAGATTTCCCTGTGGCTCAATACAGTCTCTTGTGCAGTCCTGTCTGCGATGGAGAGCTAATCCAGCCAGAGTGAAGGTGACTTGATGAGCTGACTGAGGCGATGCAGAGCTCAGACAGGTAGACCCAACATGGAGCTGCCCATGTGCTCCAGGGTAAACATAGCAAAGGGATAAGCCCTATCTGTTTACAAGCACACGCGCTTACAGAAACGCATACACACAGCCACACATACACACATCTAGCCTTTGGGGATTTCTGTGCTAACACAGCACAGCAAACAAGCAGAAAACAGCCATAAATAAACACAGTTCCTCTCTCTGCCTATCACACTCAAGTCCTGCCACTCAGATGAGTCGAGCTAGATCCTCCAATCCCCCAGGGTAGAGAGACAGAGAAGAAGAAAAAGATGAAAGAAAAAAGTGGAGGAGAAGCAGAGGGCCGGGAGGGAAAGACAACAGGAGGTGATGGATGACAGAAACAAATGGCGTGTTGAGGGATGAGAAGAGCCCGTATGCAACTTTGTCTCATCTATCAACAGCTGCTGGCCTGTCAAGGTCGCTGTCATCAGATACACAGTGTGTAAACACACACTCACACACAATTCTTCCTCGCACACCTGGCCACATCTGGAAACAAGCTACCGTATACACACATACACACCTCTGATGTGTGCATCTACACAGGACTTGTTGCATAAAACAACCTTTAACACTCCGTGAGAAGAAGACACATAGATTCATGGATTAATCATTTCATGAATCATGGGTGAACAAAAACCTTTGCACTACCACCAAATTACACACTGGATCTTTTACATAAACCCAACAGCAAGTCATTTATTTTTACACAATGTACTGTAGAACATTGTCGCTGTGTCTGTAAAAGTGCTTTTGTAGTTTAATTGCGACTTGTTTAGGCTTCTGCTGAGAGGAGTCTTAACAAGAACGCCCACTTGCAATGTACAGGCACAATATGTGTCTGATGTAAAAGAAGGAATGACACTCTGAGGCATGAAACAAATGAACACGCTGTCTGAACTAATGAACGCCATGAACAACCAGCGTGAGGAAGCACAGCGACAGTAATGCAGCCTGAAAGATTTGAAAGAATGGCTGTGTGTGAACTACAAAGCTTACGTAAACTGAACAGATGTCTCTGACCAGGGAATTGGGCTTGAGGAACGATAGGCAGCATGAAACAATAAGGGGAGGACAGGGACCATGTTTGTCTCTCGCTCAACAGCCTAGTGGCCGGGTTACTGGCCTCCTGTAATACATTCGATCATTCCCTGGCCTCTGACATCATGACTTGTCCAATGGCTCAGGTGGAGAGTAAACAAATAGGTCAGACTGAGCTGGAGTATTAACACCAGCTTTTGTGTTCTCTGGGTTGACACCCATAGCAACCAAAGGCATAATAACTACCCAGAGAATTGAGATACGATTAGCATTTCAAGCTAATCACAATTAACTGCTCTCCTGCTGTCTCCAGTGCTCAGAATTTGATAGTGTTTACATACCTCCGGCTGTGCTTCATAGGTCACCGGATGGCGTAGGTGTGCTGTCTGTCATTCTTTTTTGTGATTGGCTGCTTGCCTCCATCAGGTCTTGCACACCATGACAGGCAGTTAAAGAAGATTTGGTAAGCAGAAATTGGCACGCTCCTGATCCTTCATTGATTCATTTTATGGAGCGACAGGGCACTGACAGGGCAGTGCTGAGAGTTGTTTTATTATTGATGGTGATGTGGCTGATTACATTTTGTACAATACTTATAAAACATTGCTAAGCAGCTTGTGATTGTGTATTTGTCTGTGTGTGTGCACATGTGCATGTGTGTGTGTGTGTGTGTGTGTGTGTGTGTGAGTGTGACTGTGTGTGTGTGAGTGTGACTGTGTGTGTGTGTGAGTGTGACTGTGTGTGTGTGAGTGTGACTGTGTGTGTGTGTGTGTGTGTGTGTGTGTGTGTGTGTGTGTGTGTGTGTGTGTGTGTGTGTGTGTGTGTGTGTGTGAGTGTGACTGTGTGTGTGTGAGTGTGACTGTGTGTGACTGTGTGTGTGTGTATGTGTGTGTGTGTGAGTGTGACTGTGTGTGTGTGTGAATGAGAGTTTATATTAATGGACCAAACTAGGTACTTTTCATAAGTATGAGAATGGCAGAAAACAGGAGAGGGTTTAGAGGGTGCTCAGCATGAAAATGACAGAAATGGATTTGATTCATTCATGTGCAGCTGCATCTGTACCTAGTTGAAATTCAGCTTGGGAAGTAAACAGTTGCCTGCTGTATCTACAGAGAGCCTGCCCGTTTAGAGCACACTGGAATGGGAAATAGGAACAGGAAGTAGCTCTAGTGCATCATGTATTAATGATCATGGTTAGCACTAAATGAACTACTCCCCTGACACCCACACAGACATCCCTCTGGGAGGTTCTCCAGATAACTGCTTTTGATAAATGCCGCCTACAATAAATTAATCTGCCCTGTTGGAGCCTTGTCTCCCGAGGTCAACAAAGATCTTTTGTAATTACACAGGACATCTTTATTGAGATTGATAGTAATAATATGGTTGGATGATGTCCTACTATTCAATGTTAAAGTTAATGTCAAAGTGTATGTAATGAAACATGGAAATCATGTAAGTATGTTTCAGTTTAAGGCAGTGAAATAGCTCACAATGTGAAGTACACTGCACTCACCCACGAGGGACCTTCCCAAAAGAACTGGACCTTCTCAATATACAAAATAATTGGTCTGTTCATTCTGCTTTAATCTCTCTGCAAACTGTAGGTGGCTACTGTTTAAAAACAACAAAAGAGACTGAATAGAAAGTATACTAACAAACTATTTATGAAAAGAACCCAGAAAGTCAACTTCTTGTTCTTTGTACCCTTCACTAAAGGTCACAGTAAATACAACAAAATGACAAATCCCACATTGTTTTGTGTGACACATACATTTCATCAGAGCATTCCATTCTTTATGTCCTCCTCTGCTCTGTTTTTTTTCCATTGCCAATCACCCATCTGCTAGGCTGACTTCACAGGTCTACATTACGTCAGGGGAACGCCACTCAGTCCCTCCTCCCTCTGGTTTTCTCTCCCACTCCCTGTCACTCTACCCCTGCTTTTACAGGCCTATTGAGTAGAATTTAAGCTATTTTTCCAATGGAACCTGTCTCATTTATATGACTAGAAATGTAGTTCAAAACTGATTAATTCCAGCTAAAAGTAACACACAGCTTCAGTGGCAGACCTGCTGCCTACACGTCTCCATAGCACCAGCAGCCTTCTTATCGTCTGTCACATCCATAACCACATCCACCAGCTAGTAGGAGAGGGACAGCATGTGCAAGAGTCCACTGATGGAGTGTGGATACCTGGAAGGCTGCCCCAGATGACTCTCTGCATCCGAGAGAGCAGCCATTACTTTCATGAAGGTTAACTGTCACTGGAAGCCCCGTAAAGAACATCCATTGTCTCCATTCCACAATAGTTATTGTGTTTACAGTAAGGCCAGATGTAGAAAAAGACTGATAATCTGACACCTTTGACATTTAAACACGGTTAGTGTTTGTGTGATCGGTTGTCATTGTGGTTTGATTTTGTCAATGGGAGCTTTGTCTACTGGAGTGCCCAGTCATCTTTCCACTGTGACACTTCAGGATTTTCCATGTTCCAATACAAAAGTATCTCTGTATCAGGACGGCATGGTGATTCCAAAGCTCTTGAAAGGCCAAATAGTTACTGCTTGCACACAACTGACTCTCTGTTGCTTACTCACTCCCTTCCTACTTCTTCTTGCTCAGTTTCAATGTAATCCAATTATTCAGTCAGTTGCTAACAGGTTTTATAGTTATAGTCACCCACATTTTACTGCATTCCCATGCATAGCACGATGTCCACAAATGTCGGTTATCCCTGTTGGTTGCCTTGTATGAGCAAATCCATAGATAACACCTATAGCCTTAAACATAATTGGCATTCACTGACTCTTTATCTATCACACACCACATGAACATTCCAGCAACGCTTTACACATCAACAGTACATGCTTTCTCTTCTTCTTCATGGGAATTTCCATTCTCTTCATCTATAGCTGAGCCTCAGTAGTGTGGGGAGGGCTTGAGAACTTTGCAGGCTCTGACAGGTACCATCTCAAAGGTGGCCAAGCCATGAAAAGTAACAATGAAGTTGCCAACCCTCTCCTCCGATTAGACAATACTCCTTTGAAAGGCATTGCCTCTAACCAATGATTAGCTGTTTTCCCCTTGACTTTACAAGGTTTTGTACAGATCAGTCCTTGAGGGCTGTGCCAGTCAATGACATTTGATAGCATATCCTGCATATATGGAAAGTTTAACAGCGGGAGAATGAGACAGAAAGTGTTTCCAGTGTCAACTGATGGAAAGGAAAATGGCCAAAAGCATTACTGAATCTGTGAACATTTGCATATGAGATGGTGTTTCCAGTAAAGTCATATAAAACAAAATGCTTTTGAATAATCCTAAAAGCCTCAGCCGAATCTTCTACGTCCTTGTCAAACAGGAGACAGTGACTCAAACCATCAAGTGTCACTGAGCCTCTGCAGGAGACTAATCCCCTGCTCATATGTCCATCCAACAGCAGTGCCCAGGAGGATGACAGCAAGTAAATCTTAAAGTTAATCAGGACTGCAGAGAGAGAGAGAGAGAGAGAGAGAGAGAGAGAGAGAGAGAGAGAGAGAGAGAGAGAGATAGAGAGAGAGAGAGAGATAGAGAGAGATAGACGAGTAGCGCATAGAGAGACGATATGAGCTATCGATCTATATCGCTCGAGATCGTAGCTAGAGATAGCTCATCAGCGAAGCTGCCTTTAATGTCCATGTGAGCATTGCTATCTACGAGTTCTGCAAACTCGTTTAAAAATGTTTTTATGGGGCACTCTGCACTCACAATGGGAATTGATGGATGATATGCCAATTGTCCGATTAAGGGCCTATTGAAAGCCCTCACATCAGAGACTGTATCCTGCATACCATTGCTTTCATGATTCTGATGGGAGCTAAGTCTGTGTGTGGTTGGTCAAGCATGGATGTGTGAAATATAAGTACATCGTTCTAATCAACCCCCTCTTTTACACCATGTTAATTTGAAACAAAATAAAATATTACCTCTATCTGCAAGCGACTGATTCCGAAGTCCAGCAAAAGCTAAAGTGACGCCGAAACTCTTGCGAGGGGAGGAGGCTCATGGCTGTCAAGGAATTTGGAGAGAAGGAAAGGACAATAGGGTATTGAAATATTTGGAGGAAAGAGTAGGCTACTGCGAAGTTGAAAGTAAACTCGTTTGATCCGTAGCGACAGGTAGTCGCGTCAGTGAGAGCAGGAGGATTGAATCTCAGGTGATTGCGAAGGAGGCAGGTGCCACACAAAATTGTAGTCTACGAAATGTAGCTACAGAGTAGTTCAGTTCACGATAGTGTGTTAAATATATGTTTCTAAACTGAGAGTTTGGTCAGTAGACTATTGAATATCTTGTCTGTATCTGAAAACCGCTGGGACTGTTTTTGGGACGTACAATATCACGGAAGAATGCGATGGGCTTTAGTGCCACGGACGCTGGAATATCTCAATTATTGCTACTGATAATGATGAGCAAAATATATACTTTTGTGTCCGTTTACTTTCTGTAATGGAGTGGATTCGATTTGCCTACCTGTTCCTTGGTGCTTTGATGCGACCAAGCAACGCACAAGTTTCTGGACCTGACGCAGGTGAGTCTTCAAAGGCCTAGAATAATTGGCCTTTAGGTTACAAATAGCCTAAATCTAAGGAGATGATATCAAAATACAACTGGGAAATACCTCAATTAGGCCACTGACATTTAAGAAGACGTTTAAGACAGTCTGACCAATTACTCTATAACCAACCCATATGTACTAAGCAATGTCTAAAGTACAATTTAAGTTGTAATGTGTACTGTTACATTTGTTGACGTCAAAGCTTTTTATATAACATATGAGGCAAATGTATTTGATGGTTGCCTTACTTTATATAATTTAGTATGTACACATGATCACATTGTTTTGCCGTTGTGCTGGCAGCAGCAAGGAATACTTTGAAAACCAAACTACAGTATCAGTCAAAAGTTTGGACACACTTGAAAATGTATATCTGGCTGTAATAATAGGCTACTTTCTCAAACTTAAGTGATACTAATTCCATCTACATCGCCCCTTATTTTCTCTTACAGCTTTAGAAAGGTTGTTAAGGCTCTCTCTTTCTCCTTACATACATTTTGCTGTGTTAGTCATTGACATCAGCGTTTCAGCTGTTTGCCTCTTCCCTGATTGCTCAGTTTTCCCTCATTAACTTTCTCTTGGTTCCTCTTTTTCCACTCCTTTCTAGCGGTTTATAAAATGTTATTGTTTGGGACCGTGGTTACTTTTTAACCCCTCCAGCCTTTGGAAGTATATTTGAGAGTGCATTGGTGAGGAAGAAGGGCTAGAAAGTGAGATTATAAAGGTCATGGTTTCTGAATATTGTGAACTGAAATGTGGAGTGGAGTTAGCCTGAGGAGTTATTGCATTATTTTCTGTACAGATTAGGATTAGTATATATTTTTTATTCTTAGTACAGTTGAGCATGTCAGTGCATCCTGGCACGAAACATGCTAGTACAGTGAGGTCACTTCCTGCAAAACACCTGCAGGCGCTATATACCTGCTAGTACTGGTCATGGGAGAAGAGATAGTTGCAATGGCACACTCCAGTTCAGCGTTAAACAGAGATGCTGTTTAATGGCTGCCAGGATAACTTTAAATGCCAGTAGCAGTTCTCAGATGGTAAGATGTTGTGACTGTTTTTTGAAACTCCAACATACAGTCGGTTGCTTTTTGTCTTTTCTAAATATGTCTGGTGTGAGACAGGTGTGAATGTAACTGTACGTGGCTGACTGCATATCTAGCTGCATGTGTGTTTCCTCCTTCAAGTAGAGGAGCTATTTTGTGTTTACTAGAAAAAACATATGGTATGGTAATGTCTGCAAGAGAAAATGGAGCTCAATTGTTTCTGAGAAATGAGGTGTGAGGTCCAGTGACTGTAATGCATTCATCACTGAGCAACCAGCTCCCAATGAGACACAATGTTCTCTTTGTCTTTTTCTCCTTTTGTGTTTTCCTTCACTTTCTCTGTCACACAAATCTTTTGTATTTTCAGTTATCTTCCATTATTTCACATCCATATTCCACCTTACATGTTTTGTATTACATCCAACCTTCAGTTTTTGAAGTAGGTATGTATTAGGTACTTTATTAATCCCCAAGGGGAAATTGCGACATTACAGCAGGCGAGAAAAAAAGAGCAGAGTACAAAACAAAATGCTATAAACACGTACACAATGTCCCTTGTTCCCTTTCTCTTGAACCCTGTTGTTCTATCCTTTTGAACGGTTTATAAAACACAGTTAAATCCTGGGGTAGTGCACATGTGTATATATACAAAACAATTTACTACAGGTGACACACAAGAGTAATACACATATGCTTAAAACAATTTACAAAACAATTTAACACACACAGGGAGGCACATAGGTGACACAAGTAATCATGTTAACAGTAAATAGCATTTGAAAGCATGAACCACTGAATAACATGAACCAGTGAATAGCATGCAACAGCAATAGCCAGAAGTGTGATTGCAGATGAGAAACCTTTTAAAATGACACTCCCCTCTCTGTCTTTTTCCTTCTCTCTCTTTCTCTCCATTTCTCTCTCCCTTTTCTCTCTCTCTCTCTCTCCTCTCTCTCTCTCTCTCTCTCTCTCTCTCTCTCTCTCTCTCTCTCTCTCTCTCTCTCTCTCTCTCTCAGTGTTGAACTGCTGTGAAGGGGACATCCTGCTCTTGTTGGACTCCTCAGGAAGTGTGTCATCCTATGAATTCTTGCGCCTGCTTCACTTCCTGTCTGAGCTTCTTCGGCCCTTTTCTCTGGGGTATGGCCATGTGAGGGTGGGGCTTCTACAGGTGGGCACAGAGCCACACCTAGAGTTTGGCCTGGATGCCTACAATTCCCAGACTGACCTACAGCGGGCCCTACTGAGGACCAGGCAGCTGCAGGGAGACACCAACACAGAGGCTGCCCTTCGACAGGTCCAGGGGGTGCTCACCAAGGCTGGGGGAGAAACAAAGCTTCCTAAGGTGCTGTTGTGGTTAACGGATGGAGTCCAGCCTGGAAATGTAAACAAACTAATGGCAGAGTTAAGGAGAGAAGGTGTGGTCGTGCTGGCTGTCTCTACAGGACACGGGAACTACCCGGTGCTCCGGAACTCTGTGACCCCGCCAATTGAGTCTCACCTCCACTTTGTAGACATTGATGACATCAGCATCATTACTGACGACCTGAGGGAGGCCATAATTGGTGTGTATGTGTATGTGTGTTTGTATGTGTGTGTTCAGAATCTGTATGTTCAGAATCTGTATTTGTGTTCACAAGGATGAAAATAATTGTAGTAACATTGGTTGGCTGGAAATAAATCTGTAGTTAAAGAGATCATTTGTATCAGTTGCATCGCCACTCTTGGGGTGAGACATCAGCTAGTATGGTTACTGAGAGAGCTGTCAGACTTAACTATTTTTAGACAGATGTGTGATTGTGAGAAAGCCTGTGTAATAAGTGTGATTCTCACCCACCCAGTGTGATTCTCACTCACCACTGAGTATCTCCTTGCACCCTTTCTCTGTCTTTTACCCTTTCTTTCTTTTTCTGTCTCAGAGCTTATTCGTGCTGAGCGACTTCTAGTCACCCAGTTAACCTCCAGTAGTGCTGTGCTGCAGTGGCGCCCTGTCCTGAGCACCAGTACGGGCTACTACCATCTCCGGTACACCCCTGTAGGAAAGGCAGAAAGTGGAGACCCCCAGGACGGTGCCAGCAGCCAGTACCTCCCAGGGGACAGCAGCTGGGTGGAGCTGACCCACTTGCATCCAGAAACCACCTACGCAACCTTTCTGACCCCTGAATACAACCAAGAGAACCTCAACACACTCACCGTCAGCTTCACCACCCTGCCAGGTGAGAGAGAAAAGAATGGGGGCAGGGAGGGAGCTGTAGAAATGTAGCATTGAAGGGGTTGGGTAAAGGTTTGTTGAAAATAAGTTTTAAATAAAAGAGTATAAAAACTTCAGCATAATAGAATGAGTTTCGTCCAGCTGAAGCTGGAAAATTAGAAGGAAAACCTCATCTCAATCTCAGGCAAAGACAGATCAGCCAAAGTAATGATTATTTTATCAATTTTGTTATCTTCCTGTTCTTCCTTCCTCCCTCCTCTCTTCCTCCTCCAGACATGTTGAGCCCAGCAGTGGTCTTGGTGTCAGAGTCTGGTCTTGACCGGGTGCGTGTGAGCTGGGGTCCCCTGCAGCCTAACAGAATCCAGGGGTACAGGGTGGAGTATGGAGCCATTCCCAGCGGACCTGTTCAGATAGTGAGCCTACGTGGAGATATTAACTCCACCCTGCTCACTGGCCTGCAGCCTGGCACTCAGTACTTGGTCACAGTCAGTGCCCTGTACTCCACCGGCACGGAGAAGGCTATGTCTGCCAGGATCTGCACGCAGGAAAGTACGATACTGTCTGTGGGTTTAGGGTTCAGGGGGCATCTTGTTGATGCTTTAAATGTTTTGTAAAATAATTGTGTTCAAAGTTTGTGAACCCATATTTGTACTTTTTCAGGTTCCTATTGCTAGTCATTTTGCAGTATTCCCCTTCCTCTGCAATTAGCTTAGGATTTTCTTTAAAGGCTCACGATTTTATTTCCCATTGTGATCTTTACTCGTCCTGCCTGTCTCAGTGCGTCCTGCCTTGAATGACCTCCAGCTGATCCCAGTGGGCCGTGACAAGGTGCAAGTCGAATGGCATTGCCAGGAGGAGGGGCTTAGGGGCTACTGGCTGAGCTGGCAGAAGAGTGATACTCAGAGCTCCTCCCCTCTAGCCTCCTCCACCCTTTACCTGCCCCCTGGCTCCTTCTCTGCAAGCCTCACACACCTGGCTCCCAGCACTAGAGTGTGTGTGTCCCCTGTTTACAACTCGGGCCGAGGGGACGGGTTGTGCTGTACAACACATACACACATAGGTTGGTATACCAATCATTTAACTGATTGAATATAGTGTGTGTGTGTGTTTTACTAAAATTGCTATAAGCAATTAATTTGACATGCAGTCATTTCAAATTGAAGAGAAAGAGTCATGTCATTGTATCCTGTCATCCAGAACTGCTGGGACAGATAATATGTTGCTAATGTAAAAAATGACAAAGAATATGTTAATATTCAAAGTATTTTGGTGCTCACTAATATGTTAATATTCAAAGTATTTTGGTGCTCACTATATATTATAATGCTGAACATCCTTCTCTTTCTTTCTCTTTGACAGCTTACAGGGGCAATCAATAAAATTCTACAGCAATTAAGGAATGGAGTGAATGGGATAAATCTGCCTTTTCCTGCATTTTAAGTGCTTTAATACCAACACAGTACTATCATGGAGTTTTTAACTCACCTCATCAAACCACTCTGACTCACAACAACATGTAAAGTGGATCATATCAGAGCACAAAAAATGGAGGTCCACTTGATCAAGATGAGCTCACACTAAGCTGTGGTTTCTGCAACAAGATTCTACAGTGGAGATCTGAGTATAATGGATGGATCATGCATCGACTCCATTTGTCTTACACAAAGGGAAGATGAGGATTGAAGGAAAAAATATGTCATTTTAAATGAATGTCTTTGCTTTGTCAATCAAGCATGACCACGGTCCAAGCATGACATTGTTTGCAATGGGTAAAGAGAAAAAAAGACATATTGAAGCAACATAAAAACATGCATAGTATCAAACATACTAATGTAAATAAAACTCAAAGTACAAGGCAAAGTCATAGATTGATGTACAAGTCCACTGTTAGCCAACTTGGCTTGCTTGGTCGTAGTGTCATCTAGTGGGAAATGTATCTATTGCAGGCTGTTATTAGGCCATTGAGGTAAGGGATATGCCATTTTTTAAGATCATGACCATTATTCAAGTTGACAGTAATGTAAACTTTAACATTTTGTTGTAATACCAGACGTTAGACTGATTAGCATCAGAACTAATTGAGTTCATTTTATTAATAGGAAAGCACTATAATTGTTTGTTGTAATGTAAGTAGTGTGATTGTCGTTTTTAAGGAATTGACTACTAAGCATTAAGATCATGATTTACTGAATATATATGATTGTGTTTAATCAAAGTATTAACTAAGATGGGAGTCTATTTAAGGTTTTCAATTCTCTCATATCATTTGGATATGGTAACTATATTAATCTATCAATGAGTGACATAAATATTACTGCACTGTGTGTACGTGAAAAACAAATAGACCTGTGTGAACGCTATTCTTTTTGCCAACCCATACTGAATATTAAAACAAAGTGCATTACAATAAGTAAACAACTTATATAAAAATACATGAATAAATGTAGTCATTATACATATGATGAAACGGTCACCTGAAAGATATCCTTAATAGAATTACAACTAATGTAGAAAAGAACTATAATTCATACAACATAACACTAGTGCGCCTTAAATATTTTCTTAAAGATTTAAAGTCCGAAGTACCCAATCACAGGCGTCGTGAATAATAAGGTGACGCGTATATACACGTGTCAACCAATTGGAGAAAGGGTTGTTGCAGGCAGGACTGCCTAGGCCGCGGCCATAGACAGCCTCGGTCTTGCGTGGAAATGCAACCGACGATTGATATGAGAATTCCCGGGGAGGGAATCCTTGTTGGAGATAAAGTATACTCGGGAGTCAGGATGACTTTAGACAACTGTCTTTTGCCACCGGAACGACTACATAAAAGTCCGTCTGCTGAACATGGCCTCTCCACGGACACAGAAGAGCAGCTTCGAATACGGGGATGCGAGAGGATACAGGCCGCAGGGATACTGCTGAGACTCCCGCAGGTTGGTGGCTAACTATCTTGTGAATTAGGCACTTAGAAATAACTTGTAACAAGATAGATGTCTGGAAAAAAACGTCATGGTAGCCAACTCGCTCCATAAAAAGTATGGAACGGAACATTTCCGTTTGAGAAACATGGCCCGAAACATTAGCTTGCTTGCTAGCCTAGCTAGTAGTTAGCCTAACTAGTAGTTAGCCAACATTGTAGCTAGCTAACACGATTAAGTTCATGATGTGCTGCCAGAGTGGGTTTAATTGTGATTGGATGAACGCTATGCCCACAGGTAGCCATGGCCACGGGTCAAATCCTCTTTCAGAGATTCTACTATTGCAAGTCATTTGTCCGTCACTGTGCAGAGGTATAATACACCCCCGAGTTCTCCAGTCGTCATACTGTGCAAACACTTCAGTTTCTCTGTTTTGTGGTGCTTTTTTGTCAGACCTCCTATGCATTACATTTTACCTGTACCTTTCTAATCCCTATTTAGATGGTTGCTATGGCGTGTGTCCACTTGGCTTCAAAGATTGAAGAGGAACCACGAAGGGTTCGAGATGTACTCAATGTGTTTTACCATTTAAAGCACTGCAAAGGTGGAAGGTAAGACTTTCAAATGTAGACCTCTCTCTCTCTTCCCCTCCACCTAAGTCTGTTGGATGAGAATTTCCATATAGGACATAAGGGATTGCGGACACATTTGAGGTTTTGATTGAGTTTTAGATATTAAATGTTCCGGTAACGTGTAACCCTGTGTGTCTGTTGTCCCTTGCTTCAGGAGGACTCAGGTACCCATGCCTTTGGATGCTGGCTACATCAGTATGAAGGCCCAGGTGATCAAAGCAGAGAGAAGAGTGCTGAAGGAGCTGGGCTTCTGTGTACATGTTAAACACCCTCACAAGGCAAGCTCCACCAAACTCCTTCATTTTCTCTCAAATTTAAATGAAAGAAATATGATGTATTTCCTTTGCTTCATGTTAATATGTTTGATTGAGTCAAAAAAAAGGGGTCAGCTACTGCTTTTCAGGTCGCATGCACTGATATCTAAAAATGCTCTCTGTTCCAGATTATTGTCATGTACCTCCAGGTCCTGGAGTGTGAGAAGGATACCAAGCTGGTTCAGACTGCCTGGTTTGTGTTTCAATTTGGTGTTTGATTTGTGTTTCAATGTAGTTTTCCATATTGAAAGATTTACTGAATATGTTGTATATCATATTGGAAATAAAATATTTGTAAATGTAACTTTGTTCTCCCCAGGAACTACATGAATGACAGTTTGAGGACAGATGTGTTTCTACGGTTCAGTGCTGAGACTGTAGCCTGTGCTTGTATCTACCTGTCGGCTAGAACCCTGCAGGTAGGCCTAACTTGTACAACTGGAGCACATGGTAGTCTTGAACATACTGTACTGAGAATTCAATTGACTGTCACTTACTCGTGCACACACCACACTCACCAATACAGTCATATCAGATCCAAGAACTGCAATGGTAAACATAAGTGTCGGTTTTTGACTCAAATCTACACATTTGTATTCTACAAACGCATAGATCTGTGAATTATGCTCTTTTCTTAAATCACACCTGCAGATTCCAATGCCGGACCAGCCCCTGTGGTTCTTGTTGTTTGGGCCATCAGAGGAGGTCCTCAGGGAGATCTGTGGGCGGATTATGAGGCTCTATTCCCTGCCACCGGTCTCTTCCCCAGCCTTCTCAAGCAGGTGGATGAGTGTCGACAGGCCCTAGATGCCCTAGCTGCCAAGGCCAAATTGTGTGAGGGGGTGTCACTGTTGGCTGTGGGCACGCCGACCCTTGACATCCCCTCAAGCTTCTCTCCATCCTCCAAAGCAGGTAAAACACAAACCTTCCTTGGGGTCTTTTCCTAAGGATTCTTACATCTTGTCCAATCATTTTTGGTATAGAATAATTTTGATATTGATGATCCTAACTTGTTGACTGATGGTTACCTCTCGTAATTGTTCTTGACTCTCTCTCTCTTTCTCTCTTTTGCCTTCCCCTTAAGTGTCCCCTGCTGTAGCACAGCCTAATAAAGAGTCTTCGCTGTCTCAGTTTGCCCTAAAAAATGTATGCCGAAAACTCACCAATGGAGATGGGTATGTCCTGTAGAGTTTATTTGGAGAACCCTGTTTAAAATTGATGACTGAAAGACATTTTGTATTTGTCATGCCTTTCTTCTGTTAAATTAGAATGTTACTTAAAATTGTGATATAAATATTTTCATTGTTTTCTGTCTTTTTTCTCTCCACTCTTACAGGAAGACAAAACTGAGTCGAAGTGATGAAAGAAGAGAGACTCATTCCATCACCCCTCCGAGACGCAGGTAAGGCGGAACTACTTGGAACTCGATAGTTTATAGCTGTTTGTACCTCCCTCAAACAGACAGGAATCTGTGGTATGTCTTGGTAGTTCTGGGAGTCCCATCACATTGTTGTTAAAATGAACCAGTAAATACCAGCACTGGATACTGGATTGTAGACAAGTTGCTAGGCAACAAACCCATGTTCATGTTTTTGTGTCTTCTTCTGTCCTTTTCAGACGCAGTCGTAGCGTGTCGTCTACCTCACGCTCCGTCTCTCCCATTCAACGGAAAAAACAACTAACTCAAGAGAGGGATCGAGACAGAGATCGGAAACGAGAAAGGGAGCGAGAAAGGGAGCGGAGGAGAGAGCGTGGGCGAGGAAGGAGGGATGAGTTCTCACACAGGAGATGACCTACACTTGGTGACATGGAATAACAAATCATGGACCAAATACAAAGCCTTATTTCTTAAGTCTTATCAAATACTTCACTTTTGTACATTGTCTTCATTTCATGGTGATTTGGGAAACTATGCTCTGCGATCATAGACCAAAGCTGAACAATATTTTGGAATAAAAATGTTTTTTAGACAATGTCTTGTTTGGTGAATTTTGATACACTTTCAGAAACCTGTAGGAGAGTAAAGTAGCAGTAAACCTAGCAAAAGTTTATATATTTACCATTACCTTCAAAAACAGTTCTACCCCCTAAGGTGTTAATAGCTGTAGAGGAAGAGGAAGCATGTTTCAATTAGTCTTGGTAGGTAGGTCTCTTGTGGTCTATCAATGTGCGTACTCAACTATTCAACCCTCTATTTCTCCAGTCCCCTCGGTGTACAGTAGCTCTGACCTAGCAGAGCTAGGACCACCAGGGATACACCCTACTGTCACTCAAGGTAGATGTTATGATCTCAGTGTCCATGGTGATTTTATTTCTAGAGGTTGCTGTCATGATAACGTCAGACTAAAGGGGGAAGGTCCTATTTGTATGGCAGGATTTGTTGAGAAATCCTTTTCAGGGTTGTCTTTGATGAGAATGCATATATACTGACTATGCTGAGTTGTATGTGCAGGGTTTCTTATTTGGACTAAAAATGACAAGTTCTTCTAGAGGATGTGTATATGGACGCTGAAGTGTTTTGAAAGAATTGTATTCAAACTAACAGGATGTCGGAGCTGGAGTTGGAGCCTGTGGGAATGGGGCTGCGTGTCGTAGTGTCCCCCATTCAAACAGCCTTCTACATCCTCCTGGTAGCATGGGGCATTACGGGAAACACCTTTGTGATTGCTGTGATTGGCAGGAGTCTTTTCACAGACCCTGGCGGAGGTCGTAACTCAGACATCATCTTGATAAACATGGCTCTGTCCAACCTGCTGGTGTCCATATTGAGGAACTCTCTGCTAGTCATCTCAGACCTGGGACTGGAGGTAGGATGGTTGGGACTGAATGAAAGTTGTGGAAAAGATGAGTTTGGGGTTTGAAGGGATTTGGGTTGTGGACCAAAGGTAGACAGGGAGAAAGTAAAAGACTGTTAGACCTTGACACCTTGGATGTGGGAGATTGGGGGTTTGAGATTTAGGAATTGAGAAATGAATGACGCTTAAGAAACTTAAGAACTATATCTGGACATTGGTAAAGCATACTTCTTAACTATTACTAGTGTTAAATTGCTATTTGTAGAAATCCTGATAACTACTTCTACAATGGCACATTAACCTACAATAAATCTATCCGAATTTTGGACAAACACACTCATGAAGACTCACTTAAAACCACCTCTCATCCCTTACAGCTATACTCTTCCAAGGTGTTTTGTCAACTCCTCATGGGGGTGTGGGTGTGGCTTCGATCCGCCAACGTGTGGTCCACATTCTACCTCAGCGCCTTCCACTTCCAGACCCTACGACGCCTGGCTCCTTCCACAGGACACATCGGTCTGCAGCGCGGAGCTCCCAAGTCCTTACTGCTGAGTCTGACCCTTATCTGGTTCCTCAACTACATCTACTCCATCCCTGCTCATGTGTTCTCCACCAGGGGAAACCAGAACAGCACAGAGGTAAGACTCATACCGGAACTATCAGAAATCCTCATATCATTCACTTATCCTTTAAATTGCATGTAATGTTGTCTGATTGTGGTATTCTCACGTCTCTTCCTATCTCCGTCAGACACTGATGATGGTAAGCAGCACCACACGCCCTCTGCTGGGCTGTGTGTGGAACTTCCCCTCTGCTTATAGTGGACTGGCCTATGCCACTACCTCCATGGTGATCCATGAGATTGTGCCTATCATCCTCATGGCCATCACCAACCTGGGCTCCCTCTACACACTGTACTCCCATGTCAGGACACGCAAATCCTCCAATAATACCCAGATTGCCCCTATCCTCAAGAGGGTGCCGGCTGAGAAGAGAGCCGCCAAGGTAGGTGTCAAGGAGGAGAATGTGTGCACGATAAACATGAAGTGAGCATTCAAAATGTACTGTTCTTACAACTTCTTTCTTCTCTCTAGTTTGAACAGTATAAACCTCACCATGAGTAGATTAGCAATAAACCAGTTTGCAGATCTCTCGTCTCCCACCGTCACCATCTCCATCTTTCCACTTCTATTCATCCCTCTCTTCTCTTTTCGTATTTAGTTTCATCATTTTTTATTGTCCCTCCCCTTCTCATTCTCTTTTGTCCATCCTTGCACTTTCCTCTCTCCCCTCTGTTTCTTTTCAAACCCTGCTCTTCCTCTCCCGTCTATCCAGGTGATTCTAGCTCTGATCATGCTCTTCATTGTATCCTGGGGGACAAGCATAATCTCAGTCAACTACTTCAACTACAACCGTGGCTCATCCGCTGAATTCCTGCTGGTCATAGCTCGCTTTGCTAACATCATCTTCATTGCCTTGTCACCCATGGTGTTGGCTGTAGGTCATCGGGGTCTACGGTCATTCATCAAGTCTGTGCTGACTCACTGACATGATCTTACACTTCAGCTTGCTGTCCTTCTCTATACACTGTCAGATGATAACTTTGAAATCGTTCTGACATTTTTCTCCCTCTATCAAAATGTTTTGTGTTGATTCCGGTCTCTGCAACAAGAATCATTTACATATTTGTATTTGTGTTTTTCTGCAGCACACATACATTTTCTGTTTTGAAGATTATTAAGATGACCAAGTTCGATGTTGTCAAATTACCTAACAAATAAATGTGAACTGTCTTATTGCTTGTAAAGATGATTTAATTCTAACATTTCATTTCTTCAACTGAAACAATGTGAGCCCAGATACCTTTAACATTTCTTAATCGTAAATGTTATTTGTGTCTTCATTGTATGATTGAGGGAGTTAACATTTTGCGTAACTAGTCTAGTAGCAGGTTGAAAGACGTGTTTGGGTTGAGGTAGAATTATCAGGGGCCCTGTCTGAGGCAGGTATTTTGTTAATCAAAATACAAAAAAAGGTTTTCACAGCGTGTCAATTAGTCTTGGTAGTTAATCTCTTGTGTTCTATAAACATGCATACACAGCTCTGTATATCCCCAGTGAAGAACCCCCAGTCCCCTTAGTGAACAGCAGCTCTGACATAAGCATATGGACCAGGGACCTCTTTATTGTCACTCAAGATAGACGTTATGATCTGGTAATGTCCATGGTGATTTTACTTTCAGAGGTAACATATTTAGCCTACTTCTTGACTGTGTTTGTGGTTCTTTCTTGAGAACGTACATATCTAATCTGAAAAAATTAATCTGAACTTCAGGATGACCTACTCTAATAGGTTGTCAATTAAGAGTCAGATACTGACATTACAAATGATGTTTAATCACATATAAAACAATACTTATTCATTTACACACTCATCTAGTTACATGTGTTTACCAGTTGTACATTTCCTTTGCAACTTGTATTACAATGATAACTTATTTTGGACAATAAGAATAGTTGGTTTCACCTTTTTCCCAGTAGTCTCTGAAGCTTTGATCTCTTTCTCAGCTGTGTCCCGTTGTCGACATTTGACCACATCACCCCACTCCTTGAACATCCCTATGATTCTCTTTCTCAGCTTACCGTGTCCCAGGGCCACCACCATGGGACTAAAGCCCACAAACAGTGAGGCCGAGAAATGGGCCACAGTCAACAGCTGTTCCGCATGGCGACCCCTGTCGTGGTTGTAATATGTCACTGCGGCAACCTGCAGAGCCCAGCACACCACAAACAGTGATACGAGTGACATGATCACATGACCTGCCTTACGTTCACTGGCCACATGTTTGTCTAGGTCGCCCGGCTTAGCGCCCTCGGCCTCGCCCCCGGAGGTGACTGCCCGGATGTGCTTGTACAGGGCATGTAAAGTAGCTAGATTGGTGGCTATCATCAGGAGCAAAGGCAATACCTCGTTAAAGGCTAGAGAAGCGGAAGCAAAGGCAGTGCCCTGCTCTATGGTAGGGAACTCCCAGACGCAGCCAAGCAAGGGCCGGGTGGTGCAGCTGATCACCATCAGCTCCACCGTGGCATTGCCATGGACGTGGGTGGTATAGACCAGTGCTGGCAGGGAGAAGGCCAGGTTTGCACCCCACACCAGCCCCAGGGCTATCCACACCCGATTCCTCTCCCGTTTCTGCGCCAGTGCGCCCATGGACATGTGACTGCGTTTCAGTGTGGAGTAGTGGAAGGTACTGAGGGCCAGGGTGACCCAGCAACCCACAGCCCGCCACCATACCCACAGCAGCATGAAGAAGCGGCACCAGCCAGGGGCGAGGGTAACCTCCAGGCCCAGGTCAGACACAAAGATGGGCACGGTACGGAAGAGGGAAGTCAGGAGGTTGGCAAGGGACAGGTGCACCAAGATGGTGTCTGATGGAGGAAGCCAATGACACCGACTTTCAGCAGCTGACTTGAATACCTGAGACAGAGAGAGAGAGAAAGAGAGATAACATCATATCCTTAAAGACTGTATATCCTTTATATTATCTGGTCAACAAAGTCAATGTCCTCATGCAAGATGACTGTAGAACATTTCCCCCTCACCACATGAATGACCAGCATGTTTCCCAGGATGCCTGTGAAGACAAGCACCCCAAACAGGACGGCATCTAGAGTGAGAACTTCTGACATCACGTCCTCTTCAGCACCGTTTTTCTGTTGTTCATCTCATGTATATGTGTGTGGCTGTGTATCTGTGTGTTTGTGTGTGTATGGGTTTATGTTTGTAATAGCTCCTACTGTTTTACCACAACACCTCCATGTCCATTGTGCCAATGCCACTGTCCTGTATTTGGGGCTCTGTTTTATAGACTCTGATTTGCACCAATATAATGGTTCATTTAACTTAGCACCTTAATTTTGCTGAACACGTTTAGGGCAAATTTGATCCAATAATAATCATGTGGATCTGATTGGTATGAAGATGTTTCCACGACCGTGACCAACAACAAAAACACATTGAGTCGCCCCCACAAAAATGTTCTTGTCATTAATTATATTTCATTCATCGTCCATCATTTTTAAACAGTTTTTTATTTTAGCAGCTTTGTATTGTATGCATATCTTTGCAGACAAACGTGTGTGTTTGTGTGTGCATGGACACACAAGCATGCCCACCAATGTGTGTGTGTTTGTGGGGGTATAAATCTTTCAAACTTAAATCTTGGTTCTGTCCCCCATCATCAACAGTGACTCATCACTGAGTGACGTACGGAGTTCAGATGAGGAAAAGCATCATTTGACATGTTTACTCATCAACTCTAAGAAGACACCTCCAGAGTCTTATTAAAATACCACTGATGCTGATTGAACACTTATTAGTGATCACACCTAGAACTCTCATTTCCCTAGGCAATGTTTCTAAATTGCCTTGCTATTTTTTGCCCTTACAGACGGGTTTATTGCCTGATGACCATTGAGTAATTGGCTGTAGTTTATTAACTCAGCAGTTCTTGGAAGATAAGAACTGCTGAGTTCAAAGAACTACAGCAAGGTACGTAATATATATAAAGAGCTGTAAAGTTATTAACAAATAACTATTTGTTAATACTGTTATTCAACAAATAGAAAAAATGATTTTATTCTACATTACTTAAATTACATTTAAGTAATTAAAGTACATTAAAAAAATACATTCTGTTAGAAATCTTTGACATTAGTCTTTCAAATTTGACTACGGTATTTCCATTTTTAATATTTTAAATGCTCTTGATTAAAAGCAAATTATATTTTGTTTTAAAAGTTTTGATATCTAGTTCTAATGTAATATTCATATCAAATTCATTGCAAAAAAATAAATTATAAAGACAAAACCGTTCGAAATGTAATATTGTCATTCAATTTCTTATTCAATGTTCATAGAAACAAAGCAAGTCTTTTAGCCCAAAGTACGTTTTTGTGTCTCCTGCTATTGAGAAATAGGCTACATCATAACTTAAATTTTTGTTTATGAACCGTTTTTGCCTTTCTCCTGTCACTTACTTTGAGGTACCCACCCTTAGTAACCTTTGATGTGTTTTTTTGTGTTTTTTTGTGCCTTCTGGTAAATAAAAACAAATAACCTAATTCCTGACACAACACTGAACTGTTCTGCCCAGTAAGTCTTGGTTTAACATTTAATTCCATAACTCTAAAAAGGTGACTTACGGTCAGGAAGGGTGATCTAACTGATGACTGGACCCAAGTTTTCGTAAATTAAAGGCAGAGGCTGATGAAAGTCTGAAGTAGGCCTACACTGGTAAAATAATATCGGCCAAATAACCACATGGGGCCGCTGTAGGCTTATTAGTAAAACTAAATGTTTCCTCCTTTGTTAACTAAGTTTGAGACATTGCGAAATAAAATGCCTTTGGATGAGTATCCGTTTAAAAATCATGTTAAATATTGTATTTGACACCCTGTGGAGAAACCTCACTCTGAAAATCTGTAAGCAAGATATAGGCCTAAGCGGAAAGTAGTAGGCAAGCCTATCGAACAAGCTGCAAGCTGGGTGCTCGGGAAGGCCCAATTAATAGATGGACCGATGAGAATTCGATTTTTTGGTAAAGAGTAACAGACACTGAAATTGAGTGGTGACTTACAAGAAGAACAGGATGAGTCATGTAATTGAACGATGACCAGGCTATAAATTAAAAAACGGAAAAACGTGCGGACACACGACAGCCGTCAACGGTGGCCAGACAGGAAAACAAAATGTGACAAACGTAAAGGAAACTGGATCGCCTTGTCCACCGCCTTGTTTGAATAACCCCAGTCGCGTAAGTTACATAACTGCACCACAAGCCTACCTTCGTATTCTTAACCAACTTGACCTAATCTCTTATGTCTGTAAACAGAGACGCATAATGTAAAAGAGCCACTGGTAACATTATGGCAAAATCTGCCCGTATATTAGTTTGATTTGTTCTATTTATTTTTGTCGCCAACAGCCCTATCTCGCATTGGTAAGAACTGCATGGAGTTCCAAGGATTCCAAAGCTGGCTGTGATGTAGGCTAAGCTACAACTGTATCTTTTCATACGTTCCACTTGGTTCGCTTTCAAATCAAGCAGTTCTGCTAATCATGTCAAAACTCGATTTAAACTGAGTGCACCTGCATAACGGAGAGAAATGACTGAGCTACCACGACCAATGCTGCTCGCCCTCTGGGTAATGCTGCTTTGTATATGTCGCGAGACAATCGGGGATTCCAGACGGACTCGCGGCGGCAGGGATGAGCTACCGTCCCCAGCATCAGCAACACCAGAGGTGGGAAGCAAGAGGAACAGGGGGGTGTCTCCAAACTGGTCGAGGCAGCTTGACATCAGTATTAACTCCTTCAGCAAGGGCAAAAACACGAACCTGGGTATTTACATAAATGAAAATGTGACCACAACTAAGCTCCAGGAGGGCCAGGTGAATGGCACGTCCTCAGCCAACACTAGCACAGGCAGCACTCGCACTACCACTGTCATATCTGGGAGGCCAAGCCGACTACAAGGACGGACAGGATGGAGCGTTGACATTGGAGCGGCACCGATGTGTGCCTACCGCATGATGGAGGGGGGCGTCGGAGGGCAGTTGTGTTTCAGGCACACGCCGTTTGAGTTCAAGTGTCAGCATGACTGTCGGACTGTGAGGTCACAAGAAGGGTCCTTGATGGCCAACGTTATGACAAACGGCAGTGTACTGCTACAATGGACACGTGACAGTTCTACAGCAGAGGTTCATGGGAAACCTAAAGAGAACATGGTTGGACATGACAAAGAAAAAGGAAATACCGACACTACACAACCGAAAGTGGAGAGACAGAGAGGAGCCTCGGGGGAGGCGAGGAAAACTCGGACCGCTCAACGAAAGATGCTTTTGAGTGTACAACCGACCCCAACAAGTGGGTTTGAGCTCAGCTGCTGGTGGAACGGGAGCTACACCCAGTTTGAGTGTTCTGGTGTCCATCTTGGATCAGGCTGCAGAGACTTTTTGCTGAATGAGTTACATGAGAACGTCCCCTACCGTATCTGTCTGCAAACTCTGCCCTCCGTGGCTCTCTCCCCAGGCCCGGCCCAGAGGAGAAATCAGAGAGACTGCGTGGAGTTCACCATAACTCCCTCTGGGATGCAAGACATAGTGATTGCCATGACAACGGTGGGAGGAGCCATCTGCGTAATGCTGGTCATCATCTGCTTGCTAGTGGCATACATCACTGAGAACCTTATGAGCCCCACTACACAGCACACACACTCAACATATCAAACACACTCTCTGCATTGAGGTTGTTCTGCATTGTACTGTACATAAAGTATATATACAAACGTAAAAAGTAACACCCTCATTGCATTGTAATATTACACACTGTTTGCATCCTATATATCACGTCACATATACCTCATAGTTATATCTTGGCTTCTACAGACTTTTTCTGTCTGGCCTGAGACAAGGAAATATTTGTCTGACACTTCCACACCTATACAGATCTCAGATCTATGTTTCACCACACCTCAAACACTACAAAATCTGATCTGAATAATTTTAGGTCAATCACAGTTTACTTAGAAATGACAAACACAACATTTCATTGTGTAAGGTTCTAATGTTTCAAAAACTGTGTTTCGTGAGTATATTTTTCTGAAGTGTATATAATGTAAACATCCTCTTAGTAATATTTATTTAAGTATCTTTACCGTAAACATTTGACAAATGTTCAGCAATAGCTAACTACACCATGTGGGTATGGTTTTAACCTAGAGTGAAGAAAGATTGTCATACTGCCTTAGCCGGATATTCTTGGCTGTTATTACGTGTTGATAATCATGTAATTGACAATATCAAGATACGTTGGCATGCAATCTGCAAATATACATATATTTAGAAACCCCACAAGTGCAGTGAATAAAAAAATCCTTCAATTCCAGTCGTGTGCGTTTTTTAGAGGAAATATGTGCTAGTGTGCTATTTATCAGATATTCAGGACAAATAAATAGGGAAATATATTTCAATAAGAAATATCAATTGTAGGTTCTTTGTGTTGATTTCCATTTAGGAATTAGGAAATGCACGCTTGTGTGACGTCAAGCTAATGTGAAGACTACGCCCTGCCCCCACATGACTTCAGCTGAATTATTCTGAATAGTCCATTCGCCATTTTCTCGTAGCTAGGAGAAGGAGAGACCTCAACCCTGCGTAGACAAAGATCTGTGTGCTGCGCAGTCTGTTAATCTAGCTATATCGAGGGCTTTCTTAAGAAATTGTTAAAATAGTTTGAGGTTGATACTAAATTAAAAGGCAAATAATCGACAGCTAGTTAGTTCATTCAGAAGAGTCGCAATGCCGAGCCACCCGCTTCGCGTGGCGGTTGTGTGCTCGAGCAACCAGAACCGCAGCATGGAAGCTCACAACATTCTCAGGTAACACTCGGAAGACAAAAATTCGACTACGACGCCCTACCACGAAGCTATCAAACCGTCATTAGCCGTCGAGCTGGCATTCAGCTTTCAGAACAGGCTGACAGCTACTCTACCTTCTGTGCAATGGGCCCAGAATCTATTCACGGACCGACGCAGTTCATGAGTCATGATGGCTAGCTAACTAATGTTAGATTATCTTGAGCTGATGTAGTTGGCCTTAAAAAAAAAGTCAAACTAGATGCTGTGCTTGCTCGAGCCCATGCCTTCAAGCAACGAAATAATTTGATTTACTGGACATCTCAGCTAACATGGAGGATGTTCTAGTTCGCCTACATTTCGCTCAACAAAGCTGGGCAGAGCTGAAGATAAACGTCATACCTTTTTCGCAACAAACTACAGCGCGACTGCCATGTAGGCGACCTGGAACGTCTTTCCTGTTCAACGGATCCACAAGTCACATAGGCTACATTGCCTATTTTTTTTAGCATTCTTCATTGGCTAACAATCTAAAACAGTGGGGCAGGGAGGGACGAAATAAAGGGACTTCGCAGTTTCCATTCAAAACCAGAAGTTAATGGCCATTGTATACACGAGAATACATTTTGTTTTAGTTTTTATTTCCATAGGATGCACCACTAGCTCTGGTTACAAAGAAAAGTGGTACAGCTATCTAACTTGTGACGAATAATTCAACTCAACAAACTTGTGTGGTTGTGGTTAAAACAACACAGAGTATCACACTTCAGAATGACTCATGCTTTGATCCAATGCTCTTCAGTGTTAAACATAGGCCTACTGCACCAGAAACAAAAAGCTTGTGAATTTTAAAACGTATCAAAATGTTTCTCTTCAGGTAAAGGCTGTGTGAAACAGCCCATACAAGAGGTTTGCTGAGTGTGTGCTTTTGAATGGCAAGCTGTTGCAAAATGTGTTAATGTATTTTTTTCTAACTCATCTCTTGGCTGTGTTTCTTCCTGTCTTTGCAGTAAGCGGGGCTTTGATGTACGCTCATTTGGGACGGGGTCTCATGTGAAGCTACCTGGTCCAGCCCCGGATAAGCCCAATGTGTATGACTTCAAAACCACATATGAACAGATGTACAACGACTTAGTCCGCAAGGACAAGGAACTGTATCCCGGCACTCAAACATGCACGCTCACTTACACGCATACATGCACAAAAACGTACTATTCTTAGCAAAAGCGGTGAAGTGTTGAGGTGGATGAGGAATGAATTAAGTAAAAAAATGCCTGTAGTTATCCAGACTTGTGTACGTGGTACGCAGTGTTGTGTAACTGTCCAGGAGGGGGGATGTAACAACTGTTTTAGCAAGTTGCCACGGTGAGTTAAACTAGGTTTGCCTATAGGTCTGCCTCTTCCTCTACTCATTAGTGTCCAACTACTAGTGGTAACAGGTGAGCAATTCTTTTTTGAAGTTGTATTTCCATGGAGCTGTTTATCAACATGAAGTAACAAAATCCAGTGAATGTTAACATTGATCTTGTCCTCAGTAAACCCATTTGTTAATGTCAAGTTTTGCAGATATCTTCAGTCTACAGGAAATGTGCAATGCAGTCAGTCTCCCAACACATTTGGGCAGAAAAGGCGTGTCTAAATTAATCAGATTACTGGCACAATATCTATGCAAAAGCAAATAATGCATAGCTTTCAGTTTTAATCTGCATATTTTCAATAAATAGAGGGAAAATAAATGTTTCTGGTTGCTTACCCTCACTAAGTTTTAGGGAAGTCTTCAAAACTACAAGTTGTGCTACAGATTGTTTCAGGGCTTCTTCTGATTATCGAAACTATAATATTTCTCACGGTGTGTGTGTGTGTAGTTTGCAGTGCAACACAACCATTTGGGTTGGATGTGAGGTGTCTCCTCTTGTGCATATGTTATGAGCTTTATCACGCACACACAAGCAAATGGAGGCTTAATATAAATGTAGTTCATGCTTTGTCCACTAGAGGTCTATGTTGCTTACTACAAGTGCACCATTTGAATGGAGTTTGTGGGGGGGAAAACCTTTTATAGAAGACTGATAATTTGATTTCACATTTCAATGTGTATCTGGTACTTTTGTTTTAAGGGCATCCCATACATGCTTTACAGCTCCTTGGTGGTAGTGTGTTTCCGTGAAAGAACAAGATGGTTATATTTCTTCCTTAGTTCTTGGGATATGTTCCCTGTTTCTGTTTTGTTCCTTGACCCTTCCAACACCTCAGATACACACAGAACGGAATTCTGCACATGCTGGACCGCAACAAACGCATTAAGTCACGGCCAGAGCGCTTCCAGAACTGCAAGGACCAGTTTGACCTGGTCATCACCTGTGAAGAGAGGGTGTACGACCAAGTGTTAGAAGGTGAGGATTTCTTCCCTATGTATTCAAGGGGAGCACTTGGAACATGCTTCGCTTGCAGTTGGGAGAACTAGGATGCATTAAACCATAATATGTTCTAGGTCTTTGTGTTTGAACTTGCATTTGATCCCACCCCTCCAGACCTGAGCTCACGAGAGCAGGAGACCCTGCAGCCGGTTCATGTCATCAATGTGGACATCCAGGACAACCACGAGGAGGCCACCCTGGGGGCCTTCCTGATCTGTGAGCTGTGTCAGTGTGTGAGTGTCCCAACGTAACACTGCTAGCTGTTTCGTACATAGACGCACGATGAAGCGTATTGGAATTGTGTGTGATTTGCCTTGTGATTATGCCTTGTGACGTTTGATCACAGAGGTGAGCACAGGTTCTGAGTCTAAGATGGAAACCTTCTTTTTTGCTTGATTGTAAATTCTCCATATTTGACCCGCTAATTGTTCCGTCCCCTTCTCAGATTCAACACACCGATGACATGGAGAATGAGATGGATGAACTGCTGCAGGAGTTTGAGGACAAAAGCAACAGGCCTTTCCTCCACACTGTCTGTTTCTACTGATGCCCCACACCTGCCCCCACACCTGACGACACACACACACACATCACCTCTATGCCCCTGCACACTGTCTGTTTCTACTGATGCTGCCCCCAGACCTGACGACACACACACACACACATCACCTCTATGCCCCTGCACACTGTCTGTTTCTACAGATGCTGCCCCCACACCTGACGACACACACACACACACACACACACACATCACCTCTATGCCCCTGCACACTGTCTGTTTCTACTGATGCTGCCCCCACACCTGACGACACACACACACACACATCACCTCTATGCCCCTTCACACATTCACTTAAATAAGCAAACATGATACTGTAAACCAATTCTGCTGTTGGTGGGGATCACCAACAGCAGAAGCAACAGCTCCCTTTCTTAGAGGGCTCATCACTCTCGCACCTCCGTTTACTCCTTGACATGGCCACGGTCAGCTCACTGTCGTCGTACCCTCCTCCTCCTTACAGTGAAACCACTGACCTATTTCTCCTCAGAATCAACAAGCCCCCATTTGTTTTGCTGAACCGAATCTATTCCCCTTTGGAACAAAAAAGGGTAGGAAGTTATCTAAGTTGTGCATACTCTGATCCTGTTTGATTTTGAGTTCATTTTTGAAGAATGAGTCGATATTCTCATTGATTACGTATGATTTTACCCTTTTGACTTCTGCTTGATTGAGAAGTGTTTTTATGGGATCAGAATGATGGTTTAGGGTGAATGTCCTGACTGACAGTGTCAGTGTTATATAGTACAGCAGGAATTAAAGTGAATAGGGGTATAATAATGAATAACCAAACCAAGAGACCACAGGGTTCTCATTTCTCCTCCCACTATGTTTTCATATATTATGTATTGATTCATATTTAACTCCAGTTTGCTATATTTCAGGGCGTAGAATATTTGTTTCTTTTGTAAATGTAAAGGAATGAAAACATGTAATAATTTGCAAACTCAAGAGTGCCTGAATTTCTGTATGTACATAATAGGAATCTAGTAAAGGAATAAAATACTCTAGTGAAACATTTCATCAACGTATTTATTATGACTTTTAATAGAGGATCCACGGACAATATATTAGCAACAGCCGCCATATATGTATGGAAAAGCCTTTTATCCCTGGCTATTTGTCTTGTATAATGTTATGTGTGTGGGTTTTTAAATTGACTTAGTATGACCATATCAATCAGCAATGCAATTAGCACATGTCATTTAGTATGTCAGAGATGGAGGATAATATGATAAATTGTTAGACAATCTAAATGAGCTGTCAAATCCTCTTTTTGGTCTGCAAATCAAGAGACCCTTACAGATGCAGGCTTGAGATATTTTATAGTGATGAGTCCCCAAATCAGTGACTTGAATGGATACAACCTTGGCCTTGAATGACTTAAAGCATGTCATTACTGCAAATACTGGTACAGTGCTACTGGGACTGCCTAACTGGGAAGGTTACTCACCAGGGTCTTATCAGACTTGCATTACAGTGGTTCAATCCACTCAGTCCTCGTTCATCTTGCTCGTACTTTCTTTGCAGTGATGGATGTCGCATTAAGTAATTGGGTGGTGACAGTAGCCTTGACCCTAACCAGGAGATTGAATATCTGTATGTGAGAAACAGAGAGGGTGGGGTTTGGGTGAATGAGTGAGAGAGAGTGAGTGAGTGAGTGAAAAAGATACTGGATCAAGTTTCTGGTAGACTACCTGATTGTTAAAGTCACTAGATGAGCATACATAATGTGGTGTTTCCTGTCAGGTAAGGACAGCCTGGTGTGGTTGGTACTATAGCCCACGGAATCCGACCTCGTCCTGCCATTTTTCTTTTGTGCTCCTTTTACGTGCAACGATCATCACAGCATCACGGAGAGGCTACTGCAAATGTCATATTTTTAACGCATGCTGTGGAATAGCATTCAACGGATACTCGTTACACAGCCATCGGTCAAAGAAACAGCTGTTTATCATGTCGCTGAAAAACGAGATTTGGGTGGGCGAGGCGAGCGTGTCGGTGCTTTTTGCATCCATACGCACCTGAGCGGCGTGCCTTTGCTGAGTATCGCACAAGAAGTTTAAGCGATCAACAACCACCATGATCTTGAGGATTTTGGGGGCTACCTTTGTTGTGGTAAGAAGAACACGTTCTCTCACCTGCACAGAACGGCCTATTTCTTCGCACCCCAAAACTATTTGGCTTCAGTAGCCTGACTCAAACGTGGGGATAATTTTGTTTGTGAAACCTTGATAAACAAACATGTTTCTGTGTTTTGCGACAGCAGCATTTCTGAGGATACACGTTGATATTAATTGTTGATTCTGTCCCATCTGACTTCGGTGGTTCCTTTCAGGCTTTAGCGTGTCTAACTGACATGAACGCGCTTCTGGACCGCTTTCACAACTATATAATACCACATTTGCGAGGAGAAGACCGCATATGTCGTTGCAACTGTGGGAGGTAGGCTAAATAACTGTCTTTAAGAATGTAGACTCATTTTAAGTCCATTTGTCATTAAACCCCTTGTTTAAGTAGGCCATAGGGGCAGAAAATTCACGTGTTCTGGAGAGAATGTTTATAAATGTGTCCCTTGTAATTAAGATAAGCTATATAACACTTATATGACTCGAGGAATAAGAGAAAAAAGAGAACATGTTTATGTGCTGACACTACCGGGGCGGTTTTCCTACTCTGTTCATTCATATTTCATTAAGATACCCAAGACTGACAGCACGGTGTCAACTTTAACACGGAGCCTACGTCCTTCAACTAATATAAATAATAACAATAGAAGAGTCTTGAATCTGGCATAATTGTGCCTTTTCAACTCAAGACACTCGTTAAAGTGAATGTTGGCATTCCATCTCTCCCCAATTTGAAAGGACTACAACACTATTGGGCATACCATCTAATCACGTTGTCTTGTTATAGAAGCAGTTGAAACACATCCCATTAAACACAATATTTGAATGGTAACAAATGTCGTGATCTTTGTAGTGAGTCTTACATCCTTACTATCACCAACACTGTGTGACTTGCTGACAGTGTGTGACTCAAGTGATTAGACATTGAGTGCAACCAATCCAACTTTATTGTCCAATACACATTCTTAGAGGTGCCCTGGTGGCTCACTGGACTAATGCGTGCACCATGTAGGCTGAGGCCCTTCACCGCATCCCCTCTCTCTCTTCCCACATCCCCTGTCCTCTCCAAACACACTATCTCGATCATAAAATAATAAAGGCAGAAAGGGCACAATAAATAGACACTTCTGGTAAGCAAGATCTCATTCCTATGCTTCCTCTTCAGTTTTCACTTGGTTGGACTTACTCTCTCTTATTTACACCCCTCCCTCTCACTTATGTGTGTCACATTTCTCTCTTAGAATGTTCTCACCACTGCTCCCTCTTCTACCCCCTTTTTTCTGCTGAGTTTCTGTTGAGTAGAGGACAGATCTGCCTGGAGCCTAGTGGAGAGTAGTACAGGTTGACTTCCCCCTCTCTGCTTCCCATGGGGCTCAGAGGCCAGCTGTTTGGAGATGCATTTCCTGTGCTTCCCTCCAGCGACATCTGTGCCCCATCCATTCTATACACTCAGCAGTAGCCTATATCACACGCACACACATGCTATACACGCATATATACATGCAGTACATTTAATTAGATCCTAGATGTAATTGTATGTGTCCCCTATAGACTGTAATCACCATTCCTCATTCTATATATATATCTCAACCTGACCTGAATTCCCTCACCAGTATGTAACCCCACTAACTCGTTCTCTCTCTCCTTTTCTCTTCCATTCTTCTTTCACTCTCTCCCTGGTCACTTTCTCCTGACTACAGGCACCATGTACACCACGTTGTTCCTTATGATGGGGACCAGTCCCTGGTGGACTCAGCGGAGAACTATCGTGTCAGTGACAGTGTATCCAAGCAGGAGATGGACATGATGCTGGGTCTTCTCCTGGGCTTCTGTCTGAGCTGGGCCTTAATGTGGCTGGATGGCATGCTGCACTCTGCCCTGCGGGGCTGGAAGTCCAAGCAGCACCACAGTGGTGAGTCCACACAAAGCACCAACTCCAATCATATAGGATCCTGAGCACCAGCCAAAAAAGAAATTGTTGCACAGAGAGGGAGATCCTAAAGATACTAGTGCAGTGCAGCTTGGTTGGTTTGTGTTCAGTATTCCAGTGTTTTGGCTGTGTAGGAAATTGGTGTTGAGGTAAGCACATTCTAAGCTGTAGCTACTTGTACTTTAGGAATGAGTGGGGGTGGTTGGCAGGAAGGTGCAGGTATGACTCATCTCTGGCTCTATCTCTTTTCATTGTGATCTTTCCTCTTCCTAATCCCCAAAGTACTGATACACACACACACCCACACACACAGGTTTGCTCCAAAGAGGTCTTGTAAGATTGTTGGAAAGTATTAACATGCATAGGTTATTCCTTTGTAAATGCTCTGTCTCTGCTCTACCCTCTGCTTTCCCTGTCTATTTTAACGGTCAACTCTAAGGTCTAAGATGTGTCATTTGAAGACTAGGATGGGTTACATGTGTGGAATACCCTCCATGTAATGATATGCTGTTGTATTCTTCCCACTGGTGTCTAGATGGGTTGTCCTGGTCCTGGGTTCCCCGATTTTGTAACCTTAGAGACGTACGCAGACGGGCCCACCTCCGGCAACTGGAGGACTCTACAGCGAGCACAGTCCACATCAAACAGAAGGTGTATCACAATGGCCATAACAGCCCAAGACACGTACAATAGACTAGTAGAACTGGATATCTGAGCCTGTATAGTTGTTTATACTGAGGTATAAACACTTCAGAATTGAAAATGAATTAATTTGACTTTTTATACTCAATTTTAAAGACTTTAAATTTAGAGGGCAGCTAAACTGACTTCAAGATTCCGTCCACCATGCTTGGTTTTTAAGAGGCATCTTTTCAACTGGCACCCCTGATTTGATTCTCCTGGTGGATTGGAGCACATTCAATTTCCAGGATTCCCATAAAGAATTAAAAATTGGGAAAGCTTTTTTGCAAAATATTGAAGATGTATTTATTGAGGGTGATATGCTAATTGTGTCTATGTTGTGGCATGTTCATAATGTAGTTTGAAAATGTTACCTGGGATTTGATTCCGGTAGGGTGTTAGAGTATAACCTCTATTCATTTGAACTGGGGTCTACTCATTTTCCAGTTCCTAAAATGGTGCTCAAATGAAAATCAGGTGCACCATGGTGGCTTTAACAGCTTTCCCCACTGCCTATGTCGTGTTTAGTGACCAACACACCCCTCATTCATACAGTGCCATGTCAAGGACACGAGAACCAGCTACGATGATACGTGTCCTTGGCATATCACTGTAGAAGTGAGTAACTCTTATTACTGTGAAATATAGTCCGAGTCCATCTAGCCCAGTCTCGTGCCTGTCTTTCCATCCAGACGTTGCTGTTGAGGAAAATGTCTGTTTCGTTAAAGCTGCCAGTGGAGTTTTACAAAGTCATTGCACTGTTTAAATTCTACCTCATCATGCACTATGGCTTAATACCTATCCTACATCTAAACTTGTTTGTGCAATTAATCTGTCTTTATGTAATGTAAATATATCTAAAGAGAGACCAATGTGTGGTCTGCCTGTGTTCCATAACGTTTTATACATAATGAATCACAAAGATCAACTGTTGTAAGAAATATCGATTATTTTACTGTTTATAAAAAAACACAGCCATCTCCATAACACTTTAGTCAGTAGTCATCTCTTACAGTGCATCTCTTACATTTCTACAATCACAGACAAAAGGTACCCATATAAAGTACATTTCCAGAATCTTTAAATATGTAATATATTAGAACTTCAGTTTCTGCATAATTGTTTTTTAAAATGCTAGCTAGTGTCTCTGCAGCACTCTCTCTCCTCTGGAAGCCAGAGCCAGACGGACACAGACAGACAGACAGACGTTCATACAGACTACACACACTGAGGAACAATTACAGACAGTTTCCTCATCTTAAACCGGAGTCCCATCTTTTGATGGCGTAGACTTGGTATCACCCTCCTTCCCTGCCTCTCTCTCAATGGGAGGGGCTGCTTCATTCTGGGCTTTACTCTCTTGCCCCTCCCCTTGGGTCGGTAAAATGTCCTCTGCTTGTACACTCTCTACTTTAGCCTGCACAGTCCCCCCCCTCCCCTGTATCTCCCCCCTTGGTCGGAACCACGGCACTATCTGTTACAGGAAGGATTGAATTCAGCTGCACTTCCTCCAAAGGGACCGGGGCTTCCACTTTCTCGGCCTCCAGGACAGGAGCCAGCACCTCCTGAGCCTGTGGGAGGAGGTCCCTTGGGCAGGGTGAAACCGATCCCGCCCCCCACGTCCGCTGCCCCGGCCTGGCCAGGCATGACCTCAGCCGCAGCAGCCTCGTCTCTGTGCAGCCAGTTCATCTTCTGGAGGTGCTGTTTGATGGAGTCCTGCACCCGGGCATCGATCATGGCCTCCGTGAGAACCCCGTCCTCTGATGAGTACGCTGCAGCCTAAAGGTAGAAATGACACGCCATGTAGTATTATGACCCCGCATGGAGAGATGGGCATTATGGACGCAGATGATCTCTTTGACGAGACAATGTCAGATGTTACAACTATTCATAGGTCTCTATACAGAAGGAGAAATCAATTGGTCTTAAAAAGAGAAATCACTTGAAGTCAGTGTTATGAAACGTCTATCTACAATAAATCTCTCACGAGAACCTTCAACACGGGCCTCCTCTCACGATGTATTACTGAGGTTAATTAAAGGTGCACTGACATGACGCCATACACTGGACGCCATTCACAAGATGATGCATTAGAATGTAAGTATGTATTAAACTCTGACCTGCCAGGCCACGCCCAGTTTTGAGATCTCTCTGCCGGACATGCCCTCGGCGAGCTTGGCAATCTCAGAACACTTCAGCCCGTAGTCAAACTGGGCCAGCTTCATTCTCCTGCAGGGGAACAGAAAGAAAAACACAGAAGGAGAATGAGATAGACAGAGAGAGAGAAGATAAGACAGTGAGGTGCTGGCTCCATACGCTTCTCACTGACATCCATAGGATTATGATAACTGTAATGAGTCTGGATAGCCGTTGCTAAAAACAAGTCTTCATCTGGCTCTTAGAGAGGTTTCCCCCCTGGTCCAATGCGTGCGTGCGTATGTGTGTGTGTTTGGCCCCCTGCCGCCCAGTTTCCAGATCCTTGCCCCCTCAGAGCCCCAGTGTAATTAGTGACTCAGCAGCATGGCTGGCTGACCTCCACATGCAGCCAGCAGGCAGGCTGTCACACGGCCACCTGCTCTTTAAGGTCCTTGATCCGATCATAACAGACCCTGCAGACATTAGCGAAGGAGCACCAGACCGCAGAGGGGGGTAGGGCTCTCCTGGGCACTCCTGGATACCCTAAAGAGTTCCCCTTACCTGGATGTTTGTGGACATGTAGCCTATAAAGCACTTTAGCAATTAGATTGTGCTTGTACTTGTATATGTTTGCACATATCTAATTACTAGATACGGTCCTCGCCATCAACCATCACTGGTTTCATTATTTATTCCTCTGTGTGCCTGCTTGTGCGAGTGGCCTATTTAAACCTGGGCTGCAGTGTTGTATTGCTGGTGAAGGCATGTCCTATGTGACTCACTGTCGCCCCCCGGTGGCTGGCTCCAGCACGTATTTGTCAAAGTACAGTCGCACCAGCCTCTCCCTTTCCTCGAGACCGGGCAGGGCGAAGTTGACCATCTCGTCGATACGGTCGTTGATCGCCCAGTCAAACTGCTCTGGCTGATTACTGGCCAGTACTAGCATGAACCTGAGTGGGGAGAGAAGGTAAGAGCAGGATGTCATGGGTGATCAGGGTATCACAATGTGTGCTTGTAGTTTACGAGAGTATAGGACATAACGGGGACTGACTTGTTGCTCTGCTCTCCAGTGCGGTAAAGGAATGCGTTCAGAGTTGCTCTAAGGTCTTCACTGATCTTCTCCTGCATACAGAACGAAAAAGAAATAAGTCTAAAGAAAACTAAAAGTGTAAGATGGTAAGAAAAAGTCTAAGACAGACATTTTTGCTGCTGCCAACTCCTGTCTGGTACACCATGACACCATGACTTACAGTGGATCTCTTGCGAAGGAATGCGTCAGCTTCATCAACAAAGAGCAGCAGGCTGAACAGAGGAGAGAGAACACGGCTCAAAAACTGTCATTTAAGTTCTGTACCATATCGTATAGGATATGTACAGATGATTAAATGGTACTCTCACAGCATGGTCTGTCATATAAAACTGTACGTATACAGTGAGTGAATGAGGGCCCCATACCCACGACGAGTTGTGGTGGCCCAGTCAAAGACTTTGTGCATAGCGGTGACGCCCTCGCGGCCCATCGGCGCCACATCACCACCTGTCATAATGGCATAGTCCATCCCAGAATGCATTGCCAGCTTCTACTCAGAACAAAAAAAAAGACACAAAACAATTGTCAGCACATGCAAAAACCATGACTAATCCTACCGTCATACAAAGAAGCCTGTCTACAGGTAAACCAAGAACATGAACACCCAACACAATTCAGTAATGTTTGTGAAATAAATGTTTGATTTGACTTAGACTTGCACTGAGTTCAACAGTGGCCAGCTGTGCAGGTCCTACCTTGGCAAAAAGGGTCTTTCCAGTACCAGGAGGTCCGTACATTAGGATGTTACGGTACAGGCCACGGTTCTGCCTTGTGTTCCTGGTTGCTATGGCAATGTCACGTACACGCTCCTCCAGAGTTGGCTGAGAAGAGAGGTTTACATGCTTCCTTTCATCCAATCTCTAACAAGATGGCATTCTCACGAGTTTTCTACAGGACAGAATATTTCACTGGTCTGCCTCTGATGCAAAGGCTCAGGATCATAAGAAGTACAGTATGGCAGTCTGTACTTCACGTGGCAGCCTCTTAAATGTGACTTTGTGTTGAGTACTTACACTGAGCACTACTCCCTCCAGGGCATCCTGAGGCTTGCTCATCAAGCGCTTTGTCACCTGGGAGGAGAGAAGGAATCAAACTGACCCACTACTTCACAACAATGTGTGATCTATTGCAAACGTAACATAAGTGTCATTAGATTTTGTAGAAATACAAAAAGCATCATTTACTCAAGAGATGGGAAAGCACACTGTGGCACCTCGATACTAACCTTTATGGGGTGCTTAATCGCCTCCCCCACAGTGATGCGGGACGTCTCTCTGACCAATGAGGGCTTGCCAAGCCGAGCCTCGATGTATCGCCCTGCCACCCCCGTGGCGTTCCGGGCTGTGTACACGCCCACGGCCAGAAGGGTCAGTCCTGCCACCTGGTGGAAAGGGATAACACAACATTCAGGAGACATGCAACATTTACATTTTTTTATGATATCGTGCATCTCCTTGGAAACTGTAACATTAAGGAGGGGTCTCACCGTAGCTGTCACTTTATCCCAGTCAGACACAAAAGCTCGAAATCCTTCTCCAAACACGGCACCCGCAGTTCTGAGGTGAAACAAACACACGATCAAGTCTCCACACACTACCTCAGTATATCTCACTGTGTTCTCATTTGCGGTGTGGCAGCATGACGGTACGTCTTACCGTATCGTTTCTAGAACGGTCTGCCTGTGTTCTGCTGCCTTCAGGCGGATCTGCTCACGGATAATATCAGCGTTCTCCCTCTCCACGCGCCCCCTCGCTCTAGACTCCGCTTCCACACGCAGAAGCTCGTTTTTGTGCCTCAGACCCATCTCATGCTCAATTGTTCCTGGAAGCAGGGATGGAACACATCAGTTACTAAGTCCATCTGGAACAGATATATACTGCACCTAACCCAACACTGACCGAGGACTCTTGTCAGTTGCGTGGTGAGTCAGTGGTACCTTTTCTCATGGCTTCCTGCTTCTGTACAGAGTCTTCCTGTCTGCGTATATTTTCTTCATTTATGGTTTGCTGAGTAAGATGCAGAGAAGAGGACACACTTTATATCTGCCTTTGACATTGGGCCTGCATGGGACTGGGTTTACATGTTCAAGCAAGTGATTACCTGTTGCTTGAGCTGTTCCTCGTACCTCTGTCTGGCTAGCCTGTCTTGGTACTGGGCTCTCTGAGGGGAAAGAGAAGAGATGGGTTACCATTGTAATACAAACAGCACCTCCTACTGGCCAATCTTATAAAATACAGTTTGTTCCAAATGTGTGTATTTTATTTTCATCCTATGTACAGCACATATGGACTGGAGAGGCTTCCACTGGTCTGGCAATTCAGCAGCTGCTATACACAACATCTGAACTGCTCACCAAACACTTGCTCTGGTGCTACCCTCTCACCGACTGATGTTGTTTGGTCTCCTCATTCACAGTTTTCCTCCTCTCCTCTCCGTGGATGCGGATTTGATCCCCCTTCAGTTGCTCCAGTGCTGCCTCGTACTCCTGCCACAGACAGATATTGTAAATGAAGACAAACCAGTATTTTACCATACCTAGAAGTTAGCAACCAGTGACCACTGGTAGATTTTTATCTCCCAGAACACTGCATTTAATGAACATTGTACCACAGGCATTAGGCTATGCAGCACCTTTATTTTGGTCTGGTGTTCCATATGAACACTCTGTTCCTGCATGCGAGCCAGCTCCAGAGCTTCTTTGGCATGGCCTGGAATGAAGAGAGTATGAAGAAGATAGAACATATGTATGTCAATTTCGATTTATTGCAACTGACCATGCTTCATTGGCACTGCATTGAAAACCTGTGAATTGTGTAAATACATACTTTTCTACATGTTGACAAACGATTTTAATAGTGAGTGATGCAAGTTCTTGTCATGATTTCATTCCACTGCCCCGCTAACAGACGACCTTTGAACCCATCACCTTGAATGAACCATGGACAGACTCACAGTCGATTCAGATTTTAGCAAATCTTAAAACGGCTACACATTGACTTTCATTCAGTTTCACCTACGGTCCTATTGGCAGCTCGCTAAAGATTAGACGTTGCATCAGTAGTATTTGCTAGCTAGCTAATTAGATTGAAAGCTAGCAGCTAGTACAGCTAGCGCCATGCGATGAAAGCATCTTCACGTGACTGCTTAATATCCTTGGGATTTCGTCTAAATGTTATAGATTGGTCCGTTTAATTATGGACCTGATATGCAAGACACTTACGAGACTTGTCCAGGTCCTTTGCTGCCTGGGCCGCTCGCTCCAACCCCGTTGGATCGAAGTTGCTCCATTTGTCCTTGGATTTATCACCGCCTGAGGAGCCACTACCGGACCCACCAGCCGGTGGAGGTGGTGGCGGCGGACCGGGGAACTCAGGGGGGGCCTCCGGCTGCCCCTTGTTAAGGCCAAACAGCCAGGACATCTTACTGTAAACGGGTGACGAACTCTTCGGAAATGCCGGTTGTGTGTGGTGATGCGGTTCGTGCTGCTGTGCCTGCTTGTCACTACGCCGCTTCAGACACGCTTGTCATGCTGCTACTTTGCGCAAGTGCAGAATGGACCAACGTTTTTTTCTGAAACTGATGGGGATTGGTTAACAGCCTGTCATTGGCTTAACTTTGTAGAGGTCATTATGTAGCCACACCTCTTCAGGAAGTACGGTAGCCGAATCACATGTATTAGGTCTATGCATCTAAAAAAAATAATGAATGACTTGACTCACATGCTTTGTAATATAAAGGTCTCTAACCTATTAAATCTCACTATGTACATCATATCACTAATATTTAGTTAGGAGCACTGGTCTGAAAACCACTCTATGGTCATAAATAGCATAACATGTTTTAATAGAAAACAGGAGGCCAAATATAGCAAAGTGTTTAATTACCTTTCACATTTTTTTTTCAACATAACAATTAAAGTATACAATCAATTGACACATATGTACATAAAGACAAAGGCATTGCAAACAAGGGTCCGGTCTGTCACTCAGTCAGAAGAGCATCATTTCATCCCTAAATAGATAACAAATGTGGTACAGACATTACAGTCACAATCATCCATCTTGATGTCATGGTTCAAAGGGGATTTATGAGAGATGACAGCGAATAGTTACTAGGTTGGATGTTACTGAGATCCATGTGCGGTATGTAAGGTTGTGGCAAAATCATTGTAGTAACACAACACGTGAGAAGATGCCAGGAGGCTCTTTGCCATCACCCAAAGCTGCTCTGAACCCTTCCTGTTGTCGCAGTCTGGCCAGCTTTGCCAGAGAGAGGAATGACCGAGGCTCTGTGATGGCCAGATCACTAAGCACACGCCGATTCACCGGGACACTGCTCTGTAAGAGGGTCAACCAAACACAACCACTGAGTAGGGGAAAAGGTTGATGAAATGTCCTGTGTCATGCTACTGTATGCTTTAGGTAGATTTATTGCTTTATTGATAATGTTGAAGAGGACAAATTGGGTTGATGGCATGACAATTCTCAAATGATGAGACGTTATATTACATCATACATCAAAAATCCCAGCAGGAATTACGGATCCTGGTCGGGTGAGAAAGACATACTGACCTTCACTAGGTTGTGCATAAGGACAGGATACTTCATGCCATGCTCCCGAGATGCTGCAGCAATGCGCGAGATCCAGAGCTAGAGAGAGAAAAAGAAAGAGAGAAAAAGAGAGAAAAAGAAAGAGAGACAAATGCCCATTACTAGTAAGCCTATGTGCAAGTGCACTTGTATAATTACTATGCTTATATTGTGCTGTTAACATTAGTTCTTACCAATCGCATGTTGCGTCTTTTAGCTTTGCGAGCCTTGGTGGCGTAGACAAAAGCCCTTCTCACTGCCCGTACAGCCAGACTGTAGCATCGGTTTTTTCTTCCTCTGAAATGCTAGTGGCAAATCACACACGTAATAAATACAAGAATACACACACTTGCCCACGTGACAGTATGGCGACAAAACAGTAAAAGCAAGCATTATTTTGTTTAACAGATGCTATAAAGGTTTATTCTATAAAATAGCAAGCTAACGTGTTATGTGATTGCCTGATCTCATGACATCTGGTACCATACAAATAGCTACAACAAGTTCAGCTATGTGCCTAGTTGTTAGCCAGTTGCTAGCTTGTCTTACCCGTGCATTTTTGAGAACTTCTTGAACCTTCCAGTATCTACCAGGTCCACGATTTCGGATCCAATTCGACAATGTCAGAAATACCATCGCTGTCTTTGACTAATTCGATGCTATAAAAATTCTGATCCCAACTCCCTTTACCAAACTGTCTGGATTATGTGACCTTAATCCAGATACAGACGAGATGTCATGCGTGCTCCAGAATGATGTGCGCTGGGTTCGTTTTCGGACCAATTCGGTTCAAGAAGTCCCTTGCTCTTAGTGTCTTCGTTGATTTATTCGGCTAAACTAAAACAATATAAATGGTATCAGACACAAAATGATATCGACAAAAACATAAAAATGTATTAATAAGTAGAATGTATCATCAATATGTGAATAATAAATGCAAATGTACACAGAAGGGTACAACCTTCTGAAATGGAATGCATCCCTTATATCAGTGTTTACTGACGTAATAACCTGGCCCTCGCTGAGGATACTGGGATAGCGGAAACCCTAGCGAGAGGTCAGAAACTTCAAGATGTCGGTTGTTGGTCTAACGTCCTTGGGCAGATGCGGTGCTGGGGCTATCCGTTCCTCTGTTGGAATGGTGGTATGTTTCTTATTGATAACAACTAAATGCATATAGCTAAATTTAAACAATGCCATGGGTGAAATTGTCATTCGACGAGCACTTGAAATTCCTCTTGACAGCGAGGCAGATATATTGCGGAGTAGCTAGCTAGTTTGCTAGCTAAATTAGCCTAGCTAGATAGTTGTGTATTAGGGGAATTCCTCATGTGTCAACCTATTAGGAGTTGGATTTATTTTCTAAATTAGTTTGATTAATTAAAGTCAAAGTCTATGTTATCAGGATCATATTCATACATGTATAAATGTATATTTGAATATTCACTATTTAACTTCCTTACTAGGCGGATGAAAGCTAGCTTAGCTTATGGTACACATACTACTGCTAGGCTACTAGCTAACATTGCTGACATGACAGGTGTTGTCACCACAACAAAGTAGAAAGTTAGCCTCTACTTGAATCTGAACTCCCTGCATGGATATATTGAGTAGGAGCTGGTATTGACAGCAGAATAGACAGCTAGGTGAAGGGTAGGCAAACACAACAAGTCAATAAAGCACACGCAGTGGGGATTTATTGCAATTCACAACAAAAGTCAATCTTTCAAATGTCCTGTATCCCTCCCACCCCTCTTGTCAGGCGGTCAGGTATGCCCAGACAGCCGCTGCTCCAGCCTCTCAGCCCAGAGTCAAGAAGTTCCAGGTGTATCGCTGGGACCCAGACACGACAGGAGATAAACCTCGCATGCAGACCTATGAAATTGACCTCAACACGTGAGTAAAGTACAGCCTCTATGGTCTGTGTGTTGTTATATTTAGCCTTATATACTGTATCTATAATTAGGACTTTGTCCTAATTAACACTGTTAGACCTTTGCCTTGTACACCTGAACGAGTTGTGCAATATGTTGACCTCTGCCCCTGGAGTCTGTAATGAGTAAATACCCGTCCACCAAGAATAGAAATGGGGTGTCCTGTTTCTGGAGTAGAGCATTGTGGTATGGTTGTTTTGCTCCTCGCTTTGGTACAAGAGCACACCGCTTCTGTGACTCAGGGCATTAGCGTTGGCTTAATCAGGGTACAGTGTGTTCTGTAGTGTTCAAGGAACACCCTTCAGCTATACTTAAGACAGAGGCCCTCTGACACATTCTGGATAGTTTCCTAGTTCTCCCATCTGTCCCTCTAATGAGCTCTTCAGTCTCTGCACTGACTGCATTAGGACTCTGAGGGACTGATTCAGGTCTGGTCACTGAGGCACCATGTCTGAAATACTGTGTGTGGGATTGTACTGTGTTATTTAGGAAAAACATCGGGCACAACTTTCTATTGTTCCCTTTTAGCTGTACAGTATGCATGTGTTGAATGTGAAACAAAAGGCTAAAACTCTTTCTGACTCTGGTTTCTTCTATACGCAGCTGTGGGCCCATGGTCCTCGATGCTCTCATCAAGATCAAGAATGAGATGGATTCCACACTGACCTTCCGTCGCTCCTGCAGAGAAGGTGAGTCATTCAGCAACACATGCCATCGTGGACAGTTCTGACAAGGAATCCCTTGAACTGAAACGGCATTGATTTCACAGCAGTAAAACAAGGGAAAACATGAAGTTGATTCTAAATAAATCAGTGCAAAGGTCTGGTAGCTTCAGCTCTCACCATGTTGTCATAGTACAGTTGTGTTGGTGTCTAGTAACACTTTGTGGGTTTTTTTTGTGTGTTTCTGCAGGTATTTGTGGATCCTGTGCAATGAACATCAATGGGGGCAACACACTGGCCTGTCTAAACAAGATTGACACCAACACCAGCAAGGTCTCCAAGATCTACCCTCTGCCTCACATGTATGTGGTGAAGGATCTGGTGCCTGTGAGTACATTACATTTAGTCATTTAGGAGACACTCTTATCCAGAGTATCATCATATCTCCCAGCAGCCTCTTCTCTTACCCCAGACTATCTATAATCTGTCAGTCCTATACTTGAGACTAGACCAGGGGACGAAGGAGGGCTGTAGACCACTAGAGTTGTCTTCATTTCGATCCTGCGGTTCTTTTTTTGTTGTTACTTGAGATGCTGGGTTAGCTTGTTAACGGACTTGTCTTCTAACCGCAGGACATGAGCAACTTCTATGCCCAGTACAAGTCTATTGAACCTTACCTAAAGAAGAAGGATGAGACCAATGAAGGGAAGGCGCAGTACTTGCAGACAGTGGACGACAGACAAAAACTGGTACTGTATAGAAAATACAATCTCACCGCAAAGGGAACTCATCGCTTCGTCCTTTTTTTTTAAAGGATGCCTTTAATTTGCTCTCTTTCAGGATGGGCTTTATGAATGTATCCTGTGTGCATGCTGCAGTACAAGCTGTCCCAGCTACTGGTGGAACGGAGACAAGTACCTGGGACCTGCTGTCCTCATGCAGGTGTGTTGATGTGCGTGTGTGTGTGTGTGTGTGTGTGTGTGGTGTGTGTGAGACACCATACAGCACGTCAGTTTTCGGTCATGCTGCCCGTCTCGTTTTCCAGGCCTACCGCTGGATGATCGACTCGAGAGACGAGTTCACAGAGGAGCGTCTGTCCAAGCTCCAGGATCCCTTCTCCCTCTACCGCTGTCACACCATCATGAACTGCACTAAGACCTGCCCCAAGGTACACCCACCTAGCCCCTCCCGTCCGTGTGGGACAGACATGGCACTAGGTCCCCTATGGTCTCACTGTACCAGTCCCTAATCTGGGGACAGATCTGGGGACTAACCTTATCCTGTTTGTGACACTCATCTCTATTCCTCTGTCCTCTTCTAGGGCCTGAACCCTGGCAAGGCAATAGCAGAGATTAAAAAGATGATGGCCACCTACAAGGAGAAGAAGGCTGCTGCTGTCTAGGTGCAGGCTCACCATCCTTGACTCACCCCATCCTTTGCTTCTTTAAATTATGCTGTTAATTCATTGAGAAGACCAGTGAGGTCTGGTGGGCCTGCACACCTGTCAACTCAACACCACTGCACTCCAGCACTAGGGACACTGGACTTGGAGGGAAATAGGGGACGTTGCCTGTCATTGATTTGAGAGTGTGTATGGTTTATGGTGTGTGTTCGTTGTTGTGTGTGAGAGTGAATGCTTGTGTGTTTTTGAGACATGACCTGCAGAATTTGAGATGAAAGGCGCATTCCTTGGTTCATGGCCATTGTTTGGTTGTGTGTGTGTGGATGTTTGTGTGTGTTTAAGTTCAGAGAGTGGGTTCACGGACATTAAAAATATGTATTATTATGCTCTACTTATATAATATAGTAATGGCAGTCTTTGTTTGAATATATAATAAATACATGACTGTCATGCCAACGATTGGTTGCCTTGTCTGTCTCATTGTGTCATGCGCATAGGTTTGTTTTCAGATGTAGATGTGAGAGATTTTTTTTTACAACTGAGAATGTGGCCGTTAAATATAATTTTCTCCATAAAAAGTGTTGGGGACAGATTTGCCGTTTTCAAAATGCATGCAAAATACATTATAATGAAAAATGAAACCTATACCGCATTGTGTTATTGACTGAAAATATATTGCATTGTACACTTGTACACTGCTGAGCCAAAACATGACCACACAGATTAAGACAATAATGTTGATATTTACCAAACAAAGACACGTTTTGGCGAGCCCCCCAGCACCAACCGCGTGTTGGACAGGTGCAATGTTTTGACTCATCGGTACGTCCTCTAGATGTCAGCCTCTCAACAGATTTCATCAACTATGTTGAGGGTATGACCTTAAAAGGTGTAAATGGTCATTCACTGTCTGGAATTTAAATTAATTGCCATTACACAGCTAAAAGTGAATTGTATATAGTAACGAGACTGTTCAGAATGGGGAAATTTATGTTTGTTCAATGTTTGCATCCGGGATGCAATTGCTCAGTCAGTTAGTAAAAACGTATTTAGCACGAATGCAAACGTATTTATTACGTTTTATTATTGTTAGTATTCATTATTATTATTAAAGGTCTTTGTAACTTACGTTGCACTCTACAGAAGTTGTGACACTGAGGTAAAGCTACATAGGCAAGAATGCAGTCTGTGGTGGATGGGGGTCGTCGCTGGCTGGGATTCGGGGAGGGGACAAGGGAGGCGGGGTGGTACAATGTGGCGCTCGGTCTGACGGTGCAAACGTGCAAAAGACGGAGCAAACGCATGAACTGGATCGTCGGTTCAAAGTGAGGAAAAATTAGGTAAGCAAAATGTATCTATTTGATTATAATACCATATGGTGTAAAAATGCGTACAATCAACGGACCTACTATCGGAGGTTGTCTTAATAACTTTCTAGATGGCTTTGTAAATCAATTGTTGAGATCTGACATCCACCTAGTAGCCTATGGTACTTCACAATTAAAACACTTTTCTGTAAGAAAAATAATCTATGAATGAATGGCATTATTGTGACTAGTGTATTTGTGTTGGCACTTAAGTTTGACATGTGGTCTATTGTCAGGGGAGTTGGAGGTGGGGGGCAATATGGTAATATAGTCCAGGAGGTGGAGTTATAGCCTGGGGTAATTGAAGTACAATAGAGAAGGGCTGGCCAATTTTTCATCAAAATAATGAGAGAGGCCATGCATGGTTGCTTTGTGGGCAGGGAGCTTGGTAAGAGAGATTCAATGATTTATAGAAAACAAACTTTTAATTGTATTGGGAGAAGGGGAAAGGCATTCCCCCGTCATTGTGTCATTGTTCCCAGTCCCCAGTGTTTTTGGTAGGGGGGGGGTCAGGGATGGCTGGGGAGAAGACAGACAAAACTGGTGGGGGCTCATGGGGAAAGTGTGTGTGGGGAGGGAAGTGGGTTAGTAATAGCTCCCAGATGTGTGCTATGAAAACATATGGTTTCCAATAGCCACTGTGATGCACAAGAGGAATGTCTGTATCCACACATACAGAAGCAGACACACTTGGTAGTATGATACATACACGCTGTGCATTGAAGACAGGCAGACATGACATGTATACTGACATATGTATATGTAGATTCACAAAAAGAACAGCAAAAACAACAAGAGTAATTGCTGGAGTAGCTCACAGTTTAGATTGTTGAGTCTAGTTTGGCAAAGAGGAGGAGCTATGCATTATCCCACAAGGAGAGAGGCCAATAACTGGTTTAAAATGTAACTTTTACTTATAATACGGTCACTTTATTAATGCAATATTTTCTTGACTTTTCAAAAAAAGAATGTTTTCAATTATTACATTGTATCTAACTTTAAAGTTGAGTTAAAAATACTTCACAATGAGTGACCACACAGTACTAATTCAACATGGCAAGAACTGCTTTGTAGAGAGAAACAGTAAGGGAGAGAGAGGGGAGGGGGAGGGGGATTCGAGGAAATTACAACAGAGAGCGTCAGAACGGAAATTAGAGATGTGGAGAAAGAAATAGAGAGAAAGAGAGAGAAAGAAGTGTGTGTGTGTGTGTGTGGGGCATTCAGTGGTTCTTTTCCTGGAATGCAGCCCTGACTTTTTCTACTGCTGAAGCTTCACAGTGGAACGGAGAAAAGTAGAAACCCAGAGGGATTGTTAAGGAAGACCTTTTCAACCTTTTCACTTCCTCCCCTTGACTGTTTGAGGCCAGGGGTGGGGGGGTGGGGGGGGTCAGGTAAAGAGCGAGAGTTACGGAGGAGAGGTCAAGGAGGGCAGAGAGTGAGAGAGAGAAGTAGGAGAAGTGGGAGTAGGAGAAAAGATAGAGAGGGAGAGTACAGGAGGAGGGGTGAAAGATGGGCATGAGAGAGGGAGGGTAAGGGAGAGAGTTGAGGGAGGACAAAAAGAGTCCGGAGAAGAGGAGGAGAAGTGAGGTAAGATAGAGACAAACAAATAGAAAGGAATAGTGACATCTAAGTAACTCTTGACTTGTAACCTATACCAGCACTGTCCCACTGTAAAATGCTGACACTGTTTGTCAGTAAAACTAAATGATCTCTCCTCAGTGCCAGTGTCAGCCTTCCTCCATTGAGTGACCATGAGAGTCCTCCTTCTGCTTTGCATGCCAGGTGACTAAGACAACGACATACACCACTCACAGAACATGGCTGCATACAGTACAGATACACTGAGATCCATAGCTCCTCTCAGCACATCATGCATAAAGTCTTACAGATGTACCTTTTGCCTTATTTCTTGAATGAACCTCAACAGCTCTTCTGCTAGCCCAGCAATACATTCCCAACACCTTCCCGTTTTTGGGTGAGTTGTTTTGTTACAATTTATGTCTCACTGGATTCCTGTTTACACATGCACCCTAAAAATGATTGACTGTGCTAAAACAAGGCCTAATCTGTGTCTAGAAAAATAATTTGTACTGAATTAGTATCAGGTCTACTTATCACCATTTCACGTCGTGCAATGTTTGCTTTCTGCCAGGCATCTCCCTTTTGAAGATGAAAAAGGGAGTTAACAGTCGTACAAAGTAACAAAAATGCTCAAATAAGAACTACGCTAGTGAATTAGTACGAATATCTGAACAAGTCAAGCACCTGCATCCTCTTTCATTCCCACTCTCAGTTTGAAACCATGTGGTCCCTTTTATTTGGAGCAGAATGTGATGGGACCCCCCCGCTGTGGTGCGACCAAGTCTAACACCAGTGTGATGTGGTTGTTACATGCCATTTGTCTCTCTGTTTAAGTCATCACAGGCATGACTTTTTTTCTCAAATTATCCATGACACCATTCTAGTCAAAGAAAGTCTCATTAATATGTAGTGTTATCATTTTTAACAGACTATGATCAAGATTACAACCAGGGTAAGGACCCCCTAAAAAAACACCACTTCTTTTATCGTACAAAAAACTATATTTTCGTTGCCCTACTTTTTTTTCCATGAGGGAACTTCAGGTAATCAAGATACTGTCTAATGGATTCCTGTCATCTCTCTTTGTCTCTCTCCTCTGTTGATCCTCTCTACATACCTTCCTTGTCCTTCTCCTCCTATGCCCCTAGAGAATACTGACGATGTGAACCAGAGGCAGGTCGCTCTAGGACCACTAGACCTGGGACCGTCTGGTATGCCATCTTCAACTGTTCCGCTCCACATTTGGACCTGCAGAGCTCCTCTGTACTGTAGCTCCCACTGTCAGATTCACAGTGTGTGAGTCATTGTGAGTTGACTGCATCTTCATTCATTGCTGTGTTTCAGATGCTGAGACAGAGCCCACTGAGCCCGGCCCACTGGGTAAGAAAAACAAACACGTTGGGAAATAGATCCATACATTCTCCTGTAAATAGTAGTTGATGGATAGTTCTTGTGGCCTACTGTTGCCCTAAGTTAGTTCATGTTGTCTAGATTGCAGAGAAGAGCAGTACCCCTGTACCAGACTTTACTCTGTTCACAAGCCATGTAAACAATGCCTGAACAGTCTCTGCTTCTACAGGTAAGCTACATCTAATAATAACAGACCATCAACCAGACACTGATGAGTTCATTCACAGTCATACTGTCGCAGCACTGCGTAAGACAAATCCTCTCTTTCAGCTTGCGACGGGTGTACGTTATCAACAAAGAGGTGTGTGTGAGGACTGTGTGTGCACATGAAGAGCTGCTCAGAGGTGAGATGAATGCCCAATATCCTTGTGTAGGTTTCTGAATAAATGAACTGAGAAATTGTATAGTTTGCGCATGATAAGTAGTGGTTGCATGCTTATAGAGCACATTTGGTCAGCTGTCTCCTTCTCTCCTCTCTGAGTGTAGCTGACCTGTGCCGTGACCAGTTCTCCCGGTGTGGCGTGGCGGCGGTGAGTGGCCAGTGTGGCTCTCTGGGAAGCAGCTGTGGGAAGAGCTGTGGAGGCTGCTAGAAGACTGAGGAGATCGACAGCATCAGCCCAGATACTGCCACGTCGCCAACTTCCACTCTCTCTTCTACCCATCTTTACCATTCCCTCCCATCCTTTCATCCTTACCCTCTTCCCTACTTGTCTCTCCCTCTTGAGTGAAAATTCAGTGTTCCACATCTCTTTCTAAACCAAAGAGGCCCTGTTTGTTTCTTTCACTTTTTCATCTATTTTTCTTTTCAGAATTATATAAATAACGAAACATCACATTTGTAGTACGTAAGTGTATGGATAGAAATATATACTCCACAGGAATGTTAATGACTGTTTAATTTCACTGGTGCTATTAAAAGAGTATCACACTGGTGCTATGAAAAGCAGCACAGTCAGATATTCACATAAGACTGCCACTTGTTGTTGTTGGATGTTTGTATGTTTTTTTTTACTGTACCTCTGTTGCAAAGCAGTGATGGTCTTGACCAACCTTTAGTAAGGTAAAACGTCAAATGTCAGCCACTGCACACTGACAATAAAAATATAATCAATACTCAGTCAGTAATAATCACACGTTGCCCTACTTGAGGAATGGCGAACACTCAGAGGCATTTCAACTTCTAGAAAGTCATCTGTCTGGTGAGAGTTCCTTACAACCTTCACACAGCTATAAGACTACCTGGCAGAAAACGTGTCGTTTCACATATCAGTGTCTAGAAGTGCTCTGAAAAGGCAGCTCACAGATTTGTTTTCTGTACCACTGCTTTCTAACACCTCTCATTATAAAGACAAATAAAATAAAATAATGTTTTGCTACAGCGTGTCTCTGTGTGAAACTCCTGATGTTTGAATCCTGCATATGGGCTGGATTGGTGTCCTTGTTCTATGTTGCCAGGAGAAGATACTGTCACACAGGTGGCTTGTAGAGCTTACATGTGAAGCTAAGTCATCGAGATCTTCAGATGTTAAATAAAAAATGAAAACATTTGAAGAAAGTTTTGAAGCTAGATGAATCACAGGACACACCCTCATATGGAGGCCCAATGGATTTTAGTAAGATATACAATAGTTTAAATGTATGACCATTCCCTCATACACAATCCCTTCGCAAATGAGGTGTCCTGGTTCTGGATGGTGTACATGTCATAACACAGTACTTCAACTATGTATTATACAGACTTTTGATAAATTATACATCCATACATTTCCATTGTAGATAAGTCTACATCCGTTTGACAGTAATACCTATGTTAGTAGCATTAGCAGTATAAATCATCTAAAACATATTGTGCACACACACAGTACATATTTTTGTACATAACACATGGTCTAATTTAGTCCCTTAATGTGTTATTTCTGCATCAGTGTCTACCTACTGGTCCTGGCAATCAATAACATCACATTCTAGGAAATAGTGGGGACAGTAACATTCCTTTAAATAGTGTTTGTTTAATGAGTTGCCTGGTGCTGTCCCTGATTCCCAAAACTCATTCTCTTTGTAAGTGGATTTGAGGGAAGAGAATTCAACCCTGGACTGGCATGTCTGTGGATGTCACTCCATGGGTCCTAAAGCAGGCCTCGGTTCAGCGCCTGTCTGGATCTTGTGGTGCCTGAAGTTTCTCCCTGAGTAGGAGGAGAGCTGGAAAGTCATTGTTGCAATTACTGCTTCTCTAAGCATTTCTGCGGTTATTGGTCCTCAGAGATAGGGGGTGCTATTCAGTTCCCCCCAGACATTAGGGAGGGGGGCAGGGAGGGCTGTCGTCGCCTCATCTCCTGCTGCAGCTGCTCCTTTAGAGTGGACACCTTGGGAATTAGGAAATTCATTAGGAAGTTAGTGTCATATAAGACGAATCAGGAAGATTACACCGAACAAATTAAAGGTCAAGTTGGAGAGTCATTCTTTTGAACTACAGCATATACATCAGGTGTGTGTGTTGTGTGTGTGTGTGTGTGGGGTGGGGGGGGGGCAGCTATTGAAGAACAGACATTAAGCAGTTGTTGACCTTCAACACCGTGACCATAAAAAGTACAGATTATATATGGTCCAGAACACACTAAGAATGTTCCCTGGGCCAAACTCTCGGCCTCACACAGACCTGTTCCTCCAGGCCTTTGACCCTGTGGCGGTGTGCTCTCTCTCTGGCGGCCAGGGTCTTCTCAGCCTCCTTGTGGGCCAGCCTCAGCCTCTCTGCCTCACGCTGGGCCTCCTCACGCTGCCGGGCCAAGCTCTCGCTCACACTGTGGGGTTGCTCCATCTCGGCCAGCTGGGCCTAGTCATGAAGCACACACATAAACAAAACACACACAAGTACAGAGGGGGATTAAGTTCTACTAAAAATTGTTCACAATTGTCACTTTGTAACCCTTGTCAACCAGCTTTAACATACAATATATAGATACAGTTGCAATATAGTTGTTGAGGTCCTTGCCACTAGCATGTGGGGCACCATTGGCACAAAGATGACTTGTACTACTGTTTCCATAACAAACAGTCCACCTCCTGTCTGTATCCTCATTGCTCAGGGTGAATAGAGCAGTCTCAACTCTAATACACTCTTTAAGCTCAGATATCAGTTTCCATTGTTGGTCAATGAAGAAATGTGTGTCGTTGGATTTATTCCATGGTCGGATGCATGAACGTCTACGTAAATACGTACTTTAACAAGGTCAAAGTATTCAATGAAAACAATTCCTTGACAGTTTTGCGTCACTTGAATATTCCAGATGTCGTCTGTTGTATATTCTTACAAAACATGTTTACACTGCAACAGTAAGAGAAACAACCAGGGCTCAGATGTAAACTTCTCTGACCTCCCTCACGTCAAGCAGTCTAACTAGCAGCAGATGTACCAAGAGCCCAGAGCCCCCAGGCTATGGCCATTTCATAACCCAACCCTCTTACACATGGACATCCCTGAGCTCAAACACTAATAAGACCGAGTCTTGTGGGGGGTGAAATAAATACAAAAGAATGTACAATAATCAAAAGCTAAGGCACTGTCTCACCAAGCAAATTCTTTGTAACGAATGGTGACTTTCTAGCTACAGCTATCAAGCACACTATCCTTGTCTGCTAAAACAGAAAACAAGCAGACACTCACCAAAGGTCATTAAGGTAAATAGGTTTTGTTATGTGTGGTTTCACAGTAAAATTATAAAGGGTATTTTGGGCACAAAATGGTACCTCAAAATCATTCCCTTCTTCTCCACAGTGCCCAAGAAAGAGACCTGATATACAGCTGAACCTAGGTGATTAAGAAGCCCTGTCCCTTCACACCTCTGTAGCGTAAATCACAATAACAGCTGAGTAAACACACTCGACAGCAACGCATTCACCAGTCACCACACAACACAAGAACACAACACTACAGGACCCATAAACCACTAAGCCATCCTGTACCAGGGCTGTGTCACTGTCCTGCAGCCTGCCTGTGGCAGGGCTGTTGCTGTGTCTGTGTCTGTCCTGCAGCCTACCTCCAGCAGAGCGATCTGTCTCTGAGCATCCTGCAGCTCCTGCTCTGTGGTGTTGAGGGATCGGTCCAGGCGGCTTTTCTCTGCAGACAGACGCATGCTGCCCTCCTCTGTCTTCAGCTTCTGGCGCTCCACCTATTGAACAGAGACAGTCACACACACACACACAGATCAAAACAGCAGTATATTGGTCTTCCATTAAACCACACGTTTGTGCTAATAAAGGTGCTTACTGGGCGTAGTTTTCCCCCGACTCAAGGCGGTGAACGTTCACCATGCTAACCTTATCCAGTGTGCTCCTCAAGGCGGTGAACGTTCACCATGCTAACCTTATCCAGTGTGCTCCTCAAGGCGGTGAACGTTCGCCATGCTAACCTTATCCAGTGTGCTCCTCAAGGCGGTGAACGTTCACCATGCTAACCTTATCCAGTGTGCTCCTCAAGGCGGTGAACGTTCGCCATGCTAACCTTATCCAGTGTGCTCCTCAAGGCGGTGAACGTTCACCATGCTAACCTTATCCAGTGTGCTCCTCAAGGCGGTGAACGTTCGCCATGCTAACCTTATCCAGTGTGCTCCTCAAGGCGGTGAACGTTCACCATGCTAACCTTATCCAGTGTGCTCCTCAAGGCGGTGAACGTTCGCCATGCTAACCTTATCCAGTGTGCTCCTCAAGGCGTTCTTGTCCTTCTCCAGACGGACAGCCTGTCTTTCCGCGTCTCTCTTCTCCGTCTCGAGCATGGCCACGGCCCTCTGGAGCCCTCGCAGTCTCTCCTCGGCTGACGCCCGCTCCGTCTGGGAGGACTGGGCACTGCGCTGGGTCTCCGACAGACTGGCAGAGCGCAGACGCAGAGCCTGGGGAGACCGAGGGAGAATACATCAGACATAGTGAGAGGGTAGTGGTTAATAATGTATTTATCATCATAACAGTATGCATGAGTTATTCTATTGCTTTATCTATGAGCGAGGTCCTTATTTGAACTCATCTGGACCAAAGCCATAAACTTGTCTTCTACAGACAGTTCCAGTAGGAGTCATAATCACATTGCTCACACCTGTCCAATTCCCCCAGATCTCAAAAATCCTTTAGACTGATCTTCAGTATGGGTCACAGTCTCTTAGCGCAGTCTTGACATTGAATCCACTGCTTCCCACGATCCCATCCCGTCCCTCACCTCTTGGGTGTGGGCCAGCTCCGCCTCCAGCTCCCCTCGTCTCAGCTCGCTCTGACTCAGATCACTCTGCAGGCTGTGCACACGCTCAGTAAGGACCGTCATGTTCCTCTTCCCCTCGGTCATGGCTGACCGCACCTCATCCAGAACCTCCTGAACACAGAGGTTCATGTCTTCATACGGAAACACAACGACGAAAAAGACTCTCTCTCTTTGTGCCTTCACTTCAGTCCTCCACATACCTGCAGCTGCCTCCTCTCCTGCTCTGCCAAGCACTGAGACTTCTGCACTGTCGCCAGGCGCCCCTGGGTGGCGCTGTGGGCTGCAGTGGCTTCCTGAAGGCTCTGGCTGAGGGTCTGGTTCTTCTCCCGGAGAGAGCTCTCTCCTTCCTGGGCTTTAGACAGGGCCTGGCTAAGTTTTTCCACCTCTCTTAGAAGCGAGGAAACACGGCTCTCCCCCTCGGCCACCTGGGACATACAATTACAGTTTGGATGAAAAACGAACTTTCCACTCACTTGACATATTGTCATCCCGATCCTGTACAGAGTGCGTCTGTGCTGTGTCAGTTCTATACCGAACCTGTTTGAACAGGGAGTCGTGTCTGTCCTGGGTGGCCTGGGTCTCGGCCTCCCTATCCCCGAGGCTGAGCCTCACCCGTCCCAGCTCCCCCTCCAGGCTGCGCCTGCCCAGCTCCACCCTGGTGGCCCGGGCCTCGGCAGCCTCCAGGGCCTCCCTCAGACGCCTGCGCTCAGCCTCCAGGCGCACCTCACAGGCACGCTGCTTACTCAGCTGGTCCTGGAGGGCGAGACGTGGAGGAGATGGAAGACAGGATGTAGAGAGAAACAGGGCAGAATAAGTCAGGGCATAGGTCGAGATAGGAGGAAGGAGATTAAGAGATAGATCTCGGGGTAAATTGTTGCAGTAATGTTTGTAAACTGACCCACTGACAGTGAACAAGTGGTCTGTCTAATGAAAAGGACCTCAGGAGTCATCTTGAACCTCAGGCCTGAGTAGCAGACAGGCAAACACAGACAGTCCACAAGTACATTCTCAAAGAGACCAGACTGATAGAAAACACCAATGGAGACAGCTGGCTTGAAACTCATACCTCACTGTCCCCCTTTGTCTCTCTGTTTTGTTTCTCCTGACTCCCTTCCAAAAAGGTTAATTTTTTTAATTCTCATAAATCCTTCTACATAGCCAACTCTTTCTTTAAGCTGTCTTTTCTCTTCCCTCTTATTCTACAAACCTTTTTTCTTGTTCCTTCCTTCCCCTCATCCAGCTATCCTCCTTGTGCCCATGCTCCCTCTGCTGTCTGCTACGCAAACTGTTTCTGAAGGTGGCCTGAAGACTGGCATTAGGAGACTGGACATATGGAAAGTTGCTTTGCCAGGACATATGACATGGAAACAACAAATTGTTTAGGTGGCATCTGTTGTTGTGACGATCCCCAGCAGCTTTGTCACTCCCCCTATGAGGTCACCCTCAGTGTCAGCATATGGCAATGTTGGCACATCACTCTTCAGTACAGAGCAGTAGAGTCTGTGGTATGTCTGTGGTATGGTAGGTGTGTCAGTCAGTCTGTCTCGTCAGCTGTAATGTGTTTGTCTGTACTTGTGTGTTTGTCTGTACCTGTGTGTTTGTCTGTACCTGACTGTTTGTCTGTACCTGACTGTTTGTCTGTACCTGAGTGTTTGTCTGTACCTGAGTGTTTGTCTGTACCTGACTGTTTGTCTGTACCTGACTGTTTGTCTGTACCTGACTGTTTGTCTCTACCTGAGTGTTTGTCTGTACCTGACTGTCTGTCTGTACCTGAGTGTTTGTCTGTACCTGAGTGTTTGTCTGTAGTACCTGACTGTTTGTCTGTACCTGAGTGTTTGTCTGTGGTACCTGACTGTTTGTCTGTACCTGAGTGTTTGTCTGTAGTACCTGACTGTGTGTCTGTACCTGAGTGTGTTTCTTCTCAGTCTCAGTGGCTTGCAGGGATCTCTCCAGCTCCTTGACTCTGTCAGCCAGAGCCCTCCTCTCCCTCTCCCCCCTCCGTACAGCCTCCTCCTGCTGCTGCAGCATGGCCTGGGTGGAGCTCAGACGACCGTCCACGCCCCGCTTGCCTGGGAACAGTCATGACAGCTACATTGCAGATGGCAGTTTGTATGTGTTTGCATGTGTGCTGTTGCCTGACCAATTCTGTTAACTACCATGTATGCATGTGCACTCTGCTCACCCTCCTGGCACTCCTGGAGGGAGTTGTGGATCTGAACCAGACGGTTTTGAGCTGCTTCTCGCTCCGCTGTCACCTCCTCTATTTCCCGCTGTAGCGCCCCCAGCTGGCAGCGAGCGTCATCCTGCAAAATAGCAACACAGTGCATGGATTACCTGAAAACAGATTACAGAGCTACAGGTGGATCATAGAGGGGTATACGTAAATAGATTGTTGGTATGTTTCATAATGTGTTATGGGGATAAACCGGACATACAGAATATCCATGAGATGATATGACATGTTATTTGTATGATGATGTGCTGTTACCCTGTCTCTCTGTGAATCACGCAACTCCTGGAGGAAGTCTCGGAGGCCACAACGCAAAGTCTCTGGGTCCAACTCTGGCAAAGGCATGGGAGTGTCCCCCTTCTCCGGAGAGAGAGGTCTCAAACCCAGGGCATTGTCAGGGGTACTGCCCCGGAAATCTGGCACAAACAGGAAAAGGACTTGAGTCTTCTTGACGGATATAGCATGTGTGTTAACGGTTGTGTGTTTAGTTTGACGAATATTTCCCATTGTGTTCTTGTGTATCCCCCTCACCTTTGGGAGGTGTCAATGAGCTCCGCATGGGTGAGAGGCTACGGTGACGTGCCATACTGCTGGGAGACGGTGAGCTACCCCCAGGACTCCTACCCCTGCCCCCACCTGTGCTGGCCCTGCCACCTGCCCCTATGCCCAGCGTGCGGGTCAACGCTGACTGCAGGCTGCCCAGCCTGAACTCCAGCTCCCTGCGGCCGGCCTCGGCCCGGGCCAGCTCGGCCTCCGTGGCTGCCAGGCGGCCCTGGGCCTCGCTGAGCTGGAGGCTGGACTGGGCCCCCGAGTCCTGGGCTGTCTGGGCACGCAGGGACAAGTTCCTGGCCTCGTCCTGCAGCTTCTTCTCACATCCACGAGCTTCCTGCAGCTGGGCGGTGAGCTCCCTCTCACAGCCCCGCCAGCCGGACTCAGAGTCTGCCAGGCGCCGCTGGAGGACAGACAGCTGAGGGCAGGAGAGGAGGACGGAGCGCAGGAAGAGAGGTTTAGAGGTTTGGGAGAGAGGGAGCAGAGATGGCAAAAGTACACACATCCTTCACTCAAGTAGAAGTAAAGATACTCATGTTTATGACGTGCTGACCACTTTCATATTAATACTTGGCTCCATCTGCTCTGACTTATCATTTCTTCCCCCTTCGAACCTCCGAGCATCCATCCCTCTATCCTTACCTCCTTCTTGATGCAGTTCCTGACTGTGTCTGCTTCAGTCAGCCTCTGCTTGAGAGAGAAGATGTCCCTCCCTCTCTCCTCCTCTCTCTGTTCCTCCAGGGAGAGGCGGGTCTGCAGCTCTGCCACCTCCCTCCCCTTCTGCTCCTTCTCTCCATCCAACACCTTCACCTGAGGGAGGGAGGGACCTTTAGAAACCCTCACTGTTTAACTGAGGAAGTGGTCATTTCCCCACGTGATTACATAAACACAAGACAAGATACTAGGTAAGGTATGTTGCTAGTAAATGTCGGGTGTTGTCCAGTGTTGTCCAGTGTTGTCCAGTGTTGTCCAGTGTTGTCCTGGTGATGATGCCTGACCTGTCTGCGGAGCTCCTGCAGCTCTCTGCGGGCCTCCAGACGGGACTTCTCCACCTCCCTCAGGCAGCTGCGCAGCTCCACCACCTCCCTCTGAGTAGCTGCCAGGCTCTCCTCCAGCACGGCCACACGCTGCTCTTTCTCCTCACACTGACGCTTCACACTGACACACACACAAAACACACACACATGTTTCTACTTCAGTACACAGACAGCTGCCACATAGTATGGAATTAAAATGTACGATTACGTTTTCAATGTAATCATCAATCCAGCAACACTCCATTCCATCGATACATCTCAAGGCAGGCTTGTACACTGCTAGAATCAGAGAGTTGTTGCCATATTCTACCTGATTCTCTCCATTTCAGCACTTCTCAATGTCTCCCTCAGCTGTCTGTTTGATTGGCCGAGAGTATCCTTTTCTTTGGTGACATCATCGAGGGTGCGATGTAACTCCACCCCATCCCTTCTGTAGCCCTCCCCGGTGTCACGTGTTTGGTTGAGACGCCTCTCCATCTCCAGCATGTCCCTCCTCAACTGGTCACGACTCTCCTCACTGGCTGTTAGGGAGCCTCTGCACTCTTCCAACTGGAGGGCAGGGAGGGGGAAGTGTCGTAAACGACCAGGTGATTTCACACATTTCTGAAATGTCCTTGCATGTACACGAAATGGATCTCTTATTGAATGTGCTCCCTTGTCGCTGGCTCTTGGCCCCCGGCCCTGCCTCACCTCTTTGAGGGCGGTGTCAGCGCGCGTCTGCAGGTCTGTGCAGCTCTCCTGCAGCCTGTGCAGCTCTCGCTCACGCAGGCTGGCTGCGTCCTCCAGCTGGGAGCGGAGTTCCAGTAACTCCCCGGTCAGAGCTCCCACTGTGGCCTGAAGGAGTAAGAGGGGTCAGGGGAGTAACACGGGGGAAATGTTCAATCTAAGCAGCAAGAAATATCAGTATACTATAGAATTAGATCTGAATGAATGAGTAACCATGGAACGGAAGTCAGTGCTCTTATTTACCCTCTCCTGGTCTTTGCAGTGGGCTGACTCTCTGGCCAGTCTCTCCACCTCCAGCCCAGCAGTGCCCAGCTCAGCCTGCAGGGTGCACAGCTTCTCAGACAGAACTGCCTTCTCAGCCTCCTTCAGGGACAGCGCCTAAGACAGGAAGACATACGTCCTTTAGAAACAGCTGGTAGAAGAGCCAGGGAAGGTCTCAGGGTGGAGCAGGTTTAAACCAACACAGCACAAACAGGTACACAGGGGGTTTTTGGGCCACACTATGTTTATATTTCACTACCTTTAATAAAATGTGATTAAGCACATCTTATCTGGTCTTCCTTGTATTGGCCTGGCCCTGTTTCCAGTCCCAGACCCGTACCAGGACTCACCGTGGAGCCTGAGAGTCAGGTAGCTCACCTGTTGCTTCTCTGTCTCTGCCTGGAGAAGACTCTGGTCTCTGTCGTGCTGCACACTCCGGACCTCGTCCCTCAGCTCCTCTCCCTCTCTCTCCGCTCTGAGAAGCTGCTCCTCGGCCTCCTGCCTCAGCCTCCTCAGCACCGCCTCCTGTTCACTCACCAGGCTGCAGCGGAGGGCCTCCTGTGTACAAACATAAACATGATACTCAGTCATTAGAGTCAACACAGGAACAGAACCAGACAGAGGGGATTTATGTCCCATTAAATCCTTGAACCTGAACCCTATGCACTACTGAGATGTTTGAATAGCAACCAATATGGTAGCTGCACGAGAGGGGGGTAGCTGTGACCTCTCTCACCTTCTCAGCGGCCAGTTTCTCCAGTTCCTCCTGGTGGTCAGATATGGCATTGCGCAAGTTCTGCTGGGCCTCCAGCTGAGTGGTGCTGAGGGCCTGAGCGAGAGCCTCTCTCTCCCTCTCACTGCGGGCTAACCCGTTTCTCTCCCTCCGAGCGCACCCGCCGCAGCTCAGCTGCACAGTCACCAGGGACAGAGACCGTTACACCACACCATATCAGCCTAGCAATAAACCCTCAAACAACCACTCTCGAAACTCCCTTTCTGCCCAACTACACGTTATGTTAATCTCTGCTCATAAAACATTCAAAACGTTCAAATTGATGGCCAGATTCAATTGTTTTTCCTTCAGCTAGATGTTTTACCGGTGGAGCTCTCGGAGCGGAGCCTGAAGGTCTGGTTCTCACTCTCCAGCTGCTCCCTCCGAGACTCCAGCTGAACCAGCTGCTGCTGCACCTCAAACAGGCTGGTCTCCAGCGCCTCCCGCTCAGACCTGCACGGGGATGGGAACACAGGTTAACCACCTACACACACACTCACATACACCACCACTAATGGATATAAACCTTCCCACTCAAAAATGTGCACGCATACACACACAGAGTCTGACCTGAATGCAGCTAGTTCCTCCGTCAGAATGGCATTCTCTCTCTCCGATGCAGTCAGCTGAACGACTAGCCCCGCCTTCTCTCTGGTCAGCTCCGCACGACCCCGCCCCACCTCCTCCAAGGCTACTCCCTGCCGTTGCTCCTCGCCACGAGCAAGGCCCAGCTCAGCGCTGAGGGAGCTCACCTCCCCACACAGCTGTCAGTCAGGCGGTCACAGGTCAGCAGGGAGAGAAAGGGGTACGCAGTTCAGTAGCGTGTCATTCAGAACTAGTACAACCATTGCTACAACTCTGTTTGTTTTTTTTTATTAAAATGAATTAATATTCATGGTAAACACTTGTAGATGGAGACATGGTATTGAGATGAAGAGACAGGTCAGTAGTGTATGATGCATGCCTACCTGAGTGACTTTGTCCTGAAGCTTGACCCTTTCAGCCCTGAGGGTCTGAAGCTCAGCCTCTATCCCCACCCTGCTCATCTCAGTGTCCTGCAGCGATTGGTACAGAGAGAGACGGGCGGAGTCCAGCTCTAGTCGGTCCTGCTCCAATCGGACCAGCTCGTCTCTAATTGTCAGCTTCTCTTGCTCTGCCTCCCGTTTCTGAGCACACAGATGAGCTTTCTCCTCCTCCAGCTGATCAAATACAAGGAGATACCAGACTTACACCCACGCTCCAAGGCCTAGTAAACTCAACACATACCAACACAGCCACACACAGAGAGCTGCTGCTGGTGTCTCACCTGACTGATGATTGTGTTGAGGTCAGTCTTGTCCTGGGCCAGGCCCTCGTTCATGCTGCCCATCTTGGACAGAGAGTCCATGAGGGCGGCCTCCTCTGACCGGAGTTTGTTGACCAGCAGCGAGAGCTCTGCATTACTGCTTTCAGCCTGGAAGAGAGAGGGGGGAGACAGGCTTTAAATACAGGATGGATAATAGAAGCCACGTAGCAGAAGTGCGTGTGTTTTTCTAACCCGAGCCAGAGCCTCTGTAAGCTGGGTCCTTTCTCCCTCCAGAAGCTGCTTCTCCACCTCCCGCTGCTGGTGAGTCTCCCTCACTGAGGACAGCTCCCCGCGCTGGGCCGAGGCCCGGCACTCACTCTGCTCCCACTGCTTCTGACTGGCATGGGGATGGGGAGAGAGGAAGATCACTGAAGAGTCTTTTCCACACCGTTACTTCGTCATCTTCCCTTCTTTTAACTCACAGAAGTTCTAGAACCTTCTTCTCTAAACCCTTTCATTTGATCCCTCTCTTTACGCTTCCTTACCCTCTCTCCTCCCCCTCTTCCCACAACTCCTCCACTCACACTCGCTCTGTCTCCGCCTTGGCTCGGTCTCTCTCCTGGCTGATGGCTTGCTTCTCCTCCTTCTCACGGTCTCTCTCTCTCAGGGCCGAGCTCACAGACAGTTGTAGTCTCTCACAGTCCATCTGCAGGGCCTGAGCCTGGCTCTGGGCTGCCTGAGCTGCCCTCTCCACACTGGCCTGCTCACTGCCACAGGAACAACAGGAGGACACAATTAGGAGGGAAACAGGAACACAGGTTGATTTGAAAAGCATGAATGGGTTGTACTGTCAGAGATGTAAGAAATCATTAACTACGGTATGTGTTTGTGTGTGAGTGGGTTGTGTTTAATTGCTTTGAGGTCAAACATTATTAGAACCAGTCCTCCGTCTCCAGTAATATTGAGTACAAGGGTTCTCCAAGTTGATTTTTAACCAGGAAACCCCCATGGATCAACCAGTAACCAGCCTGCCCAATTCAGCCCTGCATGGTTTACCTACCTGGCAAGGGCATCTCTGTCCTGTTTCAGCCTGTCCCTCTCCCTCTGCATGGTGTCCTTCTCTCTCTGGGCAGCGTCCCTCTCTCCCTGCAGGGCCTGGCCGCGCTGCTCCACCTCTCGCCTGGAGGACTCCGCCTCCGTCAGCTGCCTGCGGAACTGCTGCACCGAGGACTGAGCGCTCGTCAGGCGCCCTCGCAGATCCTGCACAACACACCGTGCCAAACGTACACATTTACAAAATTGTGGAAAAACACCTCGTACATCTTTGTCACAATGCCCCTATAATGTGCCTGGGGAAAGGAGACGTGCACGGCAGCTTGTTGTTGTGGTGAATATGACCGATGGATATTATTGCACTGCAGGTGTCGTTTGGTGGAAATGAACACCAAAGTACAGTATGCACAATATATATCAGTCAGTGTTTGACAGAAGACAGAGTTAAATCCAGTTTTGCTATTGAACTGAGAGGGTCCGTTACCTGCAGTTGCAGCTGTCTGCTGCTCACTGCCGAGCGCAGAGCGGACAGGCTAGCCTCTGGGAGGGGCACCCACAAGTTACGTGATGGGGAGGAGGATCGCCGTGGGGATGAGGAGCGATGTGGGGAGGAGCCTCGGAGTAGGGCCAACATGGGGGCGGTGCTGTCCTGATCTGCTTCTGAGGACGAGTCTCCGTCTGACAGGACGGACTGGGGACAGGTTGTTGGGAATGGATTTACTCATGAGTGTGTCTGCATGTGTTGAGTGTGTGTCTGCAGTGTGTGTGTGTGATGTGTGGGAGTGTGTCTGCATGTGTGTGAGTGGTGTGTCTGCATGTGTTGAGTGTGTGTCTGCATGTGTGTGGTCTGCATGTGTGTGTGTGTGTCTGCATGTGTGTGTGGTGTGTGTCTGCATGTGTGTGTGTGTGTCTGCATGTGTGTGTGTGTTTGTGTGTGCTATTTCTACCTGGGCAATATCCCTCAGTGTGTCCAGCAGAGTCTCCGTGTGGGTTCTCATCACCTGCAGGTCGGTCTCATCATTGCCACTCTGCTCCTGTAACGCAGTTAGACCCAACACAGAGTCAGATGTTGAGGGTCTTCAGGACATATCCTAGCTGGGTCAGCGGCCAGAGTCTCACCTCCAGCCTCCTGGTCAGAGTGACCAAGTCTCTGTCTTTATCCTCCAGTTGTCCTTTCATCCTCTCTGCCTCCCGCACCGCATCTGAAAACCTGATGACACATATACGAAATCGAAACACACAAGGACGAAACAATAAACCCCTTGTATCGACCATTTCGTTGAACACTGTAGTGCTAAGAAATGGGAAACGAGGAACTATCGAGAATAAAGAGCACCCGAAACTAACAGACCGACAAGACTGAAAAACCCATAAAAACCTCATCCTAGCTGACCTGGCGTTAAGCTCCGCCCTCTCCGAGTCTGTCCTGGTCTGCAGACTCATCATCTCCGCCACGCGCTCCCTCAGCTGCAGCTCCAGCTGCGCCCGCAGCGCCGTCTCTCGCTCCAGCGTCAGAGCGGCCCCGCCCTCCCGGCTTCGCAGCGAGGCGTTGAGACCGGTGCATGCCGCCTGTGCCGACTGAGACGTCCTGGCCAGCTCGTTACGCATGTCGGACAGGTCCCTGAGGGGCCACAGCAAAGTGCACTCGTTACAGGAAGTCTACGTCAGGGTGTAAGGAGCATGTATCGCGTAACAGTGTTGCTCAAACCTCTCTGTGGCACTCTTCAGCTCACACACATGCCTTCGGAAGCCCACCACCTGTCGCCATAGTGACAGTAGCCTACTGTGCTCACTGCTGAAATAACTGTGAAAAGACTGAAAGTGACAGAGACTCATGGTCAGGTATAACAAGGATGGTTATACCTTATATCAGGTATGATCCTCAAATAGCTTTTTACTGATGTATTTATTGGAAGAACTCTTCTTAATCAAATTCCCCTACCTCTTCCTCTCTCCTCCAATCGGACTCCCTCTGGTCCAGCTCCTCCCTGGCTTTGGTCCAGTCAACAGTGACCCTGCGAAGGTCTTGGCTGAGCGCCTCATTGGCCAACCCTGCCTGCTCCAGCTGCTCTCTCAACATGGCATTCACGGCTGAAAGACTGCTGCTTCTGAAAAGGCAAATCAAGCCTTTCAATGCTCTTGGTTCTACAGGTCAAACAAGTTCTCCTAGCAATGATGTCAATAAACCAGACCTGATATTCTTTGCACGAGTTTGGCTTAAATACTTGCCTTTGCTGTTCCTCTTCCAATCGGATGAGAGCATTTTCCAGGTCGCTACCTGGATCATCCTCTCCTCCATGGCGATTGTTGCTTGACAAATCACAGCGTCCCTAAGTGGAGGTCAATCCATTGTTAATTCAAATATCAGTGGCACTGTAGTTCTATTGTGATGGAGAGCAACACTCACACTTAGTCTGTGCTGTTCAAGCTCTGAGGACCTCTCCAACAGTGTCTGCTCAAGATCCCCACATCTCTTCTTGTACTGCAACACCTGAGACCAGCACACAGAAGAGTGGTCACAATGAACATTTTACATGTCAAGATAAATGGGAATAAGTAAAGGCCAACTTTGAAGCTTTATAAAGCTTCTGTTCCCGAATCAGGCCCATATGTCGAGCTTTTCACATAATGATCAGAGATTCAACAGGGTAAACTTGTAGTCAACAGACCAACCGGTCCACAGCTCAACAAGTAGAGCCTCCATCGACAAGGGGAACCAGGCTGAATAGAAAATGAGTACTTCTGGGTACCTTGGCCTGAAGTTTCTGCACTAGCTGAGCCTGCCTCTGCTGCCCCTCCTGGTAAGCGGTGAGCTTGCGCTTGTAGGCCGCCTGCTCCTCGTCCAGACGTCTGCGCAGGTCCACATTCTGCTGTGCAAGGCTGCGAGACTCGGGTGAATCCTGCTCCTCACCCGTCTCCAGACGTAGAGTCTGCTCCAGCTGTGCTCAGGGAACAGTGCAGGGAGATTAGTGAGAACTAACCAACTAACAATCACTTGAGTATTCAAAAACCATTCATGGAGAATACATGCAAGGACAAGAGCCAAGACAATCCATGACATTATCGTTGAATACTGTAGGTGCTGCCAATGGGCATGTTTCAAAAACAGCTAACAGGTTCATGTTTAGGAGCCCTCTTTCTGATTGTCAAGCATTGTTAAGGGCATCTCCATGGCAAAATCAAGAAAAGAACATTACTATGTTGCCAGGTAGGCCTGTCAGAACAAAGAATAGTCCCACTTAAAGCTCCGCATTTAGCCCAGAAAGCAGGGCATGTCAATGTCTAATTTACATATGCCAACAACTTTACAAATATTATTTTTATAAAATGTATAGTTTAAACTAGAATACTAGCATTTTGAGTTCCTTAATGTAATGAATCTGCATTGTAAATAGATTATGATTTATGATTTTTAAAAAAGCTATTCTGTTTGCAGTAGCTTTCAGCTTTGTATACCCTCCCAGACCCCCTTCTCCTTACTGAGGCCCCTGTTTACAATCACCATGGGTGACAAACGCCATAGCAACATGCCACTTCAGACCCTGTAACCAGGGAGACAGACAAATCTCACCCAGGACAGACAAAGGAAATACTAAAAGGCAAATAAGGAAAATAGTGCCTTGCTATTCACTATATACACTCATCAAATATCTCTTTAAAAGTCGGTGTGGTTTATTGCAACTCCAACCATTACACCTTAAGCATAAAGATTCCAGACCACATGGGTTGCTAACCTATTAAACAGCTATGAGCCAGCTTATTTCCGTCCTCATGCCTCTCCATTCACGTTCATGTGATTTCCCATTTGTCCTGATAACCCATGTCTTTCTCCACACAGTTAGTGCTGTCAATTGTCCCATCTTTCCCGCCTGTCTTTATCACTCACCCTCTCGCTGATGGCACTGTACTTGATGGCCAGCTCATCTCGGTCTGCCCTGCTGTGGGCTAGCAGGTCCTCCAGCCTTCCCAGCTCACCCTGCAGCACTCGGTTCTCTTCCTGGAGGGACATGACTGAGGACATGGCCCCTGCTGCTGTAACAGGGAGGAGAAAAGAAAGATGGACACTGCACACTCACATAAACACTTGCATTCAGACCGTCTTATTCTAACAGTGGCTGCCAACAGCGCAAAGATGGCTGAACACTCACAGTTATCGTTGAGGTTTTTGGTGACAATTTGTCTGACCCGTGCAGGTAGACACGTTGGTGGGCCGTCTGGTGAGGAGCCTCTCACGGTCAGCCTCTTCTCCTCAGACAGGACGCTCTCCTCCAGCCTCTGAGACAAAGAGAGAGACAAATTGAAGAACATTATAACAGCTGTTATGGACACTTGAATCTAAGAAAAAAAAGATGTAAGGCAAGTGTGAAAACAGAACGCTGTAGCAATGTTTCAGAAAGCACAGCAATCTTTCTCAAGTTTGAAATACAGTATAGTATAGTATAGTATAGTATAGTATAGTATAGTATAGTATAGTATAGTATAGTATAGTATAGTATAGTATGTGCACCTAGCACAAACCTAGCTAGGTGCTGGGGCTGTATTTGGTGCCAGGAGACCAGGTGGTGTCTCAGCAGTCACCCATGACACTATTTTAAACAGTAGCCTATGAAACTCTAATTTCACACTAACAGCAAACACACCTATACACAAGTCAAAAGACACAACATCCCTAAAACAGTGTTTAGGAACACATTACACTTCTTTTTACAAGAATAAACAATTATTACATATAACTGAATACAAGCGGGTATATTCTACTTTATTTTGTCTGACATCTAAGGAAGGAAACGCCGACATCATCACCTGTATGACAGATTCCAATTTGGAATCCTCGGTGTAATTCTCTGTGGCGCTCATTGAAAATTCAGCTGAGTGGGACGCGATGCAACTCCACGTTCCTTCCTTGCACGGGTAGCGTTCAGAAATTGGATTAACCGTCGGTTGAAATAGCAATTAAAAGGGCACGAGCGTTAGCCTGTTTCAAAGGTATGTGATTAAAACAAATCAGGATTCCACGTTATAGACACTTATAGTCCAGTTTTTGATAGTTTGGGCGAATCTATCTTATCTTCCGCAGTTTATTAACGCGCGTCTTGTTCGGTCCCTTCTCTCCTGGACTGTCAAGGCAGAGATTGAGGACAAGGAGGATTAGCAGATTTACCCCCCACTCTCCTCCCTCCCTCCTTCCCTTTCACTCTCGCTGTGCTTACTTTCACTGTGCATTCTTTTACTTTGGATTTAATTGGATGGTTAGAACCCGTAGCACAGTGATTTACATGTAGTCTAGGCCTATTCTTTGAAATGGGGAATATAGCCCAATGAAAGGCAAAGGTTTCTGTTCATTTAAGATTTCAGAAGTATTACTTTCTCATGTGCATGTAGCTAAGCAGATATATATATATATATATAGGCTAAGGGACTGGTATTCACATCATTCAGGAGTAGCTATAGGTATGCCTATAGCCTAAATTGTAATTCTAAATTTGCATCACTTCATTGAACTTTAGGCTATAACCCAAGTCCATGTCACTGTCACACATATCTTTGAAAAGTATGTAGGCGTATAATACCATTGACAAGAATTACTGACTGGAATTTGCTCAGATCTTTTACAAGGCAATTTGAGTGTCCATTCTCACCACCCTCAACCAAACCACTTCAATGCTGAAACCAAAGGTTTCCATGGTAACATGAATGCAAAGAGAGAGGTAGCCTATGTCAATTGCAGATTTTCAAGAAACCCAGTTCACCGTCGACACAGGTTTAACAGATTTTGCAGTTTTGTACCAATCCAGATTGCCGGTGTACAACCACAATTAATTATTGTAGCCTATGCCCTAGGTCCTACATTATTTGCCACTATAAGGGACCATCTCATTGTCTGACATGAGACTAGGGCCTATGCATGGAAGGGATTGGTTAATGGATTTAAACCATGTACTGTAAAGTGACAATAGCCACAATGAGACCTCAACCACTGACGCGCCCAGTCAACCATCCCTCAAAAAGTTTGAAACATTGTTGCAGGGCGGGGCGATGAGCGGCAACAAGTAAACAGAAACAGATTGAACAAAAGCAGAAATGAACGTGTCGATGGCCTACAACTTTAGATGTTTCCCTTTTAAAAGGCTTTAACGTTTATCTTTATAGCCACCGCTGCTTTTGTGCCTTTCTGTAGCCACATAGGCTACAGACGTGAGGCTAGCACACTTCAACAGCCGGCCCATGATTGTCAAGAGATGCCAACAAAAAACATCCAAGCAACGTTAGTGGTTTTGATAGTTCCCACGCCGATCGAGAACAGCAAAAGGAAAAGGAAAGCACTCATATTTCTACTGTGATTTGAAGGATGGTAGGTTGCGCACTTCCTTCGAACTCTCAGAGAATCGTTTTTACACATCATAGCCTGATAGCCTTTACACAGAATCTCACCTCAAATAAATGCAGACTTGCATTTGCGCCAGTTCCATCATGTCTATTCTGTAATAATAACGACGTATGCTGCTGCTGGTTCAAAATAATTTCAGAAAAAAGTGCCTTGCAAGGCACAGCCGTGGATTCGCTATTGAATCTGTACATAGCCTTTTCCGGGGAGGGACCAACAAGCGCTTGGACCTCACTACATCACACCATGGTGACAAATGCAATTGTTACACTTAGAAGTACATAACAATAAACATTTCAACCGTAAATTATATAGAGCTTTTAAATTTGATGAAAACGAATAATCAAAATTGACAATTAACAAATGTTTATCTGTCGGCTGTACATGATGCCTATAGTCTACAATATACACTGCTGTCTCCTGAAATCACAGCAGAGATATTCTCCAGTTTAAATGACAATTTGGTCAATTATCCCAACCTACTTCAGGAAGAAACTCCCTCCTCTTGGGCACTGACACGAAACAAGTGCAGTGGAAGCTTGGGCTTGTCCCGTCTACGTTATCCTAACAAACAAACAGAGCCATGGAGACCAGACACATGCTCTACATACCCATTCATCCTTACATTCTACCTACCCATTCTATTACAATAGCCTCTTCTCAAATATAAGCAGAATCATTTTAACATCAAATGTTTTATTTACAAGAAGTGTTGCTTTACATTTTATACAATTATTGTAGGTAGAAGGCACTTGTTGCAAATCAAAAGAAAACTTCAATGACTTAAATTTGAAAGGCACTAGAGTTAATGTATAGAAACAAAAGATATAGCAGAACATTTGGAATCAAACTGACAGGAGGCATCTGAAAGGCATGTACTGTAAACAAAACACAAGACACAAACAAGCCTGGGACCAGTTGGTTTCTCAAAATGAATCACAATCACCTAAGAATGATTTGATAGACTGACACTGATACTACAGAAACCCAATACAATATAATAACCTGTAGAATTTCCTTTAAATCATAAATCAAAGGGTTTTCATAACCAGGACAAGGGTTTGACAGAAGAGATCGACAAAAGACCAAAATTCCAAACAGTACATCAAAACACACAGAAAAACATGGAAACATGTTTTACTATAGGCTAGTTGTTGATAGACGGCATAAAGAATGTCATTAGCACTTAGTTATTCAGATTGATATGTTGAGATGATGAATAGGGTTCAGTAATCAGGAAGAGTACATTTCCGGAGTATGATAGACAAACAGGTGATTAAACAACAAGCAAGAAAATAAAAAGTATAAGAAGCAGTGGATCCAGTTGTGTGGTATACCGTGGAACTAGTTAGACAGAGACAATGAAGAAACCCTTTTGACGGGCTGTCATCGACAAGGAAAGTACATTTTCACCTGGCCAAAGTGACAGAGTGAGTGGTATCAATGTCCTTTAGCTATACCCATAGGTCTTACAGGGAGATGTACATGAAGGGAACAGAACCCTTAGAAACAAATGAAGGATTACAAATAACATGGTTATCAATACTTGATCACTCACAAACTGAGGGGTCACTTGGGACTGCATAGATAGTTTGTAAAAGTATCTAAAACAAGAGTGTAAATATATGATGGTCGGTTCTTGATTTTGCGACAGTTTGAATCTTTACTGGATGAGCAGCAGGTTATGTATCACCTCGATTGAAGCAACCAGTCAGTCACTAACATGCCAATTGCCATAATAAATCTATTCAGGGAATGTAAGGAGCCTGAGTGTGCATGTTTGAGGTGTGTGTGTGTGTGTGTGTTGTCCTTCCCAACTAAAACTGCACCCATCCTGATTTGACAGTGTCTTGACTGGAGCTGTGAAAAGGGAGATGGAGACAATAAGGAGTATAATTAATGATGATGTCACATCAGGAATTCAAACTTCAAATTTCTTGTGAAATCCTTATAGATCAATACTGGATAACATGATCGCTCAAGTTCCAGACTGACCTGGAGCCAGCTGCTGTGAAGTCACCCCACAAGTCAGGGGTGGGCTGGGCTTCTGGGACAGGGGCAATGAAATCTAACAGAGAAGATTCTGAAACCAAACAGAATGAGTAGAACAGTTAAAGTATTTACATTTTTACCATGTTTTTGCAGTAACAGATGGTTGTGTGCAGAGATTGTCTTATTCCAGCTGATCCATACAGTATATGCTGAACCAATGAACCCACCAGTGTTAGTTTGTTCAACTGGAGAAGACGGTTGGTCTCCAGAAGGGGGTAGGATGCTTCCACCCTTATTCCCTGGTGGAGGGGGCAAGAGGCCACCAGCCATGGGCCGTGACTTGGCTGCGCCTCCATCCTTCTTCTTAATGTTCTAAAACCCCCCAAACCATTTATACATTCAATTCAATGGATGGAGAACCCCTTCTCTGTACCCAACCCATGTTTGTTCTGCTGTAACCATCTGAAATGAGTCCAATGCATACCCCAATGCAAATCTTTATGGTCTGGCCCTCTTTGAAGCCCAGGTCCAGTTTGGGTGCCGTGCTCTGGGAAGCTTCCTGTTTTGCCAGTTCCCCTTCCTGTTTCACCCATCTGAAGAAGAAAAATAAATCTGTGGCGTGGAATAAACCATACACAGCACCATGATATTGCACACACCAAACCAAAGTTTGATCAGGAAGCTGACTCACTTAAAGTGGTCTTGCAAAGCCACATTGAAGTCAAAGGAGTCTCCGCGATCAGCAAACCCCAGGCCAATAAACGCATGGCGTCCTTTTGTAAACAAAACACAATGACTTGTGAGAGGTATGCTCTAGGCAACGTTTGAGGTGTATTTATCAGGTAGAAGTGTTCTAAGAGGTTTATGTGTTTGCTACTGTCTTGTTAAAGTGGTACACTGAACTTCATGTTAAAGTTGTGTCTTTCAGTGATTTACCAGTATCATCCTGTATCCGCACAACAAAATATCTGCTGGAGTCAGTGACCGCTTCGACTGCAACTCCAGGATACGTGTCCACGGTGGCTTGGGCAAACAGCTCTCCTGAAAAAATAATTGTTATGTTAGGTTAATTTTAGTTTCCATAAGATAAGTCCAAAAAATGATTTGACTGTCAATGGCCACAGATTTGTACTGGCCCATAATAAAGAGACACGACTTGCAGTTGTATTGGTTACCTGAGTTTTTGTCCTCCAGCCTGATGAAGCACACCTTGTCTTTTGCGATAATTTTCATTCGACCGCTCCATGACGGCTCATCCAACTTCCAGTCTGCAGCCCTAAAAATTGAACCAAATTACTCTACAATATCACCTTTTGGTGAATCAGTATCTATGCGTTAGTGTATCGTAGGTTGGCATGCACTGGGGTCTCCATAGTCGGGCTATTGCATAACATCAAAAAGTACAGACCCGTTTCTCTTTCAGTAATATTATGTAACTTCTGTCTGTTGCTATCCCTACTGCTAATGCTACACTACAGTTAGTTCAGCAAAGCGAGCAATCTCAGACTGAACACTTAGCTACTGGTAGTGGTATCACATTACCCAACAGCCCCAAATAAATGTCACATAAGTGACTAACATAAGCTACCATGGCCCGTTAAAAAACTAGACTGTAAAACACTACGTTATAGCTAGTTAGCAAGCTAAGGATCAGTTCACTGGACAGTCCTGAGCAACAGGTGACATTTCTAGCTACGAAGCTAGTCTAGCAATTTAAGTTGGTGCTAGCTGATAGCCTAGCCTAGCCTACATGGTAAAACTAGAAATGATGATGCAGCAGCAAGCATCCAGCCGGAGTTGCAAATAGGCTCAGACACTATTACTGCAACTTAATATTAGCTGGCTAGTTATATTAGCTCTCCCTAGATCCTTCCATAGCACTGAGTTAAACTGGCATTCAGCTAACACAGTAGGCAAACTAAACACCGAGAAAAAAGTTTTGGGAAAACCACCTTGTCTAAAGTTATGTCGACAACGTACCGATAACCGCGGTTAGTGGCGCGGGGCGGAATTCTGTACACATGGACCTCTGGCTTTACACAGACAATCGATTCGTATCCGCTTTCCTCTGCCATTTTGACAAGTGTAAAACAAATTTTTGACTAAGCTGATCTGTAAAACCTGAACACCCACATTGACCCGTGTCAGAGCGCCCCTCTGGTAAGAATGATAAGGACAATCGTTGTGACATTTCACGGTTTGAACATACTGCCTTTGCAAACTAGACTAGAAAGTTCCTTTATGTATTCCATATAAATGTTGCCTACTCGTTCACTAATTTTGCACCGACATGGTGGCTGTTGCCGGTTCCAATTATAATTATTTGTTTGTTTACGTTACTTTTGACTACTTACGTTACGTTACATTTTCTTTTTTAGTGTGTACCTTAAAATGTAAATAGAGTACTAGCTTACATTATGGCACATCTTTTATTTATAACCCATGGAAACTTAACAGATAATGGCATTGGAAAAATAGTGGCATTTGCCATTATAAAGATTTATTCATCCCTTATTCCTCCACCCCCAATGAAAACACATATATATTAGTATTGAAACAGAACAGTTCAGCTATAGCTTCCACCTAGAGAAACCTATCACAATATGTCAATTCAACAGTTGTAGACACAGAAGGCAAACTAATAAGCTCAACAGCTAATCTGCTTGACCAAGTCATATACAATATCCCTACCACCAATCATATGGCCCACTTTCCAGCTCAGCAGAGACATCCCTGTCCTCACCAAATTATTTCTGATACCTTAATTTATATATACAAGAAGAATAGATAAGAAGTAGGCTATTGAATGTTTGTTGTATTTACAGCCCCTTTGTGGCCTCTGTATTAGAAATCACCTGCAGCATACATGATTACATTTACTCATGCGTTTTTGCGGCGTAGCCTACAGTTTGTGCAACATATTTAATGAATGAAAAAAAACTAGGATTTCCCTTTCTTCAAAAACTACCATCATCAAATAATAATAAACAAGAATAATGTTTATTTTTTAATTATTCTTATTTTTAGGGGTGCTGAGATGACTAAAGCTTGAGCACCCCTAAAAAGGGTTAGGGTTTGGATAAAACATAGAGCCTAATGAAATTATTTAAAACTAGCCTAGGCGGTTTATTTTTATTAATTGATTATAAAACGTGATAGGCCTATATTATTTCTCAAAACATTTTTGGAACATGTACCATTTTGGCCTCCACCTAGAAGTTGTAGTGGTGTTTGCTGCCATCTGCAGGTCAAGCAATGGGAATTGAGGTGGGGTTGACTAAATACAGAAGCAGCATCTTCAGAAAAATAAAACATAGCTAGCTACGTACACACTCTAGCTAGCGACAATGGCAGGCCAGGAAGATCCTGTTCAGAGAGAGATCCACCAGGATTGGGCAAATCGAGAATATATTGAAGTTATCACTAGCAGCATCAAGAAAATAGCAGATTTTCTCAATTCTTTTGGCAAGTATCTATTAAATAGCATCGTATTTTCTGTATTGCTATACTAGTACAGTATGCAAGCGGTCTATTTGCTCGGCTAAGTCGCTAACTACTGTACAGTAGCCAGCTAACTAATACTGTTTCAACATATGCTTTCCTTAGGCAGTTAGCTGTTAAAGTGGTTTTAGTTTAGGATTTTGATATTTAAATGTTGATATATCGAACATATATGCTCTCAATCCAACATCCAAACAGCTAGCGTAGCGTTGACAGTTTATGTAGCTTGCCGTTAGCATGCTAGCTTACTGGCTCACTGACGAATTGCTGGGCCAACCCCGCGGTACACCGCCGAGTTCTGGTAGTCGGGAGCTTGTATTTGATGGGGATATTGTAGTGCCCCGCAGCAGTGTGCTACATAATCAATCTAACCCAACCTCTTCGTAGTGCTCTTGTATTCATTTTTTGCATTGAGTAGATATAATTTCCTAGAAAGGAAATTACAAATAGAGCTTTTTAGAATTATAAATGGAATTGATCCAGCCTACTGTTTTTAAGAATTTGTCTGTCGTGGTGATTTGCGCATTTCATAATCGGGAACTAGCTCGCCGGCTAGCTGGTTGGGAGGGGCTGGTGCTGTCTGGGCAAATGTCTGGACCAGGCATCACATAACAAAAGCAACTATTTCTGCAGTCACTAGCTCTAATACTGTAAAATACCTATACAGCTTAAAAGACTATCAGAAATAGGTATATCCTACTAGCTACGTACAGGGGTATTTGTTGCTTTTCATGTGCAAACTGACGTTTAGAATGTACAGTACTGTACTAGTTTACAAAGGTCAGACAATAATGTGTTTTTATTTATTTAAATTCCTTTAGATATGTCCTGCCGGTCCCGTTTGGCCACTCTGAATGAAAAGTTGACTGCACTGGAAAGGAGAATTGAGTACATTGAGGCCAGGGTAAGTGTATTTAAGTGTGTAGTCATTTGTGGGGAAAATTGGTAGTGTCAGTGTTTAATAATGTCATGTTTGTTTAGGTCACAAAGGGAGAGACTTTGACCTAAATCAAGATGTCGTGATGGACTGGGTGTTGTGGCCTGGCAGAGGATCGGCGCCTACATGTGTCCACTTCCATAATGTTTATCCTTTTTTAACTATGTATTTTTACAGTTTTGTATGCTGTCAAACCACGCAACACCTCCTCACATTCTTGAATGAATCTTTGGGGCCGCGGCAACTGGATGGTAAACATTATATAGCCCAATAGTTTCAATAGCCTATTAATATTAAATAACAAATTCAGGCATGCATTTAGGTATAAAACAATACAAAGGTGTTAACTTTAATTTCTATTGTATGTCAAGTATTTCAATTTGGACAGTGAGACTGTACTTACTGTAATGTTATCATAAATAAACATAAATACATGACACGTCTATAAAAAAGTATATATATGAAATTCATACGATCCCAACGTTTGGGGTCACCATTCAGTTCATGCTTAAGTGATTATGTGAGGTTTTCCATCTAATATTGTGAAGCAACTATGTCATACAATCCATGAACAGATACCCTTCCTCTTAACAGTTTAAAGATAATGTGGGCCACAGGGAGAGGAAGTGCCAAATCTTTTAGTCAGCTCTTGAACTGTGGATATTCTGCTTATCTGTCCCCTCCGTGTCTGCTTGTAAAATAATTGTATTTTCGAGTTTTTTTTTCTTTCTCCAAATGTAATAAACTTATTTTAAAATTCATATACTTTATATGAGGCTTTTTCAAGGTCTTTGAATGTGTGCATGCTTGTTGTGCTGTGCACGTTTGAGCGTCAACACCCGACATCCACATCGATCCATCACCATAGGCCTATTATCAATATAAGAAAATATTTGACTGTTTCTTAAACTTGTAGGCTTACCGTGCGCAAATGCGTCATTAGTCAGTAAAACATGTATTGCTCGTAATCTCCACCTTGTCTTTAAAACTAAAACCCAGAAAAGTGGAAGTCATTGACATTGGCAGACGAGGATAGCTAACTAGTATGTTGACGGCGCAGCAGCATTGCAGAGCAGATTTATTTTGTGATTTTCTTCGAATGGGGTTAAATGACACCAAGAAGAAGCAGCCGTTGCAAGGCCGTCCCTCGTCGTAAACATCGCCATCTTTAATCAGACACAACAACAGCCCCACTTTAGCGAGTCACCTAGGGGATCAACACTATATGATGAACTGAGTTGGAGGAATAATATAGACGAATCTAGGCCATTATCGTTTGCAGCGTTCGTGTATCTTTTGACGAGTGTGGCCAAATTTGGAGTGAAAAGGTATTTATCGCTTACGTAGCAAGTGGCTAACGTTTGCTAGCTAGTACAGTTGCTGTCCGTATAACTGTACTATAGTCGAGCTAGCTTATTACGCCGTACTGACAGGGACGAGGCTAGCTGCCATAAAACTAGCTAGCTCTAACAATAATTTTAGCTACTTAGTTATCTGACTTGTATGGTATTAACTAGTTTGGCGGTATACTCAATTATTAGGTAACCAGGTATCCATTTTAAATGTGGTTGTACGTTTGACATTTGAAATTGTGTAATGAAGTGATGGCTAGGAGGCTAGCCACATGATTAGCTAGCCAATATAGCCTAGCGTTAGCTACTGTAGCTACGTTGTGTTCAGCCCAGACAAGCTCGCCTGAGTTGTATGTGTTGTCCACAGTTATTGCAGGTGTAACTTTTACTGTAGCATGCGATTAGCTAAAATAATTTGGTGTTCTACTGTATATATAGGCTTTAGCTATATTTGAAATCCTGCCGTGACATGCTTAACATTGTTTAACGCTGAGGCCTACTCTTCCACAGTACTGCAAACTTCCCTACACTTTACAATGGGAGCAGATAAAAGGTATTGGGTTCACTCGTGGCATTACAATGTAACTTTCTCAAACTATTTATATATAAACCTTTAACTGTCCTTGAGTAATCTTTCATGTCCGGGTTTGGTTTTTGCCAACAGATTAGGTCGCAGTGAACGTAGCGGGAGATATGGTTCTGATGGGGGTCGTGAGGACCCAGAGTGGCGTGAGAGACGGGACAGAGACCCAGAAAGGGACTATGATCGGCGCTGGGGAGATGAAAGACAAAGAGATCGATATGATGATCACAGAGACAGAGAAAGCCCAGAGGTGCATATCAAGAATTAAATTCAAATTAAGCCAATCACACTTCCACTAAGCCATCTTGAAAGAGGGTTTCTGATGTAAAGGTTAAAGTCCTCTTGAGTTGATTGCATTATAACTTGATCCTGCAGAGGGGGAGAAAGCGACATAACAGTGACAGATCGGAAGATGGTTATCACTCTGATGGTGATTACCAGGACCAGGACCCCGACTTCAGGATGGAGCAGGAGGAGGAGAGCAAGACTATCATGCTCAGGGGCCTGTCCCTCAACGTCATAGAGGAGGATGTAAGTATTCCTATGTGTTGCTGTAAATCAGCAACACCAATAATGACAATAAGTGGGCTTCATTTCAAGGTACGGAACAGTTCTGAAAGACTCTGTTTCAGATCCGGGTTGCCCTGGAGCAGCTGCAGGGACCCCAGCCTGTGGACGTCCGTCTGATGAAGAAGAGAACAGGTGAGGGTTTGTCAGTGGGGCCTTAAACTTGGCCCCACACTCTACATCCAACAACCCTGACCTCCCTCAACTAGTGTCTCAAATACCATTTACATTACCATAGCAGATAAACCAGAATTGGTCTTTTGTACAGTGTTTTTGACTCTGTCAATTAGAGTATAGCTGCTGAAATCAGGTAAGGATATGTATCTGACCTTTTGTGTAAATAATTGGCAGCCAATCAATCATCTGAGGCCTTTCATGTTATAGTAAAGGGCACCCCCCCCTCCCCTTCCAACCGCTTCAAAGAGTACCCCCCCCTGTTTCACCTATCATGATCTCTGCAGAAGACTGTGACAGAGAGTTTAAATGTTGTTCCATAGCATTCTGACTAACACACCTCCCGTCTATATTTGAATGCTGTCTCTAGGTATAAGCCGAGGTTTCGCCTTCGTGGAGTTTTATCACTTGCAAGATGCTACCCGATGGATGGAGACCAATCAGGTTGCTTCAACAATCACAAAGTCTAGACTCTCTCCAGGAGTTCAGAGCCCGAAATAACTGAGACTGCCCATTTGAGCTTTATTTGCTGTATTAATAACATTTTGCTAAGGGTGCTGCATAAGAAGTTTAAGTAAATCTCAGGTAGTTAATCGTTGTATAACTACCATAGCTTGTCGAGGAAAGCATTCAGAACTTATTAAGCCGAAAACAATATTATTAAGCGTCTTAAGTATTTAGAAAAAAAATTGGGCAAAAAGTGTTATTCAAGACGACCTATCTTAAACCTAAAATAAGATTGTTCAAGTAGAGGAATTTCCATTGAACTTAGAGTGCAGGTGCTAACAGGTTCTGAGTGTCTGAAATAGTCATGTTTAGCCATGGCTGCCCCAGTGTTTCATAGCACACACTGCTCCAGCTCTGTCTCTTGGCCCATCTCACACCTCCACCTTAATGTCCGAAGACGAGGGGATGGGTCAAGGACGGGCTGGCAGCACTCCGGTCCGACACACTGCTAGAGTCCTCTTGAGCGCATACACACTCACTCCCACATACCTATTGATCTCTTTCTCTTGCTATATCTCCCTGTATCTCGCTCTCTTTCTCTCCCTCACCTGTCCCCTGTATTCTCTGAGGTGCTCTCTGCCTAAGTGAGTGTGAGCCTAGCCACTCATTGTCCCACCCTGCTCTCATGGGGTGGGATAGTATCAGGACCTCACCAGCCCGTGTGGCTGTGTGCGTTTGGAGGGCTGAAATAACTGGTTTTGTTTGATCCCTTACAGAACCAGTTGGTGATCGAGGGGAAGAGCATAGCCTGTCACTACAGCAATCGGAAACACAAGTTTGAAAACTGGCTGTGCAACTCTGTAAGTATGCCTTCCCAACAGCCTCTGAGAACCCCTCTCTGTTTTGTACAGCCAAAAAGCTGAGTTTCAACACCAGGAGGTATAATCTGTGTTTGTGAATATATGGGTATCCAGAGATTCTATTTACGTTGAAGACATGGCCCTCAGACTGCCTCTCTGGCAGACGGCTTTACCCAAGTTGCAGATTTGACCTTTTTTAGTTACATGCAACTGAATGAAAACAATGTGACCGGTTGCTTGCAGTGCGGCCTGTACAATTTCCGGAAGAGGCTGAAGTGCTTCAGGTGTGGAGCAGTCAAAGTTGGTGAGTGTAGCCCCCCCACCCCCGTGTGGACTTGCACCCCCCCCATGTGGCACCCTGCAGCAAGAGAAGCCACATGAGATGTAGGGGTGATGGTGATAGGCACTGTACCCTTAAGAACATGTACCGCGTCATTCCTTTAATACTCCCCCGACTGGGGCTCTGTTTCAAATAAAGTCCTAACATTTACTATGTGTACTACTGTAATTCTGAGTAGAAGTGTAGCATTAACTCCAATACCCTTTTAGATGATTGCTGCTATTTAGAACCCAAACCTAACCCACTTAAGTCTTAGGGGCTGAATTGGGATGACGTTTCTGCGCTACATGTTCCAAACAGTTGGTGTGAAAGTCCAGAGGCTGGGCCCCTGGCCATTCTTGCTGAGGACACACCCTGATGGTGATGTGCTGTGTTTTCTAGAGGGAGAGTGTGCCGGTCCCAGTGGTGTCAACACAGAGCCTCAACACACCGGAGACTTCTATGGAGACAGTGAGTCTAAAATGTAGCTTTTCAAAACCAACACAATCTAATGGATAAGTCTAACAACAGTAGGATTAATTTGATTGTCCTTGTCTTTGATAGCTATCATTCTGAGGAACATTGCCCCCCTGAGCAGCGTTGAGGCTATCCTTGCCATGCTGGCTCCCTACGCCCACCTTTCTGCTGGCAACATCCGTCTCATCAAAGACAAGCAGACCGGACAGAACCGAGGCTTTGCCTTCGTGCAGCTCTCCTCTCCACTGGTATGTTGTTACTCCCACATCTCCTCAATCTCACTGGTACTGAGGTTACTGGGGGAAGGTGTGGTGGCTGATGCCCTGGCTGATGTTTTCCATTGCAGGAGGCCTCCCAGCTTCTCACCATTCTCCAGGGCCTACAGCCTCCTCTCAAACTGGATGGGAAGACCATAGGTGTAGACTACGCCAAGAGTGCCAGGAAGTGAGTCATCAGAATCATCAGGCCTTTTTATGGCTGCCTCCCTTTGGGTTCATCCTACATGCTTAAGAAATGCTGTCTATGAGTAACTCATTCTACACATACAAGTGATTGTGTTTGCCGTCCCCCCGTCAGAGACCTGTTGACGCCAGATGGGAGCAGAGTCAGTGCCTTCTCTGTTGCGAGCACTGCCATCGCTGCTGCCCAGTGGTCCTCCAGCCAGGTACTGCAGCGTTCCTGCCGCTGCTCTGTTCACGTGTCCTGTGGTTTGTTCTCTCTTGCTCTCTCTCTCTCTCTCTCTCTCTCTCTAAACTACCCTGCTCCCTTGTCCCTCAGTTGCAGCAAGGGACTGGGTGCAACCACAGAGTATGGCGCCCTGCAGGAGGGCTACAGACAGTACACACAGGTCGGTGGCAGGAAACCTATCAACATACTAATCCATGTAATCAGAGTGTCAGTGTTTACTGAGTGTTGCATGTGTTGACAGAACTACCAGCCGTGGCCCCAGCTGGAAGGACTGGCCACTACTTCTCTTGGTGATGGAATATTAGGAGGTTAGATTGAGAATCCTACTTCACAACGTTAAATAACTGGAGCAATAATAATTCATTTAGAAAACAATTCTAAACTGGATGTCAGTGGTGTGACAAGTGATAACTTGCCCTGGTCTCTCTCTCGGCAGCTGCCCCAGGAGTGAAGACTTCAGCTGCAGGGGTGGTTGTGTCCCAGAACGCCCAAGTCTACCAGCCTCACATCCTCACTCAGACAGCACTGCAGGTAACCTCGGTCAGCAAACCTTGACGCACACCTGTCACCTGCGTACATACATGATCACACATACCAAATGACTCTTGTTCCTCTCTGTGTTCCCCAGCACCCGCTGCTAGGTCACCTAGACGTGGCCCACCAGGCAGCAGTCCTGCTTCCCTCCTCAGCCCTGGGCATGGCTGCACCCTCTGTGTCTGCCAACGCTGCTCCCAGCTCTGCTCCCACTGACAAAGCCCACGGTAGGAAGGAGCTCATCACTGAGCCGAGGGCCGGGCTGCTGTGTGGGCTGTAACACTCCCAGCACCTTGAGACATGGTGGAGTGGGACGTGCTCAGGACAGTCAGCAGCCACTCACACACCGTCTCTCTCTTCCTTCACCTCCCAGTTGTTCCTGACATCTCTACCTACCATTATGATGAGGCGTCGGGGTACTACTATGACCCACAGACTGGTCTGTACTATGACTCCAACAGCCAGGTAGGAAGACCCGCTACCCCCCCACCCCACCCCATCACTTCTGCTCCGTTAAAGAACATGACCTTACTGATTGTCCCTGTGTGTTTGCTGTAGTATTACTACAACTCCCAGACTCAGCAGTACCTGTACTGGGACAGTGAGCAGCAGGCGTACCTCCCTGCCCCAGCAGCAGCAGCAGAGGGCAGCTCAGAGCAGGCTGCTGCCTCCAGCTCCACAGGCTCCACCACACCTGGGAAAGAGGCCAAGGAGAAGAAGGACAAGCCCAAGAGCAAGTCTGCACAGCAGGTAAAGGGACTGAAGATTGACCCCCTGTGGATTTATTGGGGTTCAGTGTGTACCAATGTGTCATTCCATGCAGATCAATTATGACAACTAGCTTTCTTAGTTGAGATGACTGTAATATCTGTTTCCCCCATCTAATTCCAGATTGCTAAAGACATGGAGCGCTGGGCAAAGAGTCTGAACAAGCAGAAGGAGAACGTCAAGAGCAGCTACCAGACCTTGCAGGGCCGGGAGGAGGAGAGGAGGGAGTCTGCAGCGGCCGACGCTGGCTTCACACTGTTCGAGAAGGTAACCCCTCCTTTCATTTGGTCATGGAAGTCCTCGTGTCATTGTGAGTTGCGAGTGTTTTATCATAGGTAATGATGACGATCAGTATGAGTCCTGTGGTACATTTTAAAGAAATGTTTGAGTGTTTGAAAGGAATTGTAGGAGCAGTAACCGAGCCTGTGTGTTTTCCTCTGGCAGCATGGTTCAGGGTTTGAGGCCCAGCCCCTGATGCTGCCCCCTGAGCAGGTGAAGACTGCAGAAGTGGTGATCCCAGACAAGGTGAGTCGTTGGCTCAGACAGCACTGAGTCAGTAGGAGGGTGTGTTTGGAGGAGAGGTTTGATGTGATGTGTGTTTCAGAGTGGCCTGGTGGCAGCCTACAGTGGGGACAGTGACCCAGAGGAGGCGGCGGCGGCGTCCTTTGAGCGGTCAGAGGAAGGATGTGACAAGCTGATGGACTGGAACAAGATGGCCTGCCTGCTCTGCCGACGACAGTTCCCCAACAAAGAGGCCCTGCTGCGCCACCAACAGCTCTCTGACTTGCACAAGGTAGGATGGCCAAACAGCAGACTCACTGAGTCACTGGGTATTTTTGGCCCAGCCATCTGCTCATGGGGCCAGTATTGTCCCTTTAGCGTAAGGTGAGAAAGTACAGTGTATTCTTAATCAAACGGTGAAAATGACTTTCGAATGGAATTGACCCAAAGATGCGATACCTTAACCCAAAATGTTCTTGTTAATTTCTTTTTAGCAAAACATGGAAATTCACAGACGGTCTAAACTATCAGAGGCGGAACTTGAGGAAATGGAGAGGAAGGAGACGGAGGTATTAGCACTTTGAAGAATTGTATAATTTGTAGATATCTTGAATATAGATGTATTCTATTTGAAATGTTCTTTTCTTTTTTCTGATACTAGCTGAAGTATCGAGACAGGGCTGCTGAACGAAGGGAAAAATATGGAGTTCCTGAACCTCCAGCACCAAAGAAGAAGAAATTCTATCAGCCTCCCACCCCAACTGTGTGAGTGTTAAACCATTATATAAAAACTGATTTGTATGGATAGATGGGTACTACATATCCCCATAGGGAAATTGAACAGGTCAAATGCAGGGTAGGTCAGGTTTTTTAGAAGCATCATATTTAGGGTTGCAAAATTCCGGGAATATTCAAAGTTGGAAACTTTCCACGGGAATTAACGGGAATTAACGGGAATTAATGGGAATAAACGGGAATTAACGGGAATTAACGGGAATTAACAGGAATAAACTGGAAATATAGGGGTAATTTAACTGTATTTACCTTGTCATAAGCAGACATGCATGCAAACATTTATAATACAACTTTTTTAAATGATTTTTGTGACATTTTTTGAGTAGTAGTTGCCCAACTCGCGCTTGTTGATGGACCCCGAAAGCCGAAGCTCATCTGTTTGGCAGGTTGGGCTGAGGAGGGCAGATCTTACAGATCCTGTGTACCTGGGTCAGGGTGATGAAACTAAGTGTCTCGTTTCACTATGGCTGCCGTTCCACAGACAGTTCCACTTCCTGGGAAAGAAAACTGCAGTGTTCAGAGTAAACTACTATAAACCATAATCATGATGAAAATAAAAAAAATATATAGTTAAATTTAACTACTATTCAGAAACTTCTCTCAGGGTAAACTGTAAAACCAGATTAGTTTTAGATCCAGAATTCTCAAAATTCCAGAATTCTCAAAATTCCAGAATTCTCAAAATTCCGGAACCCTCGTCAAAATTCCGGAACCCTCGTCAAAATTCCGGAACTTTCGTCAAAATTCCGGAACTCTCGTCAAAATTCCGGAACTCTCGTCAAAATTCCGGAACCCTCGTCAAAATTCCGGAACCCTCGTCAAAATTCCGGAACTTTCGTCAAAATTCCGGAACTCTCGTAAAAATTCCGGAACTCTCGTCACAATTCCGGAACCCTCGTCAAAATTCCGGAATTCTCGTCAAAATTCCGGAATTCTCGTCAAAATTCCGGAACTCTCGTCAAAATTCCGGAACTCTCGTCAAAATTCCGGAACTCTCGTCAAAATTCCGGAACCCTCGTCAAAATTCCGGAACCCTCGTCAAAATTCCGGAACTTTGGTCAAAATTCCGGAACCCTCGTCAAAATTCCGGAACTCTCGTCAAAATTCCGGAATTCTCGTCAAAATTCCGGAACTCTCGTCAAAATTCCGGAACCCTCGTCAAAATTCCGGAACCCTCGTCAAAATTCCGGAACTTTGGTCAAAATTCCGGAACCCTCGTCAAAATTCCGGAACTCTCGTCAAAATTCCGGAACTCTCGTCAAAATTCCGGAACTCTCGTCAAAATTCCGGAACTCTCGTCAAAATTCCTGAATTCTCGTCAAAATTCCAGAACTCTCGTCAAAATTCCTGAATTCTCGTCAAAATTCTAGAACTCGTCAAAATTCCAGAACTCTCGTCAAAATTCCAGAACTTTCGTCAAAATTCCAGAATTCTCGTCAAAATTCCAGAATTCTCGTCAAAATTCCAGAATTGTCAAAATTCCAGAATTGTCAAAATTCCCAGAATTCTCGTCAAAATTCCTGAATTCTCACAATTCCAGAATTCTCACAATTCCAGAATTCTTATGCCAAATCAAAATCCCTAAAACAAAGACAACATGACAGTATTCGAAATCAGGTTGAATAACAAGTTATCAACTCGTACTGGTGCTCTTGTTTGGTTGTGCCTGTGTTGCAGAGTGTGTTACCTACTTTATTACAATAAGAAACACTAGAGAAATGCCTTCAGGGTAACGCTGGTGTTCAAATTGGGAGATACGGAGATGTCCAACACATTTTTTGGAATGACAAAAACACAATGACAAACGTTTTTTTGCTAGGAATGATTAATTCCATTCTTTCTTGGATATTTGACCCTCCTTCACCAAATCTACCATAGAACCTAACAAACATTGCTTCCTGTTCTATATTTATCATGTATTTGTTTGCAGATTGAGGCCTATGCAGAAACAATTATGTGACTGCGTTGCACAAACTGCTGTACCCTCAAGAACACCAATGCTGTAAAACGTCACACCCACATTTACAGTCCGTTAGACCAGACAGTGTGCCTACGTTGAGCCCAACTCTGCTTCGTCTAGCGTGTTGAAACACATCCTTCCTAGGGTTGCAAAATTCCGGGAATATTCAAAGTTGGAAACTTTCCACGGGAATTTACGGGAATAAACGGGAATAAACGGGAATTAACGGGAATAAACGGGAATTAACGGGAATAAACGGGAATAAACTGGAAATATAGGGGTAATTTAACTGTATTTACCTTGTCATAAGCAGACATGCATGCAAACATTTATAATACAACTTGTAAAAATGTAATTTTTGACTTTTTGGACATTTTGGTACCAAATAAACTTGGTATTAAAATGAACATGGCTTCAGATTACCAAGTAATCAATAGGCTAGGTAATGACAAACAGGGTTGGGAAAGTTCACTTTCTACATGAACTAGTTCAGTTCATAGTTCACAAATTTTAAAATGAACTAGTTCAGTTCATAGTTCATAATTCAAAATGTTTAACTAAGTTCACAGCTCCAAAAATGTATTTCAATATGTTGCAAGCTATAATTGAAATCTCTATCTGTTTGCAATACCGCTCTTGGCCTCTACGCAATTCGGCGCTCTCACACTTGCCAGGCATAGGGTTGAAACGTTCAGACGCAACACTGATGACAAAGACGTTCAAAAACAACAGAACGTTTTAGGTTTACGTTTATGTTTCTGGCAGACAATGTTTCCAACCAGCTGCATTCAGGGTCCAGCTGAGCTAGGCGTGCATAGACTTGTTCTCAACTACATTTAAGTTCCCCGTTATATGCTTTTGCAAAAAAACGTTGGCTGATTTTTGTTTTCAAAATTCCCGAGCCAAAATTCCCGTGGAAACTTTCCGGAAACTTTCCGGAAATTTACCGGAAACTTTCCGCCCCTTTGCAACCCTAATCATATTTGATTAAATAAACTTCTGATATGACACGTCCTAATGGCAAATCAAATGCTCTGACAGTAAAATAGAATACATCTGGTATCTGGCCGTCACAGGACTGTAATAAACAGCAGTCAGTTCATGTGTTTTGGGTTTTATATTTTCAAACTCAAGCCAAAATGACTAGTTTCGTCCAACTTACCTACCCTGCTTTTTGAAGAGCATTTTTCGACCTTCCCTTTATTTGACCTTTCAACATAGCAGTAGTTCCAGGACACTCATCATCCCCTCTGCCCCCCCTCACAGGAACTATGAGCAGCCCACGAAAGATGGACTCACGAGTGACAACATCGGCAACAAGATGCTGCAGGCCATGGGCTGGCAGGAGGGCAAGGGTCTGGGGCGCAACCAGCAGGGCATCACAGCTCCCATCTCGGTGAGTCAGCCCAGACACAGGAACACATGTCACCTGGAGACGGTGTTGTTGGTGCGGTGTGATCCCACCACGGCTCCCCAGGCTCCTCCTGACAGATGCGGGCACACACGCTCACTTTGTGAAGAAGCCCAATTAGCAGAGATACCTGAAGCATAACTCTACCCAGTCTGTCTGCTTTAATAAATATTCACCTTTCTTTTCACCTTTTTCTTCCTCTCTCTCTCTCTCTCTCTCTCTCTCTCTCTCTCTCTCCCCCCTCCTCCGCAGGCCTCTTTAAGGACAAAGGGTACAGGCCTGGGCATCAAAGGAAGCTCCTATGAACTCTCAGCATCTGACACCTACAAGGATGCTGTTCGCAAGGCCATGTTTGCACGCTTTACTGAAATAGAGTAAACGATCGACCTGCTTTTTCACAATTTGAACAATACGAGATGCATCGTTTATTGAGTATAATTTACTGATGCCTTGTGTTTATTACAGATGTTTCGTTATAATTGAATATCCTCCAACACGGTATATTTTTGGTGAATGAAAAGCTCCAGATTTGATTTGGGGGGGGGGTTAGTGGGGTGAGAAACTGTGATGTTGAAGGTGTCTGACAGATCTGTCCCTAGGCCAAACTATTCATGACATAGTACAAATGTGTCATGCTTTTTTTTTACATGATGAAATGCTTTCTAGCATTTTGTTGAGAATGTACAGTGTGTATAGTTTTTGATGTTGTACAGAATAGGAATGGTGTGACACTGCTGTGTTTGTCTTTGAGAGATAAAATAAAACATCAATAAAACTTGACTGTTTGTTTTACATTCGAAAGTCCTTAGTTGCTGTTCCACACCACCGTCAGGTCACTCCCCACAGAACCACGAATGATGAAGAATGATACATTCATTTCTGCTCTGAATTTGGGCATTTGTGTTTGTTAGAGAGGTATGCTTTAGGAGGGCGTGCTCTGGTAAGAATACTAAAAGGAAGTATTTCTGTGCTGTATCTGAGACGGATCTAGACGTTACGGCAACTATCCTCACAACTATCGTCACAACTTGCAGTATCTACCTGCATCTTTCCTGCTTCCTTTGTGCAAAAACAGGTAAGATCTGTAAGATCTGATATTGAATGAATTGAAATCTGCAATCTATCCATTCCAGATGGTTAGACTTTCATATTATAGCAACTTTTTTTAAATATAACTTTGGAAAGTAGCAGGTATACTGTTTATGAAATGAGTTTGAAGGTTTAATTGGAGTGCCAGCGGTATATCGTTTATAGAGATATTACACGTACACAGTTGTGAAGTGCATTTAAATGGAATATAGTAAAAGTAGAGATGCCTTATTAAAAATAATACTTGAGTCTACAGTTGGACCTCTACTTGAGTAAAATTCTTAGTTTAAGCTTGGGTAGCTATGGATTCGCGGTTTAATTAGTTTTGTTAAGTTGCATACGTATTTGCCCAACAGCCTTAGATAATACATTTCCAACTAACAGGGCACTCATAGCTTATACCTAAACAATCATTTTTGTAAATTATGCAGTGAATAATGAAAGAAAATAGAATGAAAGGAAAATACTTTGCACCATTCTGATTAATTGAATTGGGCTCCAGTAAGTGTTTTACTGCTCAATCAAATTATCTTATTAGCAAATGTGGCAAGAATGTGAGGTAATTTCTAACAGTGGGTCGTCTCTCAACTTGGGTCAAGTCATGAGAGTTGAATGATGGGTAATTTAGTTAACGTTAGGCCTGAAGTAAACCTATTTCTGTCCATGCAGTGCCGGCTCCTGGGTTCTAAACTTCTGGTTGGTTGGACTGAAGCTGATGATGAAACATCGATTTTGAGAAGACTTTTCTTTCTGTACAAGCTGCAACCATCTATTCACATGGGTTTGAATTGGGCACGATGCTGGGTGGAAGAGTTTAAAAAGGAACTCAAAATAATGAAGCTCCGCCTTTCTCTTGTTAGGCCTGAACTCTTGCTCCAACCTCAGGTGTAGACACACACACACACACACACACACACACACACACACACACACACACACACTGGGGTCATCCATTCAACTTTCGAAAGTATTAATTCCTATTGAACCATGCTACTCTCCAGCTAGGCTTGAATCTTTCAAATGCAGGTGCAGACTGTGAGAATGTGACTCATTATCTCCATCTATCCATCTCTTTCTCTCTCTCTTAACAGTGGAACATCCCTCCATTGGCCTGGATGCTTTATAGACTCTGCATTTTGCTGTACACCCTGGCATGGTGTTTATATTCAAGCCTGCTGTTCCTCACACCTAAGTGGCTAATCTTTTTCAGCCACCTTACATACTGCCTCTTAGGTATCTACCACCTGGTGGCTTTCTGTAACCTTCTGTATGTTACAGTTCTGGTCAGGCGCTGCGGCAGGACCCACAAACAGAACTGCTGTGAAGGTAAGTGGTAGATGCAGAAATAAAATGCTGTGAACCAGCCTCAGTTACCCTTTATCAAACCATTAGATCAATACGACATCCTTAAGGCATGAGGGCAATGTTGGTTTTGACATAAATGCACCATCCCATCATGTGGTTAAAACGATATCATGAATGATACTGATGATATAATACCTGCTATTAATTCATAGGGTTTGGTGGAGAACCTGGAAGCCCTGAAGAGTCCCTTTGCGTTGTCCTCCTTCCCCCTCACCTCAGTGCCTTGCTGAGACTGCAGTGGCTTCTACACAGCCTTTCTTGTACCTTCTCCCTCACTGTCTCCTTTCTTTATTGGAGCTTCGACTACCCCATAGAGCATCACCCACTCTCTGCCTTCAACCTCAATATGCATGCTGGGAACTCCGCCCAGGCCCTCCTGGACCACCTCCTTTCAGCTGTGCCTGTCCATCTGGCCCACTACCTCTACCAGCTCCTCATTGGCTGTCTCTACATCCTGTTTGTTGTAGCCTATTGGCTGGCAGGGTGCACCAACCTTAGTGGGCAACCATACATCTACAAGATGCTGGATTTTGGAGGGCATCCTCTTCTGGCGTCTCTGTGTATCCTGGGGTTTTCTCTGGTCTGCCTGCCTGTCTGTCACTTCCTGGTGTGGAACCTGTATCTGCTGAGGAGGAAACTGGAGACCTGGGGTGGAGGAGGGAAGAGGCAGCGGCTCTGTTGGAGGGCCTGGTGGTGGAGGGCTGGTGGAGAGAATGGCCCGGTCCCTGTCTCTGTCATGGACCTATCCTCCTCATCCTTCACCGCCAGAGGAACAGGTGACCAAGACGGGGTGGCTCAGTCCCTGCTCTCTCCCAACAACGTCCACTACTGTGCTATCACTTCCTTCGTCTGAGTTCTGCAGCAATAGGCCTTATGGAATACTGAATGCAATATTCTCTAACACTGGATAACATGCAGTTGTAGATGTTATGCATTCTTGCAAGTGCAGTGGATTTTGTATATTGCGTATATCTAAACCCAACCCTGACCTGTAAGTCTTTGAGGCAGATTTATTTTATTTTCATCACCAGGGGGCAGTATCAGTATTAGTCGCATCCAAACAGGTTTTTATGAGTGAATCTTTTTTTAAATCATTTTTATTTTATTTTTTCTGATGTATAATTGTATTCTTACATAAGATAATTGCCTAAAGTTGAATAAAGGTCTGGTCATAGAACTGCACAGATGCCATAAATGCTGTCTTTAGTTGACTCTGATGCTGATATGACACAGTGTCATGTGAAGTGAACCCTTCTCTCCACTGTCACAGTAGGAGACTCATGATCTGATGACAAAACATCACTGTCGTTTTTCATAATTCTGCCTTCATGATGATGTGGTTTTCAACAACATTAAAGTGCACCTAATATTTCTCTACCAACACCCTCCCCTCTCCCTTCCCACTCTACCTATTCAGTGACCTGCTGGAACACAGGGTGGGCTGGATTGTGTGGATTAAACTAAACCCGTGGCGGGCGGTAAAACCCACACATTCCTTTACAGCAGCAGCAAATTAGTGTATTTTTTGTCCCTTTCATTTATTTATCAAAGGGAAAAAATGGAGATACCCACACAGCCACTAGCAGCAGCTTTCACCCTGCCACATCAGGTGGCGTGTGACTGGATGGTCTGGTAGTTCAAGCTGCTCTGAGTCTCCTGGCTCTCTAAATTAAACTGATGACCAAGCCCCCACAGATTACAGACATTACTGTTATAATTGCTGGCCAGCTTTGAACTGCATGTTGATTACTGCTTCAGTACCGAATGAAATGGGCCTATGACTACTTGCATGACCTAGTCCATGCAAGTACACTGACAGTTGTCAATTTGGCACTGGACCAATTTACTAAAATATGTCAGTGTACTAGGCCTTTTACATAATAGAAAAACAGTAATTGTGCCAGTTGTAATAATTCTGCTTGAATTAAACTGATCTATGTAGTGTATGTTTCAAAGAGGGGATAAATAAATGTTGTCAAGATTTTACTTTTCATGTTTTACTGTTTGTTCACATTTTCAAAATAAGTGATCTTAACAATCAAGAGTTTCAGAATGTTTATGCATCCTCATTCCTGTAGCCTATATCTTCTCACAGACTTGTGTGTGAAACGGCTACATCTACTGTCAGATCCTGTCAGAGCACAGTCACACTCCACAAACCTGTCACCCCAGTAGTGTGTGTCTGACTGAGGTCCAAGCTCAACAGGGGATTTGTGACTTGTTCTTGGTGGTGTGTCAGTCAAGTCATAAATGGACATGTCATTCTGCTCGTGGCAAATGTGCCTTTTACTTCCAGTCCTTGAAATGTTACCCAAGAAGCATCAGTTACAGCTTTATCCTGATTTGTGCCTGTGAACTGTAAATAAGTATCAATCATACAGGGATGATCCCTGGTGTCCTGGTGTGACTCCTCTGGCGTCCTGCCTGCCTGCCTGCCTGCCTGCCTGCCTGCCTGCCTGCCTGCCTGCTGCCTGCTCCACTCTGAGGCTGTGATGCAGGGCGGAAAGCCACAGAAAAAAGTTTTGTATTAGGTCATGTTATATTGTAAGTATTTTCCACAATGTACTGTATGATACATTTCATGAGCAATGTCTACAGTGGACAACTGGAAAGCTATGGCATTTTTTCCAATTTAACATTGTCTTCATTTGAAAATACTTCTCACATAGAAGTACTGAAAAAAAGAAGTAACCAAACTGGTGATTGACTTGTTTCATGCAGGCCAGTTTTCTACTAGTCTGGCCAGCTGTCTAAACAAAAAGCATCTGATTCCAATAACTTCTAAATGAACATACAGTGGGATGCACATATCCATTTAAAAAGGCTTTGGAGCTTTTATGAATTTTTGTATTCATATCATGCTTCAGAAATGTGTCTTTCCTCCAAAAGAGCCACGGGGTGTTTTCTGCTGTCATGCCTTTGGTTCATTATGTTCTGTTGTTGTGGACATTCCAGGTAGATTTACTGTACACTGTTTCATGGGAAAGTTTCAGATAGAGACACTGTCCCTTGGATGCATATTGAATGAAATGACAGTAACCTTTAATGGTTCTTCATGCAGGTTCATGATCCTTTTAACATTCAGCAGTTACATTTACAATGAGGCTTTTATTGAAGGATGTTAAGTGTTTATTCAGGAGCTTTTTGAAGTCACATTCTAATTCTAGACTAATTAAGTAACATCTTACTTCGACTGCTGATTAAAGCACAAGGCCAAGGGCCACTGCAGCATACGATGCTCTAATTGTATTGTGCTGACTGCAACTGTCTTCATGTTGCTACTGCTGTTGTTCCTTTTAAGATCAGAGTGTCCTTTCCATGTATTGTCTTCCTCTGTTTACACACAACAACTCCACTACTCAAGGTGGACTACGCCCAGTCAGGGAATTATTTGTAGTTTCAAAGGTTACTGTTCCATTTTTCAGTTCATATGTAAACTGAATGACCTAGGATAGTATTCAATCAAACTGACATTATGTTTATTTTTTACTAATCATAAATAAAATCACTCATAGCTCAGGGGGACATCATTTCCAGGAATGTATGTGTACTGTCGATACAGGAGTATGGAGTAAAGACATTTGTGTGTTTGGAAAGTCGGTCGTTAAACAAAATCAAGTTATTTCCGCAATTACATCCCGAGTCAATAAAAGCTATTCTCTTATCTTAGAGATTTCAACTAGTGTGTCTTTGTGAGCCTGTCCGCTATCTCTCCGTTCCCTGCTCTAGAACAGAGCTGTGTCCCGTCGCTTCCCAGCATTCCTGCTGCTGCCCCCATCAGTTGTTGTTGGCAGGGTTGAGTTAAGTGTTCAATCAGCAGACATTCTACTCACACAACCCACTGGGCTCAGAACCCTCGGCAGGACACTGTGAAAAACCCACTGGGCAACACGTCAACGGGGTGGGGTCCATCAATCCATACAGCTCCATGGCGGGGTCACAGAGTTAGCCCGAAGCAACGAAATAAGAAATTCTCATGTCTATTATCACGTAAACGGATTTGAGAATATTTGGCTATATTGTGTATGTCTGGTGTTTAATGTCCACAATCATCTCTTTCAAAATGTCTATTTATGTTCAGTTTGACTTCCACCCCCACCTCGCTCCTTCTCAGGCCCTTGTCCCCATGTCCGCTCTCTCTCTTCAGAGCCACCTGGCTGCTCCCTTCGTGGAATTCCTCCCGCGGAGAGGAACAATGCTCAGGGGTTCTTTGTATCCAGCAGAGCGTTTGTTAACCGTGGCGCAGGTTCTCTGCTGGCCCGAGAGGGGCGGGGGCAAGTGGTCCCTCTATGAGTGTTTATGTGTGTGAGAGGGTGGTGCTCTCTGAACTTGTTCTGTGAAAACTTTCTCTGATGATTGAAGTCTGGAGGGAATAACAAACAGCACTTCAGTGGAATGACAGATGTCTCCTGTTGATAAATGCTTTAGAGGCTCTGCTGATTACTATGGCTGGCTGGTGCTGTATTACGTAACAGCCATAAGTACTGTCTACTACTTCAATTGCTTTGTATTGATGCCACGACAATATCTGGAGGAAAGTTCATTGACGATTCAAGCAGAAATCCATTCTCACAAAGAGATGATTGTGACACTTGACAGCATTTACGGTTCATCGATCAAATTGAGATGACAGAGAAGCTGTAGTAGTTTGTGTTTAGAAAAAGAGTTTGAAATCATGACATGGTTCTATCCTACTTTTTCACTGCCGTTAAACAAGCCATAGATAGACTTGCGTCCACAATCATCATCTTCTAAATTGTATCATGTAATACTAGTGTACAAATGTCTCTTTCTAAATCCAAGATTAACATACTGAAGAAGCATTCATGGCACAGTAACACAACTGTAACAGTAACATTCTGTTATAGCTGATGTGTGATGACTCAGATGACTCCACATTCTAAGTCTGATTACTGTGTTATTGCAGGGAGCTTTATCATTAAACTAATAAAAACCTACTGGAGGGTCTATAGCAAAGAGTTAAGTGAAGATGTCCCTTTTACCATGAGAAAAACTAACGTGTGCATTAAAGTCACAGGGAAACAACAAGATCAGAAAGAAAAGGATGGACCCATCTCAGAATGTCATACACTGTCTTGGTACAGGGTAGTCAACACACTTTAGCACATGAACCATCAGAAACTATTCTGAAAACGAGTGTCAGTGGCCCTTATAAACCCCCCTTGATGACAACAGTGGTAAATCACTGGGGGTGTAGAAATGAGTTTGAGACATCCTCAGGAAGACGGATGCATGTCTGTGATCAACCCTTCACATCAAATATAATCTGCACCGGTTTACATGAATGCAGATGCATCTTGCATTTTAGGACCCTTACCAACCAGGCAGCAGGCCATCATTTATGACCCTTACCAACCAGGCAGCAGGCCATCATTTTAGGACCCTTACCAACCAGGCAGCAGGCCATCATTTTAGGACCCTTACCAACCAGGCAGCAGGCCATCATTTTATGACCCTTACCAACCAGGCAGCAGGCCATCACTTAATGACCCTTACCAACCAGGCAGCAGGCCATCATTTCCGTCAGAAACACCTACAGGGTGTGACTCACGCCCCAGTCCCAAGAGCAGCATGTCATGTGTGCTCAGTGTTTGCTGCTCTCAGATTCCCCACCACTCACAAGGCTTTAATGAGTCACCGGCTGCACACAGTTTCCATAGCATTGCATATTTTGCACCACAATCTAATCACTGAAGTGGAGAATTATTCTATTCAAGACTCATTTCAGAAACCAACTCAGGTGAAAATATAATTTTGATAAGAATGGTATTTTCTCATGAAATATTGATATTTTGAATACCCACATGAAATAGTCCTCCCAGTATCATAACTCATATATTGAATGGGTACCGTGTCTTTTGTGTTGACAGTGGTCAGTGCATCTCTCTCCCAAATGATGAAACCAGGGGGGCCTTCTGTGTGACACTGACCTTAATTGAGTTTGATGGTAACATCTTCTAGCTGCTATAGAATCTAGCAGAACTCAGCACAACCGACTGAATGAGTGAAGCGATCTGTGAGGAGATCCTTTCTTCCTCTTTCCCTCATTATGTGGATGGATACAGGGCCATCATGGGCAGAGAACTGAAGGAAGGCCCCTTGTCCGCAACCTCCAGTCTGCTGGAGAGAGGCTTCTATCTCATGGAACAGAAGTCTACCAGAGACCTTACAGGCTGACAGAAGTGTGGATTGAAGTCAGGCCTTGTATATCATAGAGTGCGTGCACTGAATTAAAGTGATTTAATTACCTGAAGATGAACTACATTGTTACGTCAGATCTACCACACTTTCCTTTAAAGAGAATCAATTATGTGTTGTATAAGAAAATGTGTTACTTAGTTCAAATGAACAGGAATTGGATTTTAAGACCATTTTCATACAAGGAGACTATCTGAAAGTACTAAATTTGCCTGGTGAATCCACTTATCTACTCGTAGGACCAGTTTTCTCAATTGAATAATTACTTGGCTGAAAAAACTGAGATTGGCAATGTCAGCTGTACTTGTTAGTTTTTACCAAATTGAGAGCTTTGTTTGAAAATGAGATTCTACCTGCCATTTTTATTACAAATACTGATTACATACATGTGATTTGTACCTGTTCCCTCTTACACATCATTCATGAAAATACAAATGAAGCTGTCCTCAAAGGTGAGATGTCACAACTTTTATGATCAAAATACCAGAACCATTGTATTTACTGTAAATCCCGATGTGCTTACAAAAATCTTCAGTCCATACCCATTGCCTTGCTGTGTTACTGTCTGTACTGTAGCATAACCGTGGAATTGGCCTCCATCTGTTTGGTTCCTAAGATGACCTATGAACTCTGCGTGGTCCTGCCGTTTGCCTCTCTGGCCCTTCATCCCAGGGCAGGAATCTCCCACTGGGCCTACACTGAGCAGATGCTGAGTGTATGGATTCCAGAGTTGAAATGTTCTCAGCTCTCTTCCATTTCAAAGGATATTGAGACTCAGCTATCACAAAGGTCACTGAGACTTGGTGTCTTTACCTTATGGCAAAACGTTGTCATATTTTTGCTTCAGGTGTTTATAGTGGGGTATAGTTCGGATAATGCAACATTGAAAGCAACGTGAGTGTCTAATGAAAAAGGTATATTTTTCCGATAGTAGGATAAATGGAAGCACGAATATGCAATAATTTGAAGCTAGTGGGAATGGGAGTGAGATGGGCTGAAACAGGGGAGAAACTGGATAGGTAGGCTGTCACGCGCGGGCAGGTAGAACGTGAGAACGAGAAGAGAAACGATACCTCGAGCAGTGTGACATCAGAACGCAGGCTGTCTCATAAATAGTTTGGTCTATAACCCAGAAACGGTGTGTAGGCGAGTCCGTGTACCTTGAACAAAAGCCCGGCATCACTAGCTTGGTTTTCAAAGCAGTTCATTGCATGTGGCTGCATCATTCCGCCCCGAACAGGAATAATCCATGTCCGTAAATTTGACAATGGGATACGATATTTGAGAATTGAAAACGAGACCACCAATTACTCTATTTTGACAGGGCACTTTGCGTCAATGTCACAGTCATGCAGTCATATGGCAGTTTGCTTTGTCAAAACCGATATTAGGAATGGACGAGACTATTCAAAACCTTGAAGAGTCGAGATCAAGATCAGTAGCAAAATGATCCTTTTGGATAACCAAGCAAAAAAAATTACGTGCCATTACTAAAAATCCAGAATCCTTAGCAATTCACGAGAAAAATAACGTTTATCTGAGCGCATAATATTTAGTTGCGCTGTGAAAGACGAGTGCTAAAACGCTCACCGCGCGCTCTGGAACTCCACAATAGAATCAATTGATTGGAGTAGGCAGTAGGCGGAACCTAAACCCACTCGACATCCCACTTTTCAACAGATTATGAGGACAATTTACTGGCGAACACATGACATTTATTCAACATTTGAGAAGGAACACTGTTCACACAGAAAATGTATTACTGTAACTAAGAGAAGAGAAGCCACACGACGAACGAGACTGAGAAGCAGTGGAGGTCAATATATCTGTGGAGATATTTGGAGTTCACCAAAGCACATTTCTCTCCTCTCTGGTAAGAATATCGACTGCAGAATTAATTTTTCTGTTCTTGCTTTTTAATTTTGGCTATCTGTTTAGTAGTAGCCTAGAGCCTATTTTAACATCTGCGATAAAGTCTGTAAAATACTATATATTTTTAAAATCATAGAAGGCACGTTGACAATTAAAATGGCACTATAATAAAATGCTTCTGAGTTCGGAGTTTTAGAGAGATGCTACTGTAGACATTCTCTCATTTAGGGTCGTAGCTGCAAGCATTTGTACCAATAGACAGAATAACGGTAGACTATTGTGAGCGCTGACACCAGTGGCTGAAAACTCATTAGTCGCGTTGTGGACCGTTTTACTGGAATTACGAGATCCTAATGATGGTGAAGTTCAGGGTCCATGTTTCAGATCCTTCTATCCATGTGCCGCGTGCAAAATAGGTCAGTAGCTTCCAGTCATCAGGTTAATTAATAGTTGTTTTGACTGTATACTATAACTTGAAACCACATCATTTCTTATAAACATGTAGGCTTCTATCAGTTGGTTTAAACAAAGGTCACAGGGGGGAATGTATTATGAAAGAGGATTCAATCTCTGCCCCATTTTAGCCTGAAACTGATGATACTGCCAGTCGGCATCGATGAGCCCAAGCCCATTTTGAGGGCTGTTTGTGGGAAGGGCCGCAGGTGCGACTGTCTGCTGGACTTGACAGGACCGTGAGACAGCGAGAGCTCCTGTCAACCTGTCTGGATTACTCTGCTATCCTGCTGTATTTGAATGAGCTGGCCTGTCGCTGCGCTGTGTTCTGTCTCTCGCTCTCCCTTCATCTCCTCCCCAAACCACTGCTTGCATTCTGAATGAATTAAGGCTGCCGCCGCTGCCCGCCGTGTGCTCTGCACAGATGACTAAGTGTTAACCAAAGGTGCGAGTTTTCTTTGCTCATGTGCTCAGTAATTGTTTGTGCGTGTTATCCATCCGTGCGAATGCAGGCGTTTGCATGTGTTCGTGTGTTCGTGTGTTCGTGTGCAGTTCTTGAGAAACATATTTTGACTTTGACCATGTGATACATGCCTCTCAGGGATGTTCTCTCATGCAGCTGTCTCCACATCTCACCTTAAAGTGTGTTCAGATCCCATTAGTACTGTAATGGTATACTAGTACACACAGGCACCATCTTCTATTAGGGGGTTGGCTTGCTAAGTGAGTCAAGGATTCCTACTTGATTGGATCAAAGCCTTTTCCCCATTTGTAATATACCCCCTTATATCGCCTGGAGGTATTGTTTTACCAGGAATTACAGAGTTCAACAGTAAGAGAATTTAACTGGCTCAGAATGCAATATACAGTAGATGTGCTCCCCTGCAGTGACTTCAGACCAAGGGAGTTAACAGACTAGGAGAAGATAAGCCATTGTCTCGTCTTGCATTCCCAAACTCCCAAAAATGTCTAAGGGCTAAAATGATGGGTAACATTTCTCCACCAAGTCCTTTTGATAGTTATGAAAGCAAGCAATTTAAAGTATGAGTCCAATGGAATGATCTCCAAGCACTGGGTGTTCCTGAAGACTCAGGAAAAGGTTCACTATGATAAGAACCCTTTTCAGCTCCACATCTTTGTCTGGCTAGCCAAAGATACATTAGAACAAATCCTACTTAATGAAATCTGATGTTTTTTGAAATGTTCCTCCCCAAAAAAATAAAACATCTGTATTTTGGGGGGAAATGAACTAGTAATCTGGGTAATACAGTTAATGTACTGGATCCAAAAAGAGGGATTTTGATAGATGGTAAAGCTTTGCCAATGTTCATGGTATGAGTGTAGTTTTTATGAGTATCCTCCTTGGAAGGTTCCTTGGATGATGACCATGCTTGAGTCTTAGGCAGAGCCTCATAGTTCCTACACACACTTTGCTTGCGTTTGACTGCTGAGAGCTTGGTGAAAATCGTTCAGCTAAATATGCTATGTGATTCAGATTGAAACATAATTTATTTTCTATTGCCGTAAATTCGTTAACTAAAACTGGTATTTCTCATGGTGAAACCAGTGCACCAATCAAGCTCACGTGTTTGTCACAAGTTGGACTAGTCACTCCTTTCTTCATTTTCATGTCTGTGCATCTTATGTTGGCTGAAAGGTCTCTTGAAGGACAGAAATGATCAGTGTGTCATGGGACTAGTGGTTCCCATAGACATGGCTTGTAGCATCCTCAGCCCTGTTGCTATCTCCATGGTCTTTCTGTAAGAGCAAAAGCAAGATGAGGAAAAGTCTGGCTGCAGCTCTCCTATTCGTCAGGGTGGAATTGACATTATATTCAACCTATAACCGACAGATCATGACAGAATACATTATGAATACATAACAGTACTAACATTATTACTTTCTGTCATATGTAGGACAATGGTACAGTTCCCCAAATCAAGGTTTGTGATTGTCAGTAAAAAAAAAGAGCGAAGTCGAAGATAAAGCACAGAGAAGATCTCTGGAACAGTACGCATGCAATACATTTTAATCAAGTGGAGCTGAGCTGAGTGACTGCATGACCCATGCCATTAATATTCAGCCCCTTCCACACACGGCTCTTATTGGAGTGGATTTAGCATGTGATGCTGTGTAGACAGCACTGCCATGTGCACCACAGAGGCGCCTCACTGAGACTTGTACTGTTACTGTATTTCCAGCTGGATGACTGAGTTTGGCCCCATGATGATCTCTTCCATCCCATGTGACAGAGAGGACAGGGGGAGGCAGAAAGAGAAAGAGAGAAAGGGAGGGAATGAGGGAGAGGGAGGGAGAGAGGAGAGAGGGAGAGGGGAGAGGGAGAGGGAGAGGGAGAGGGAGAGGGAGACGGAGAGAGGGAGAGGGAGAGGGAGAGGAGGGAGAGGGAGGGAGGGAGAGAGGGACGAGAGAGAGGGAGAGGGAGAGGGAGAGGGAGAGGGAGAGGGAGAGGGAGGAGGAGAGGGAGGGGGAGAGAGGGGGAGGGAGGAGAGGGGGAGAGGGGAGAGGGGGAGAGGGGAGAGACGAGGGGGAGGGGGAGAGGGGGAGAGGGGAGGAGGAGAGGGGGAGGGGGAGGGAGGGAGGGAGAGGGGGAGGGAGAGGGAGGGAGAGGAGAGGGGAGAGGGGAGGGGGAGGAGAGGGAGAGGGAGAGGGAGAGGAGAGGGAGAGAGGAGAGAGGGAGAGGGAGAGAGGAGAGGAGAGGGAGAGAGGGAGAGAGGGAGAGAGGAGAGAGGGAGAGGGAGAGAGGGAGAGGAGAGATGGAGCACCAGGTTTCAGGATGCCTCTTTGTTTAAAGGGGCCACATGACTGAAATAAGGATGGGGAGCTGGTACGGACTGGTGCAGGAGCCAGCCAAGCATAGTCAACCAGGGGCCTGTTAACTGACAATGGTCTTCATCCTATACTGTAATTGTCGATGCTGACACATACACAGGCCCACATTCCGACCAGCCAGCCTGCATATGGAGTTCTTTTTGACCCTGTCTCCCTGTTTGTCAATGCTTTCCTTCATGCCATGTTTCCTGGCCACAGAAAAAGGCTGCCTCATTCTGCAGATGGAGCCACAGTGAAGACCACAGCTGCTGCTCTGGAAGGAGAGGAAGCTAACCCTCAGTCAGATAGAAGCCTCTCTCCCATTCACAGTCTGGTGTTAGAATGAGCTGGTTGGAGTGGACTGACATTTTCCAGCTGTTCAGGGAGTATCCACTTTTTATGGAGTGAGTTAAGGTAACTCAACTTTTCAGCCTAAACGGAGTTGCATCATCTCAGTAAGACAGGCTTTGGTTTGCAGAGTGATGAAGTGTTAGATTTGGTCAGACTAGTCTCTGTGAGGATTAAAGCGACAGCTGCATAGATTCGTCTCATTGAATGTTTGTGTGCATCTATTTGTCTGTGTATTCCAACCGATTGGGTAGAATGATTTGAAGAATGACCATGTGACTGGGGGTGGTAGTGAAATCTTCAATCTGTCCTTTGACGGTAATCCACACATGGGATCTTGGGTTTAGAGCATGATTTACAACAAGTGTTTGATTGATCATCCTGATACATTAATGAAGCTCCACAGAATCCCTGGGAATATGATATTAGTGTCACAGCAAGGAGCATGTATATAGATGCATATAGAGTTTGATACAGATACTGTGTTGCAGATAATAAGTAGTGAGCTATTTCCATGCTGAGCGTCTTGGGTTGTTGCAACGCTTTCCCACTCACTGTTGCTTGCTTGACTCATTTCACAAATGTAAAGGGAAGGCAGAGTGGAGGGTGGAAGGAAGGAGTAGAAATGTTGGCATGATTAAATCTTTTCTGACCTGCTTGTCCTTGTCCATGCTCCTGTTTTCATGTACATCTGACCAACATACAGGTTTAGACTTTCGTTATCGTTCACATCTTTTTAAACTTCAGTTTGTGTGTGTGCGTGTGTGTGTATGTGTGTAGACCAGCCACATGTTTTTCCTACTTATTGTGCCTTATCATATTGGCTATGACTCCACCATCTGTTAATGCTGCCTGGCCTCTGTGATGGTGTTCCTCTCGCTACGTGTGTGTGTGCTCAAGTCCTCCTACTGTACTGTGTCCCTCTACAGACGGCTCAGCTGTCCTTTGTCTCCTGTGTCCCCGCCTCCTACGTGTGTCTGCTCCTATCACGACTTGAGTCGCATGTGTCTCCTCCTCCTCCGACTTGGGAGGTGTTGAGCGTGTGAATGTGAGGCGGAGTGACAGGATGGGATGTGTGACTGGCGGACTATAAATACATCCAATTTCCAGTGTGAGTCATCATGAAGCTGGAGTCAGCTCAGACTTGCCATTGAATGCTCCATACAAACACCCTCTTCCCTCCGGGCTCCATGCTCCAACTGACCACCCCCATATCCTGACGACACCCTTAGCCCACAAGGCAAGGCAGTGACATCCAGTCCAGACTAGACAGAACCAGGGCATGCCAGGATGACAGAATCACAAGGCACCTATTGACCTCGCTCATCCCTACTGAAGAGCCATGTCTGTTTATTAAACAGCACACAGAAGCACACTGAACGAGGGAATGGCGTTCAGCAGTTTGTATGTAGTGTGTGTGGAGGATTATAGTATTGTCTTTTGTAAATTGGTTTGATGGTTTGTGCACCTTTTTGAGACTTGAGGATTTGTGGTTAATGTGTGTGGTTCTGTCTTCTACTCGCAACATCACATTTGTTGTTACCAGACTATAAATCTGCAAATGTGTTTATTTGTCTAAACTGTTCATTTGAATAATCGTTAATGAAATACATAATAAATGAGAATATCATCTATTTGAAAATCATATCCCCCACCATAACATCACAAGAGAGCATACGTTATGACTTTATAAACTGTATGCGTTGTTGAGTTGAGACTGCTGTGCTATAATCTACCTCTCCCAGCAGCACTTCATCACACAGAGGGACCAGGAGCATCTTAGAGACTGACACAAAGCTCTCAGAGCCGTGAGTTCATCTCCCATTCACCCATCTGACCAATCACACGGGGGAATTCTCTGGCCATGGAACCCATTCTAAAATGCAAGCCAGAGCACAGGGAGGAATGGTGAAAGAGAGTGGCGAGACAGAGACAAGAGAAAGGACGAGGTAGCGATACCAAGTCAAAGGAGAGGTGTGGAGAGAGGGACGAGAGAGACGGCGCAATATAACAGAGGAGAGGTGTGGGCAGAGAGAGGAAGAGGAGGATAGTGGAGGAGAAAATAAATGGCAACAGATTAGTCTCCGGGAATGAGGACATGAGAGAGGTGATGGAGTGTTGAGTGGGGAGAGGAGTCTCGAAGTGAAAATCGAAGAAAGTAAGTGGGAGTCTGTGAGAGGGAGAGAGGAAGAAACACAGGGAAAGGAGAGATGGATCGTGAACAAAGGAGTCTGGTGAGTGCTGGGTAGATGGACGATGAGAAAAAGACACTTGGTAACTAAGAGGTGTAGGCATCACAGCAGTACAAGAGAGACTGTAAAGCAGTCTATCTTCTGAACATTCTAGAATCATTAAGGTTCTAAGTTGAGTAAGCACCCAGGATGCTTCATGTTAAACTGCATAGAGGTTTCTGTTCTCTAAGATGCAGCTGGTACCATTCTGTTCTGCGTCATGAATAGCATATGGAGTACTTTCCACTGAATATACTGTAGTCTGGAAGATTCCATTCAATTAAACATTTAAACACCCCATGTCTGGTAATTGCAGTATTGTGTGTTTGTGTGTGGGGATTCAAACCCCCCCGTGACAGATGGTTTTTCCATGCTTTTACAATGTTTACTAGTGCGTTCACAAAATGTGTACTGGACGTGGTTACCTCAGATCCGCAACCATCATTGTCATGTGCATCACTTGAACAACCATCCTTGAGGGTTTAGGTTGGTTGAGGGGCAGCTCTATGGGCGTATGTGAAGCCCTCTGTGACATGCTTGCGTGTAAAAAGGGCTATACAAATCCATTTTTATTTGATTTGAACACATCACTTTGTTGTCACGAAGAGGATATTCACCATTCTGATCAGACTATTTTTATCTATTTGTGTGTGTGTGTGTGTGGAGGGACACATATGAGCTTTGTCCTGATCTCCCTCAGCCTGACCGAGCTTTCCGTTAATCTGATGTGTTCCGGTGTTTGCCTGGATGGCAGGCTGTTATAAACCTCTCTGACTCCTCCGAACGGCCTCCTCATCAACACCGTCACAGAGAACGAGAGCTCCGTCTATTAGCTGCTCATTAGAGGAATTGTAAAAGTGTGTAATCTTTAAATCGGATGTGAATCTCTTTTCTGCATTTGATAGAGAAGAATGTCAGATGTTAGACCTGTTTTATTTCAGCTGTGATGTTGGGTATTTATTTATTGTTTCAGACCGAATCAAACTATTTCTGCCTGAGAACCAGCAATTCTCAAGTGAACCATTGAAAGTAATCCCTGTATGGATTAGGAAAGTGAGTGTGAATGTGGTGTGAATGTACCTAGATTAGACCCAGAGAAGGAACAGGCCTTGCATTTTAGCATCTGAACACTTTAGACACACATTGACACATACTCAAAGAAACACACCCTCGGTCTCCTCATCACCTCACGCTCATGGTCTGTTTCTCACTCACCCCCATACACACTCACACACGCACAAACACACACTTAGAACCCGGTAGTCAGTGAGGAGGAATGTGACGAGCTGGGACACTGCTCTGTGCCAGTGCTAATAAACACAGCAGGTCTGATATTTATCCCCTCATGGGATGACGTCTGTACGTCAGAGCAGCCTACGTCAGAGCAGCTCTCTCAGACACACACACAGACACACACACACACACACACAGACATACATGTACACAGGCAAACATACATATGCATGGACATTTAAAGAGACAGAAGAATACTAGAAGGGTAGATCAGGGCTGTGTAGAAAAGCCTCCTCCCCTTTCAGACCGTTGGGAAGATGAAGGACATTGGTTTACTCCCACTGTGAGCATTACAATGTGACGTTTGCGCGTGTATAATTCTACCACCATCTCCTCAACTCTCCTCATTATGACTGGGCACCCTTCTTTCCCCTGAGGCATCAGCCTTCTGTCTACACAAAACATCACACAGTCACAACCAACACATGGAAAACTTCTCACCTCATCTGTCCTATCACAATAACTTCCAGCTTGTATGATAACGTAGCCAAAACAATTATTCTCTCCCTCTCTCTCTCTCTCTTCTCTCTCTCTCTCTCTCTCTCTCTCTGTCTTCCCTCTCTCAGTATTTCCATGTTGTCTTCACGCAGAGGTTCGTTAAACAAACCTCATCTATTATTATTTATGTGCAGACCTTTAAAAAATAACAGCATGCAGATTTTAATGAAACACTTGTGGTGAAGTGTAATTAGTCTGACGCACATCTGCACCTCCTCAAATGTGGCGAGAAAGCTTACCTAACAACTCTGTCCTGTCCTGTGTTTAGGTATTTCCGTACTATTCTTAGAAATCTCAATGTTATTCAGTTATACAGTAATTGCACTTGTGGTATACTGTGATGTCATACTGTTTATTCAGGAAATGACATGACCTAAATGGGCCTCTTTTCATAAAAACTGACATCTTCACCCTCGTTTTCCGTGTGGAGTATTCAGGTATCATGGTGGGCGCCTGTTGTTGAATTGGTCTTTGAAATATCCGGTATCCTAGCAGGAAGCCTCAGTTATAAACCTGGAAATCTCTATCCCTGTTGACACCACACTGGCCTACTTTCATTCTAAAATCCTCTCTTTCAGATCACATGATCACACGTGTTGGTGTTTTCACACAAAGCTAGTGAAACAGTCACGTGTTGATTTGCACAATAGACGTAGGAGCTGTGACTCGGTCCAATCAGGAAAACTCTTTTGAAGCTCCAACGAGTGAGGTCACCCTAAGTACTGCCCAAGTAGCAAGGCAACCAATCACAACGTTTTCTATTTCCATTCTTACTATGAACATGCTGCCAGTCTCTTAATGATTGGAGGGTAGTATGAGCGACAGGGAGAGAGACCTCTCAGGCCACGGGTCAGTGTCACTGCCCCCCGGGATGTCCTGTCCTCAGCGTCCCTATCACACATGTGCGTGAATGTGGAACGCTGGCAGCTAATGAATTCAAGGTGGCATCTTTTCAATTAGGGCGCAATGAATTACCTTTTCAGCCCTTTCGAGTGGCCCGGCTAGCAGCAGCCAAAGGGGGCCCAGGCCATATAATGATGGCTGGCACAATAGTTCCACTGTTCTCCCGCCCGTTCCCAGGGAACCACACAACACGCTGCATTGTGTGCCGTGCTTTGCTGCCTGGCCACGTTGCCCAGCTTTAGCCAGAGCCATGGAGAGGCCTTGCCGTGCCCCAACGTGGCCGGGCTGGTGGAGACGGTAACCAAAAGACCCCAGAGTTTATTCGCCTCCTCCACGTTTGATATGTTAAAATGATTTCAGACAAAAAGGTACATTTAAAAGGCGGGCTGGCGAGGTGCGGGGTAGGGAAGGGAGAGTGGAGGCAGCAGGCAGTTCAGGAGGATGCCAGCGAAGGGGATTGGAGGACTTAGAGAGCACTGCTGCTATGCTAAACCCTTTCTAATTGAACAGGAAATGCGAGAAAAAAGTGGTGTGTAAGCAAGTTGAAAAAATAGACACAAAAGAGGAGCCAGAACTGGTTCTAATCTGGTCATAGCTGGTTCTGCTGCCTCTTTCATTTCGTCTTGTAGGTCCCAAAGTCTGTGGACCTTCTCTTCTAACTACATATTCAAAACGTCACACACACACTCACACACCGATTTGCTCACGCACACTCTGCCCCTTGCCCTGGTTTACGCTGCATAGCTAATAGGACATTAGAGCTGCTTGCTTTCAAGGGCGGCCAGAGAGGGAGCTTTAGTAGACAGAGACCAGGAGATGCATGTCAGAGGGGTCTTTCAAGTCCCCTACACACCAGCAGGTCTTCTCAGACACCTCTGCAGGAACCGAGGACACAGGGGCCCAGAAGAGAGGGGCCCGAGCCGTTCCCACAAAGCCTGATGTGTCACCCTCCAGTGTGGGCTTTTCTCCACTGACAAAGCAGAGGAAGAAAATACCTGTCAGTTGACAACTCAATAACGCATACTTCCCTCCATGGCAACAAAGGTTGTCGTTCGACTTTATGACTTCGATGTTCACGGCTGGTGTTTTTCTGTTCCATGTTACAATCGAGGATGCGTGTGATGTGAGTGCGTGTGTGATGTCAGATCCTCCGGTATTCTTGAAAAGTGCTTTGGAACTTAATCACGTTTCCCAGAGGCTTTGTGGGAGGAGACAGGCTCATTAGAGCTGCTGGAAGCTTTACCTCTCAACACGGCTCGTGTGCTGGCTACTTCTTGTTATACAATGAGAAACTATTTCTGCTGAGTTACATGAGATTTTTTAGATGACGATTCCGGTGTATCTGTGTAGTTAAGAACACAACCCCATAGTGTGTACATCCCCCACATTGTACTTCCTACTTACTTGTACATCCTACTTACTTGTTTCATAGAAAACCGGATGATGCCACAATGTGAGAGTGAGCCAGCGGTTCATTCGCTGTATCGCTAATCTATCCTCGTTCATGCTAAAACCTTCAACCGTAATCGATCTGTCACCATCTATTTCTTGGCAGATTGCTGAAGGGAGAGAAAGGAGAAGCTCGCTCAGCACACACTAAACACCCCACGTCTAAAACACACACCTGGAGATGAGTGAGGAGAAAGCAGCAGAGACCATGGACCCTCCTCCCCCAGCAGAAGTGAACCCTATACCCAACGGTAAAGGCCATGAGCCTGGGGAGGAGACCACAGCAGCCTCCAAAACGCCTCCGGCCGAGGACACAGCACAGCAGTAAGTATAGACTCAGATCTAGTCTACCCTGTATTGAAGTGTTCTGTTGTATTTTCAGTAAACATTCTATAAAACCAACAAAAAAAACGTATTTGAAAGGCATCTCAGGGTTTGTATCCTTTGACCCACTTCTCTGTGTCAGCCGACACTATTGAGTCTCTCTCTGTTTGTGGATGCTTTGGCCTGCTACGAGGATTGTATCCTCTCTAGTGTCTGAGGTGTCATGTGACTTCTTAGAAACAGGAAGTGTAAATGTGTATGATGTGTACCTTCCATCAGTGTCTGTGACCTGCTGCCCTACTTACTATGAAGTCACTTCTCTTTGCAACAAGAAATGAGAAACTGTGTTGTGAAACTCAAAGAGAGAGAGAGATAATCTGTGTATTTATCGTTGAGGTTCCTTCCTGATAATTGAATCACACAGTTTTACCAAGGATACCTTTGTTGTTTCTCTTTGTGCTTTCGTGGGCTGATGGATCACCTCTTTCACAAATAGGGAAATTGTACCCAATACAGCCCAAAATGCCACGTAAGTAGCATTGAACAGGCCCTTGTGTAACCTTCTGATCCACAGGAACTACTCTCTATCTTATCTAGTGTATAACTGATGCAAGAAGCCAAGATGTCTTAGCAATAAAAACCATATACCTCTCAGACCAGAATGTGTCATGTGAAACAGAGATGTTTCAGATGCCTAATGGTTCCTTGGTGCTGGGTTGTGACGGCGCTCTGTCTCTCCTCTAAGCCCCCAGAGAGGGGTGGATGCTGAGGCCAACCTGGCGGAGAGCCAAGAGTTCCTGTCAGCCGTGGAGGACAAGAAGAACCCCCGCTTCACAGACGTATGTTCACTCTGTCACGTCACAATAGGCTGTCACAAAGGTCCAACTAGGGTTTCCTTCATTTCTTTCATATCCTTATAGTGTGTTGATTATCATTCGTTGATGATCTTTGCTTCACAACAAGTTTGTTCAAAAGGTTTTTACAAATCTCTGTTGTTCAATTCTTTAGTTTGAGGGGAAGACCTCTTTCGGGATGTCCGTGTTCAACTTGGGCAACGCCATCATGGGCAGTGGAATTCTGGGATTGGCGTACGCGATGGCCAACACAGGGATAGTCCTGTTCCTGTGAGTAGAAATGGGGATTGTTGGATGAATGGATGGATGCGATGATGGGTGGAGGATTAAATTGATGGATTAATGGTTGATAGGTAGGCCTTTAACAGATAAGTGGTAACTGACAAGCTGATGACTCAAATGAATCAATTGTCAATTGACTCCTACTCAAGCATTGCAAGTGGAGCTGCAGCTGTTGCCTCCAACCCTCACACAGAAATAGCAGCACTATAATTATTAGACAATTTAACAGTCAGCAGCCTTTTTGTAATGTCCCTGATTTAATACTCACACTCTAAACTCTGTTGGCTTTAAACACACAACCCTCTCTCTCTCTCTCTCTCCTCTCCTCTCTCTCTCTCTCTCTCTCTCTCAGAAGTGATGTTTAGTTTTATAAACATTTATATGGAGATGAATTGTGCCTTGTGCCCAGTGAAGTTGTAAATGATAGTAGAGATCACATGACCATGCTAATGGACCTGTGGTGTTGTGTTCAAGCAGTGCAATTAGATTGATGAATGTTGGAAATGAGTCTTTTGTGCTTACGTGTTCTGTTTGAATGCCATAATGGTATTCTGTCATGTTTGCAGATGGAAGAGGGCATTAACATGGGTTTTTCCAGAAGCGTTACCCCCAATATTGGTATATGGGTTAAAGGGCATGTGCTCATACAAGAAGTTAACTACACAGACACACAAAAACACATATTTTGGCCTTCCCTGTGGAATAAGCTTTATTTATAGTCCAACACATGAACCAGTCAGCTCAAAAACATGACGCTGCTAAGGTCCTTCCTGGGTAATCTTACCACAACAATAGCTAGCTTAGCATTAACATGGACAAATATCTCGAATAGTGCCAACAATAACACATACTGTAGCTAGCACCACCACTGGCAGATATAGCCAGAACACAGGCAGATGGCTGAGAGAGAGAGAGAGAGAGAGAGAGAGAGAGAGAGATGTCACCACCACGCTAGTCTGTTGTTCACACCTCACATCCACCACTTTCATGATTTTGTGTGAGGTGGTAAGCGTGGGTTGTGTGTGCCATGTTATGTTACAATCCACCATAATGCTGCTTTTATTAGAAACATCGAATATCCCCGGGGATTTGTTTACCTACTGTAGCTACCTTTTATTGAATTATTATACGAAAGCTGCACCAAAGGGTAAGACCGTCTTCTGAACTGTGGCAATACTATTGTCTTTGCAATAGCAAGGCAGGTGGTCTCAGACATGTGGCTTAGAGTGTAGAACATAATGTTCTCTTTGTCTGAGGTTTGTGTAAATTCATATTTTATGGCAGCAATCCAGTGCCAAATCTGGCTGGAATATGTGGTAATACACCTGACCAACACAAATATTATTAAAGGACTGTATTTAAGATCTTTGCTTGGAGTCCTGAGGCTTTTCAATGAGAGAAAGCTTATTATTATGGGCTGTGTGGTATGAATGTGGTTTCCCAAGTGTGTGTGTGTGTGTATGTGTCTAGGGACCTGAACTGTGTGTAGGGGTTAGTGGAGAGCTGTACATGTATGTACGTATGACACTGTGTCCTTAGTATGGGAGCTGTGAACTCATGTATACATTCCTGCCATATATTTCAATAACATAAAAATATGTGTGACTCAAAAAATGTGTCACTGAGGAAGCCATGTTGATTTGCATCGCAGACGAGGAACAGGACAGGGTATGAGAGAGAGAGAGAGACGAGAGAGAGAGAGAGGGAGAGAGAGAGAGAGAGAGAGAGAGAGATAGCAGAGATAGAGAGATAGAGAGAGATAGAGAGAGTAGCACGAGATGAGCTAGATAGCGATCTCAGCTCTGCTATCTCTAGATAGTCGAGAGCGTCTATTCTCGTCTCGCTCTCTCTCTCTATCTCTCTCTCTCTACTCTCTCGCTCTCTCTCTCTCTCTCTCTACCCGCTCTCTCTCTCGCGTCTCGCTCTGCTCCTCTCCTCTCCTCCTTCTCTCTCTCTCTCTTCCCTCGCTCTCTCTCGTCTCTCTCCTCTTCTCGCTCTCTCCTCTCTCTCTCTCTCTCGCCTCTCTCTCTCTCGCACTCTCTCTCGAGCCCGTGTTGGTAGCCGACAATGTGCTGCAGGGTGCCACTCGCCTCTCCTCCATGGCTTTTCCTTTTCTCTCTGCCGAGCTCTGTGTCATTCTGATCTTAGACACTCCTTCCCCAAGGGGACAGTAGACCTATATAACAACACACGCAGCATACACACGCACACACATTCACACAGGCACACACATGCATGCCACACACACACACTCACACACACATATTGTGTCATACAGTGACACAGCATGCCCTTGGCCAGAGTATGTTTGTCTCCATGACCCAGTCACCTGCTAAAACACCTCCTCCTCAGCACCCACTGAGCACTGATGAGCAGGCTGACTGTCCACCAGGCAGTCCGCGCACACGTGCACGCACACATGTGCACTCACAACACACACACACACACACATCTATCACTCTCCATGTGTGTCTCTTTGAGTGGACAGGGTTAGGGTGATTGGTGTAAAGGCTGAAAGGAGATTAGTGTGTGTGTTCCTGGAGCAAAAGAGGCCAAAGTGCACTGTGTTAAACTCGCAAATTTGCATGTTAAAGTGTAAATCTATGCTTGGTAAGCTATTTTGTTGCTAAGTTCATAAGCTCTATGAAGGTGTCAGTATCCCTGATGTACTCTAGCAGAAAGTCTACTAGTAGGGTTGACCGTGTAAGGAGGAGAAAGTTGAAGTTAAGACACACCATTAAGGATCCAGAAGGATGCAACAGAAATAACCAGGATCAAGAACAAGTTTTTTTCTAATGATTTTTCTACATTTGACATATATCACATGTACTGTTCCACATGCTGCAGGACTTGTATTTAAAGATTAAATACCTTATATAAGATCACTATCTTATCATAAAACTGTATGTCTGCCGTGTTCTTGGACACAGAGGGCTCAGTTAAGCCCTGTTAAGAATGTAGCGGGGGAGAGCTGAGTGGAGCTGTGTGTGTGTTAAAGTGTGTGTGTGTGTTAAAGTGTGTGTGTGTGTTAAAGTGTGTGCTTGTGGTGTGTCTGTCAGCAGGTCTGTCCCACTACTTCAGCCACCAGTGCACATTCTTACTTCACAGTCCAGCACCCAGACACAGACCAGCACCCAGACACAGTCCAGCACCCAGACACAGACCAGCACCCAGACACAGACCAGCACCCAGACACAGTCCAGCACCCAGACACAGTCCAGCACCCAGACACAGTCCAGTACCCAGACACAGTCCAGCACCCAGACACAGTCCAGCACCCAGACACAGTCCAGCACCCAGACACAGTCCAGCACCCAGACACAGTCTAGCACCCAGACACAGTCCAGCACCCAGACACAGTCTAGCACCCAGACACAGTCTAGCACCCAGACACAGTCTGGCACCCAGACACAGTCCGGCACCCAGACACAGTCCGGCACCCAGACACAGTCCAGCACCCAGACACAGTCCAGCACCCAGACACAGACCAGCACCCAGACACAGTCCAGCACCCAGACACAGTCCAGCACCCAGACACAGTCCAGTACCCAGACACAGTCCAGTACCCAGACACAGTCCAGCACCCAGACACAGTCCAGTACCCAGACACAGTCCAGTACCCAGACACAGTCCAGCACCCAGACACAGTCCAGCACCCAGACACAGACCAGCACCCAGACACAGTCCAGCACCCAGACACAGCACCATGTGAAAGGACAGACCAGCACCCAGACACAGCACCATGTGAAAGGACAGACCAGCAGTGGAAGCTGAGGGGAAAGACGTGTCTGTCGTCCAGTCCAGAGAGTTTGGGTGACATTGCCAAGAGCAATGAAAGAAAGAGCAAAAAGAGGGAGAGAGACAGACAGAGAGAGAAAGAGAGAGAAAGATAGACAGTGACTTGCTCTGAGTAAACCGGTGCAAGCTCAAGTGTCTCTGCTCTGGGCACATACTTTTTAGATCATTTTTACCACAACTTAACTTAATACCTAAAATATTTATGTGGTATTTTCTTTCTTTTTTAGATGGGTATATTTGTGTCAGAAGTCATGAAGAACAATGAGACAGTGTAGCTCAGTGAGAGTATGTGTACCCTGTGACCCCAATTCCAGCTGTACACAGCTGTACATGTATTGCTTCATCTGCGGCCAGCTGTTGCAATGATTCTTGGAAGTTATTTAATGACAGAGGTCAGTGAGGATGAAGGGGACAATGAGGATGTTGATGATGATGAGGAGGAGGAATACAATGGTTCTACTACAGGGGGATGATGAAGGTTTGATGTTCTTTCCTCTGGTCTCGCCCTCAGGATCCTCCTGACAGCAGTGGCAGGACTCTCATCGTACTCCATTCACCTACTGCTCAAATGCTCTGGCATTGTGGGTGCGTATGTAGTCCTTCTGGAGAGAAATGACCCTGTCAAGAAGAACATGAATTTCACCAGCAGCATCAAAAGCCTGCCTTGTCCTATAGAAACACCTCTTAATCATCCCAGCCCATCACCCCTGACCCCCATCCGACCTTTATCTTTACATCGTTTTTCATGTATTTGTAATGCAGTATTTCATCAGTATGCTAATGCAGTGTGTGCGCCTCAGGTATCAGGGCTTATGAGCAGCTGGGCTACAGAGCGTTTGGGACGCCAGGGAAGATGGCCGCCGGCATTGCCATCACGCTGCAAAACATTGGAGGTGAGGGGACACAGAGGTCACACCTAGCGCTTAGCTGTCACCTACATGACCCTGCCTGGGTCACCCAGAGTTAGACATGTGTGCGCTGGTGCACAAATACACACACACACAAACACGTTTGCATGCATATACGTTGTTCTCTGTGAAGCTACTGACTACCACGTACAGAGATGTCCAGACTACAGAGGTGATGTTGCTCCTCGTTCCACGGGTTTCTAAAGTATTTATCCACCTGACATGCATACTACTACTGCAGGCACGTGTGTTTGCATGTGTGTGTGGAAGTGTGTCTGTGTATTTGGGTTGTACGGGCTATATTTGGAAATAGTGATTTACTCAAAATATGATTATCTCTCTTAACTACCCACAATCCCTTGTGGTTGGGCGGTGGGGATGTGCTCTGGATTAGTGTGTGTCCATATCTGGTGGGAATTTGTGTTTGAGTTATTTCCAGTGTGTGTTTGTGTGTGTGCCTGTGTGTGTTTGTGACTATCCAGTGCATGTTTATGTGTGTTTACATTACCAACCAATGACCCTGTGTCTTTCTTTCACAGCCATGTCCAGTTACTTGTACATCGTCAAGTATGAGTTCCCTCTGGTCATCCAGGCTTTTCTGGGGGTGGATAAGCCTTCAGGGTGAGTAACATGAGTCCTACTGCTCATTACAGAGCCCCAGAGAAGCTCTAAACTGATGCTCACCATACTGGCATAACAATCCCTCACAACCTCAAATGAATGTGTCAGAAAGAGACTTGTATTGGATTGCAGAGGATATTGGTCTGGGAATCCTCCAGAGATTTAGCTTCTTGGGTGTTCAAGTAGCCCAGACACCTCCTTTCAGATCCTGCCAACTGGCATCTGCATGTCTGCCGTTTGAGAGTGTGTATATGCATGTGTGCACACATGTGTGTGTGTGCGTCAAGAAGCTTGCCTGAGAGCAGCTGTGAGGATGAGATTGGGGGAGGGGGGAGGGGAGGGGGCAGAATGACTGAGCAGAGCGACCAGATCAAGGCACCAGATCACGGCACAGCCAGCCTGTCCGGCCGGAGCCTGATCACCTGTGCAGGAGGCCTGAGAGGAGCCTGAGTCGTGGTGGAGAAGGACAGCCCGGTCTCTCTGTGGGCACAATGTCAGCTGATCGGTGTGTGTGCCAGAGCATGTCACTTGGTGTTATATGGAAGGCTGTCAGTGTGTTTACAGAATGATGGGGAGCGAAACTAAATCTGTCCCTGAGGTGTCTGACGTGGTCTCATCTTTACAGCCTGAACAACTGTCGGTTTGAGTGTGTGTGTGTGTGTGTGTGTGTGTGTGTGTGTGCGTGTGTGCTGTCTGTCTACTGAGAGCATCTCCCAATCAATGAACACCAAAGGCTCTTTCTGCGTGACTTTGAATGTGTGTGGACCAGTTAAGCTGTCAGTGAGCTGCTGTTTGTGGTGATTGACTCTGTGTGTGTGTATGTGTCGTATTTTTCTCCATGTGTTTATTTGTCCTGGCTTGTGTTATGTGTGTGTGTCAACTGGTTTGTGTCTGCCTGCGGGATACTTTGTATGTCCTGTGAGGTTGTGAAGGTCAGTTCTCTACCTTTGTGTGTGTGTGTGCACGTGTGTGTTTGTGTGTGTGTGTATGTGTGCACGTGTGTGTGTGTGCCATCGGGCCAGATGGCCAGGTCAGCTCCAGTGGGCCAGCTGACAGCAGCAGAGATAGATGGAGCCCTACTCTAGGTTCCAGGAGCGTGTGCCTACCCAGCATACAGATGCTGAAGCCCCTTCCAGTCTGCTACCTTGGGAAATCGGTGACATTAATCACCTCCTGTGTCTGCCTCCAGAAATAGCTCGCATAGATTTCGTTGCCCCCTGTTGCGTCAACTGTCAGGAGGAGAGTGTTGTCGCCGGTTTGGTCATTCAGAGCCACACAGGATTATAGTGTGTCAGACTGTATGTTGGTCTACTTCCTCATTTCTTCCAGTTCAGGGTGGATTGTTAGTATTCCGAGGTTCTGTTCAGGACCTTGTGTCCTGTGTGTATGTGTCCAGTGTGTATGTGTCCAGTGTGTATGTGTCCTGTGTGTATGTGTCCAGTGTGTATGTGTCCAGTGTGTATGTGTCCTGTGTGTATGTGTCCAGTGTGTATGTGTCCAGTGTGTATGTGTCCTGTGTGTATGTGTCCAGTGTGTATGTGTCCAGTGTGTATGTGTCCAGTGTGTATGTGTCCAGTGTGTATGTGTCCAGTGTGTATGTGTCCTGTGTGTATGTGTCCAGTGTGCAGCAGATGGCAGTAAGACCTGGGCAAGGCTTGGCTTTATGTTCTCTCCAAATGTCCATTGACAAGTTAATTTCTAGAAGATGATGCAGGGAATGGGTACTGTGGGCCGGTGTTGGCCAAGCACACAATGTTCTGTATGTCACTCCCTGACTCTTTCGCTCTGTAATTCTCTCTTACTTGTTTCTAAACACATAAAGATGGAATGTTTGGGTAACTACAGAATATAGTATGCTGCGGTTGTGATAGATATGTCCATTCACTTTCACCTGAACTGATGTGACAAGCATGTTGGAAAACGACTGGCTTTCTTTCTCATTCATCATTTATCTTTCGCTTACTCTCTCTCTCTTACCTCCCTCTGTCCAGTGAGTGGTTCATGAATGGGAACTACCTGGTGATCATGGTGTCCATCGCCGTCATCCTGCCCCTGGCTCTGATGAAGCAGCTGGGTGAGTCTTTCAGCTTTGTACACACGTACCCATCCTCTCTCACCCTACACATCCTCTCTCACCCTGCACATCCTCTCTCACCCTACACATCCTCTCTCACCCTGCACATCCTCTCTCACCCTGCACATCCTCTCTCACCCTACACATCCTCTCTCACCCTACACATCCTCTCTCACCCTGCACATCCTCTCTCACCCTACACATCCTCTCTCACCCTACACATCCTCTCTCACCCTGCACATCCTCTCTCACCCTGCACATCCTCTCTCACCCTGCACATCCTCTCTCACCCTACACATCCTCTCTCACCCTACACATCCTCTCTCACCCTGCACATCCTCTCTCACCCTACACATCCTCTCTCACCCTACACATCCTCTCTCACCCTGCACATCCTCTCTCACCCTGCACATCCTCTCTCACCCTGCACATCCTCTCTCACCCTGCACATCCTCTCTCACCCTGCACATCCTCTCTCACCCTGCACATCCTCTCTCACCCTGCACATCCTCTCTCACCCTGCACATCCTCTCTCACCCTGCACATCCTCTCTCACCCTGCACATCCAGTCATTCACTTTGATCAGTAAAGTTCATCACTGTCATTGTAGTGGTTTCAGAGCCTACTTTGGAAATCATCATCTGGTGAACTGAAATGTCCCAAAAACCTTAAGCAACACTTAGCTTTACAAACTGCTACCAGTGCTTGTGAAACTGGCCTTTTTCTGCATGTTGTATTTAAGACTGTGGCACTGTCTTGTTGCACTGTCCTATTATCACAATGATGTCATATTGTAGATTGTCATATTGTAAAAAATACACACCATTCCTTGGCAGTAACCACTCAAAGATACTTTGTAAGACAGTGAGATCATAAGGGTCAATCCCTACCCGAGTGTGCACTTCTGGACCTCAATTATTTGCTGTAATTACAAAACAATAAGCACTGCTTGTATAGCTTTGGATGAAAGCTTCTGCCCAAAAAATATAAATAAATATGATTTAAAATGTAATGTAAATCTTATAATCCTGGCAAGGAGTGGATTTATACCAGCTAGTTACCTTCCTCCTTCTTTCTCTCTCCTCCCCTCTTCATCTCTCTTCAACCTTTCCCCTCCTCACTCCCTCCGGTGTGTGACGTGGATAAGACCCCCCCCACAGTGTCAGAACAGGCTGCCAGGCTGATAGCTGCGGTTAGCCGTGTGTGATTATGCACCTGTCAGCAGTCCTATGAAGAGATAAGACATCACTGTCTGACACAATCTGGTTGTACATCCTTTTTGGAAAAACCCCCTCAGAGCTCTCTTATTTTTGGAACTTGATCTACTGGCACTAGTACAAGTGTGTTTCTGTGTCTCTGTGCTTCGGCATCATGGAGTGTGTCTAGAAGGCGCCCTGGTTTATGTAATCCCTCAGGCTTGGCTAGTGTAGTGGCAGTGGCACAACAGATCGTTACACTATTACATAAGAGAAAGACAGAGGGACCAAGATCAAAGATTCAGAAACAGTAAAAAGTGAAGGATTTAGAGGATTTTGTGTAAGAGAGAGAGAGAATGAGAGAGAGGTCCTGACCTTTTATTATGAGCAACATTCAAAGGTTATGAAGGCCCAGTAATGAGCCACAGCTTCAGGGTCTTAGTCCAGCCCAGCCCAGCCCAGCCTAGTCCAGTCAGTGTGGTACGTGAGCTGATGAACAGGTAGTGTGATGATGAAGCCTTTGTGTTTTCAGGATACCTGGGATACACCAGTGGTTTCTCTCTCAGCTGTATGGTTTTCTTCCTCATTGCGGTACGTCAAACACACCCACACATACCGACACACACACACACACACACACATACACGCACCCACACACACGCACCCCCCCACACACACACACACACACACAGTTGTGTACTGTATCCTTAGCATTATTAGTCGAGTTTTGCATCCTCTGGGATTTTATTTAGTTTTTTTCCCCCGTCAAGATTAGTCTTACTATTACTCAGTAATCAGAGGCTCAGTACTCCACACAAAAGCATCCAGAACACACACAGACACACACACACACACACACACACAATCTCTTTAATATTCCCCTCTCGTTCCGCAGATATCCATGAGCAAGTTCTTTTGTCCCCTGCAGTTAGTAGTCTGACTATGTTGGTCTGTGTGTGTTTTTCTCTGACCTAGTTTTGGTTCTGCATGCACTAATCCCTGCCGCACACTGCTGTCTCCCAGTCCAAACCAACAAGCCACATTTCTATCTCTCTCACTCTCCTCCACAGGTCATCTACAAGAAGTTCCATACGCCCTGTCCATTTTCAGACTACAGCCCTAACAGCACTTACAGTAACATCAGTGCTGTGGATATGAATGACCCTGCCTGTGCTCCTCGCATGGTCAATCTCAACCCTCAGGTGAGAGTACAGTTCATACAATCACATGACCCATGCTTCACACACACCACTCACACACCCCGCTTCTCCAGCACACACTGTCATTCATAAGTAATAGGGCTTACTGTATGCCGCCAATGAACACAGTGACACTCAGGATGATTAGTGGTAGCTGATGAGTAGTCTCTGGTCTTAATCAAATCCTATTATTTTCATACTAGGCCCCATTTAAGATGTGTTAGATTTATAGGCTCCAGCTAGCCACACCAAGCTAACCAGATCAGTCCCTCCCACTAGCCAGACCAACCTACCCAGAGCAATCCCAACGGCTCTTTAGCAGCTTACCATGAAGGCATTCCTAAGCAGCCTAAAGCTGGCCGCTGGCCGGACTCAAGTTAATCACAGACAAACAATTAGCTCTCTGTGATGTGTCTCAGGCTCTAATGGGCCAATAAAACAAACGCTAGCTTGGTGCTACAGCATCCAGTGTTGGCACCAATGTATCCATAGTTACATTTGTGGGGTTGGGGGGGGGGTCATTTTTTCAGACGGCCTACACAGTGCCCATCCTGGCGTTTGCCTTCGTGTGCCACCCTGAGGTCCTGCCCATCTACACTGAACTGCGCAAGTAGGTGCCCCATTCCTACCCCCTACCCACACAGTGGGTTCAAGGCTGCTGATGCTGCTTTCCTGTGAACCAGGAAGTCATTCTGTATGCTTTTGGCTTGGGTAATCATATGCCGACTCACATGCACATTACATTGCACATGTCATGCAGAGATTCTATGATGCATGGTTAGTCTAAGGGGGTATCACCACTGTGTTAAACTAGAAGAACTTGGGTGCAGCTGTAAACTAGGATGTTATAGCCCTGGAGAAATGTAATGACATGATTGTCCCCAAAGCACAAGCTAGCATTTAATGATGTGCAAAATAATGTGTGTTTTGTTGGTGGTTGTTTTGGCTTGTACTGGACTGTATGTGCGATGTGCGTGTTCCGGTGTGCCGGTGTGTGTGACATCACATGGCAATATTCTCTGATTTCAGCCCCACCAAGAAAAAGATGCAGCAGATATCCAACATCTCCATTGCTGTCATGTACACCATGTACTTCCTGGCTGCTCTGTTTGGATACCTGACCTTCTATGGTGAGGCTCCCCCCCCCCACCACCTGTCATTGAGAAGGTCTCTCTCTCGCTTTCTGTCCCGCGGTTTTATCCTTCCTCTCTCCGTCTCTGTCCCCCTCTTGGTTTGTATTTGTTTGTTTTATCTCTGTCACTCTCCCTCTGTCTCCTCTCGATCCTTCTTTCCTTATCCCTCTCTTCTTCGTCTTCTGGCCTTCTCCTCCTTCTCATGTGTTGTGTTTATGCCAGCTTCAGGCCATCTACAGTACATAGGAAAGCCTCTTTTCATATCACTGTTTGGGTTAGTTAATCTGCATAGACAGAGACGTACATGTGGGTCACAATGAGGTTGCTTGGTTATCCGTATCCATGGTGAAGGTGGACTAACGACTCCTCCTAGTGGTTGTCAGTATCACTGTGTGTGCCACACGGTCTCATTAGGTTGAAACAGCAAAGGGGCAACTTATCACTATGTCGTAATACTTTTTAATGATGGTGATTAATAATGCTAATGATTCATAATGTTTGTACACAGCAGACTGCTCCTGGTCAGATGTGGGATTTGTAGTGGTTTCTAAAGCCACCTTCTCTGTTGCCCCCTACAGGTGAGGTGGAGCCAGAGCTGCTTCACACCTACAGCAGGATCGACCCCTACGACACCCTGATCTTGTGCGTGCGTCTGGCCGTGCTCACGGCCGTCACTCTCACCGTCCCCATCGTGCTTTTCCCTGTGAGTCGGCTGCCTCTTGTTGGCAGGTCTTAACACTTGGTCACACAACTAGTTATACGTTTGTGTACTTGATATCAAGTATTATATTCACTGAAATGATGATGTACACACATATTGATATGTTGACAAGAACAGTGTAACTGTCCTCTGTTGAAAATGTCTGTTGCTCGAAAAGCACAAACAGAAAGGTCGTGTAACTGAAGCCATCCTGGTGTGTTCCTCAGGTGAGGAGAGCCCTCCAGCAGATGTTGTTCCCCAACAAGACGTTCAACTGGCCCCGCCACATCGCTATCGCTGTCTGTCTACTCACCTGCATCAACTTGCTAGTCATCTTTGCCCCCAACATCCTGGGCATCTTTGGCATCATTGGTAGGTTGGAACTGCACTTTGGAACACAGCTGGCTACTGTTATTCTCGCAACTGCCAATGTGATATTTTAGTCAAATAAATATGCTAAATGTAGTAGTAATAGCTGCGGTAACTGTTGGTAAATTACCCCAAATGAATCCTTATCCTCCTTAAGCCTCACTAGTGTCGGAATTTCAACATTTTAAACAAAAGTGTCTTTGAGACTGCTTGCACTCGTTCACCTTCACAGTGAACTCAGAGCTCCTACAGCTTACAGATCCTAGCCTCTTTTATGTCACCGCACACTTTTGATCCCCTATGCATTAAACCCTCAGCTATAATGCTGTACTTACTGTGGAGGATTTTGAGTCATCAAAGCTAAATCACCTCAGGAATGTATTATATACTACAAACTGTAGACTAGTCTTGTGACAGTTATGCGGTCGAATTTTTATATTAAAACCTTGTTTTTTTACCAGCTCATTACTTCCACCTGCATCCAGCCACCTACTGTGGCTGGGTGATCTGAACAATAATGTTCCCCTCTGTTAATAACAGTTTGGTGGCATATTAACCACTAAGATAGAATGACACCTGGTCAATTATTTGTACATGATCTAGTGGTGAGTAATGTATAGCAGTTTGGTGTTGGAGAGTGCTGGTGTTCCATGTTTGTCCCTGTCCCTGTCCCTGTCCCCCTCAGGTGCAACGTCGGCTCCCTGCCTCATCTTCATCTTCCCTGCTGTGTTCTATATCCGCATCGTACCCAAAGAGGAAGAGCCCATGCGCTCACCCCCCAAAATCATAGTAAGGAACTAAACAGGTCGACCCTCTAACACTATCCATCCCAAGTTCTCACCCACCACCTTGTCATTCTGGGAGATCATATTTTACTTAGTTGATAATGTTAGAAGGATAATAGTTAATCATGTGATTGATAATAAACTAAGGGGGAGGGGGGAGGGGCGTCACCAACCATGTGCCACAATGTACATTTATTTTCTCTTCACCCTGTCTTTGTCTGTCTTTGTCTTGTTTCCTAGGCTGCCTGCTTTGCTGGAATAGGTGTCCTGTTTATGGTAATGAGCCTCAGCTTTATCCTCATTGATTGGACGTCAGGGAGCAGTAAAGCAGCCAGTGGTCACTAAGTTCCACAGTCTACTGTATGAATTTGTTTTTGTATTGATGTAAATCTAGATATGTAAATGTATATTTTCTGTTGTTGTTTCGGATAATAATATTAGAAGATTTAGTAGCTGCTCCAATAGAAAGTGTCGACCACAGTGTCTGACCAATGAGAGAGCTCAGTCTTCTGGATGGACTCCCACTCAGATGACATCACATTCATACCCACCACAGCCAAACAGTGTGAGGAGGTCCAAGCCAATAGACTTTCTGAGAAAGGTTGATAGTTCGTTGTTGCCTACTGGAGACTCTGCCATCCTGTCCTATACCTCCCCTGCCCCCAAATAGCCATCATGTATGATCTACTAACCACTGTATGGACTGGGAGTATAAACAGAACAAAAACATTCAAGACATTCCTGGTATCCTGGTAGCATTCTTTAATGAAAATTGAAGAAAGACATGCTGAGAATTGCACAGTACATGGGGTGTTTTTAGTCTGCTGTGTTAAGTTATTGATGTAATTAGGTCAGTGGTTCTCAGTCCTGGTCCTTGTGCCCCCCTGCCCTGCATGTTTTAGATGTTTCCCTGCTCCAACACACCTGATTCGAATGGATGGTTCGTTCGATCTGGCTTCTGCTGAGCTTGATAATGACCCATTCATTTGTATCAGGTGTGTTGGAGCAGGGAAACATTTAAAACATGCATGGGAGGGGCGCACAAGGACCAAGATTTAGAACCACTGAATTAGGTCAAGACAATATTCTGTGCAATAGCAGAGGTAATGTGGCATTGAACATGATTGGACAGAGTGCAGTTACTGTGGTAACGCAGCTCTTTGGCCACTCCTCCCGTGACACATGCTGTTGCTTCTCATTATTTGTGTCTGATTATTAAGCAGAGGACACAAACCAGGAGCATGTATGCCAATGTGCTGTCCAGACAATTAGTTTGACCCAACATATTACAGCACAGATGTATTTTTAATTGTTCTACTTGACATGTCTAGAGTTAGAGCATCAAAACAATATTTTGTGTCTTGCTGAACCAGTAATTAATAGTTTTTTCACTGTTTCTGGCTTCTGGATTCAGAGCACAGCTTTCTAAATTGGAAGGTAAACCCACCTATGATCTGTCTCCTAAGTGATTCTTTAGGACATCGAACGTTTTTCTCTAGATAGGTGTCTTGTTAAGTTGTTTCTGGACATTTACTGAAAATAATCAGAGATAGCCAAAAATAATTTTAAAACACAGGGTCACTGTATTATTAAGAAGATAATCATGGATTGTATGTGTAATTGTTGCTATTTCCAGGACTTGACATGTCCCTAACTGAAGTATTAGAGTAGCACTAATAGACAGGGTACAGGGTGCCACTGGTGTCTCTTTAACAACCCAAACAAGGTGGGTAGCTGTAGCACTTTCAGCCGATAAGCACAACTTCTCCCAGTAGTCATTAATCAATTGGCTTGCTAATTATTTCTTTTTTACTCATCTATATTTTCTAAATAATATTTTGAGGGGATTCCCTTTATAACACTAATGTCAATCTCTAAAGAGGTCTCTTAATCCTAGTCAAAATCTAAATCGCTAAATAATATGTATTTAAGGTCTAACATGGTACAAGGATGTTTCCTCCAACTACTTGAAGTTCTCTCTCCTGTACTCTTGTCTGCCCGGTGTTCCATTTTGCAGTAATGATTTGAGTGTAAACAAATAAACATAACTAAATCTCTTTCTCTCCCATATGGAGAGAACACAACTAATTCAGTGGATGTACTGTAAGGATTGTGTCTGTGTTGTTTTTAAGAAACATGACTCAACTGTATTTGAATTGTGGTACTTCAATACATATACACATATATGTAAGCCTAAAGCACAAACATAACGGCCCATTACTGAATATACTTAAATATACATTCATCATTTAATCATATATATACTGTTGGCTATATATAAATGATCAATATATATTTTAAATAATTTAAATGAATCAGTAATAGGCCATTATTTTTACGTTCTTTTAGTCTTTCAAGTTCATGAATCTTATTGAATCAGAGTGGGTGAAAAAAGGTAAATAATCTTTTGATAGTGTCATCAAACAGTAGTGAATTACACAGTAGTGAGGTCATTTTTGTTAACATCCCTGTTGCTGGTGTTGAGGACTACCAGAGTGGAAGCAACCGTGAGCGGCATTCCCTGTATCTCCTATTGTTGTGAAGACTTGGGGAAGTGCACATTATGGGGTGTTCTGTACTGTCGTATGAGTGTTGTGCCATTGTTCCGTCCAACTTGTCAACACCTTCTCTGACAATGGATCATGTTCTCAGACTGGCTGGTCTGCATGTGCCAGTGTACAGGGAAAAGCATCAGTATCAGTCACCATGGAAATAACAAGCTGTTATTATTGTATATGGTGTCAAACTGATGTATTGAATTCTCTATTAAAGATGAAAAAAATAATTCAGGTGATATATTTTCACACTGTTATTCTTATAATAATGCAGTGATGTCCCCCTGTGGTTATGTAAGTCCAACGGGCAGTTGTAAAGTAGAAGTTGCAGTGTCAGAAATATGGTTATTTGCTTGACACTGACACAACCCCCCACAGTAGCATTCAGGGAGGACATCGTGGAAGGGATATTGGACGCTTCCCATGACTGGCAACTCAAACACATTTCTCTGTGTGATTCATTTCCCTGTGATTTATTGAAATCTGTATGAGTGAATAACAACATATTAAATATTGACTTTAACCAGCATTTATACATAATGTATATAATTGTAAACCCTTTATATCTATATGCATATCTAGTTTGTATAATGTAAATAGCAGGTACAGTTTTAGTCAGATTAAAAAACATAAATGTAATCATTTTAAAAGTGCTTTTAAACCCTTTTGCCCTTCAATTTATGTCTTTATTTTTATGTATCTCTCTATATTTGAATACATTGTGAGCAGTAAGTGTACTGAAAACAATGTTGCAATAAATATATCACATAACATTTTTCAGTCCGTTGTTAATAATTTTGAAAAATGTGCTTTATATTTCAAAAGACACAAATCTACACCCAACCAGATGACCCCATAATACTGTTAAAGAGGGACTGATGATGAGAACTACTGCATGCATAGATACAGTCCTGTATACATTCAGACTGTTTTGTAGATGAGATATTCTGTCCTGTGTAAAATAAGACAAAAGACTATGTGATAATCATTGTCAATTATTGTTATGGAACATAAATAATGAATGTTTCTGTAGTTTTGATTAATGTTAATGAGACCATAAGACATATCTTTCTGAAATTAACTTGAATGCAATCTCCTTTAGGAGGGAAGTGCTTTAGTGGAAGTAGTATGTTTGATGAGACACTTCTTATCAGCATTTCTGTTAATGTTGCAGCCCAGCGTGCAGGTGTTTGGCAAATTTGGGACTCACAAGAATTAATATACCAAAACATTGGAATCCAAAAATCAAACGTTGTCAATGTTTGGATATCCCTAATTATATAGGCTGTATACATAGTGGATCATTAGGAATAAAGTCAGTAGAATCCATAAAGCACGAATATCTGAAAAAGGAAAATATGTTAAAACCGGTAAGCTAAGTATTTATTTATTTATTTATTTAAAATGAGCAATAACCTTGATAACAGCTGAAGCCACAAGGTGGCATCAGAAATCTACAATTGACGGAATGTGTTTGGACGTTACAGTTTCATACGCTTAGGCTACTACACAACTAGGCTAGGCCTATATAAGATTGGTAGGCTACCATTTAAGAAGACAGGTGAGTGAAAATATAGAAAAATATAGTTCAAGAAAGTTTGCTTTAAATATGGTCAATAACTTACATGTCTGAAACGTTAGCTCCTTCCTTTTGCTCCCGTGATGGACCGAGCGCGATCTAGCCTACTAGACTACAATTCCCATAAAGCAAACGAAGTGGGCGTTTTTGTACGGAGCTGGCGCTGCTGAGCTGGGAGGTGACAGAACTGTCTTCAGCTTGTCGGGCAGCAAGGAACTTACGGGTGTGGCTTCGAACGTGATCAATCTATACGAAAGGACATAATGCATAACGGCAATCTTACATTATAAAGGACTCAATTAAAACATTTGAAAAGAGAAGATAACCGATTACTACTGCACCACAGTAGGTGTGTGAATGTGGTTTAATTGAAAGGCCATTGGCATCGGAATCCGATCTGCTCAGTTTTAACAGCTGGAATACTTTTGCTGAAGTTCGTGGCCCTTATGGTGTTACCTGCGAAGCTGAACAAGGATTCATTACTGACAATTTTCCGCAAAAGTTCCTTATAGTTCCTGACCTTGTTCTAACAGATGCGTCTTCATTTTTCCTATTGGCAAGCTTTCAACTGAAGAGCAGAAATTTGGACGCTGAAATCCATTGAAAATTCATTGGAAATTGTCATAGTTCTGAAATTTGCTACTCGTTAATGTTCACATTTACAATCTATTTTATCAAAGGGGAAGTAGCATTTCTCAACTCCAGTGCTTAGGGACGGCTTTTATTTTTTAAATAAAAGCTTCCAGGCACACCAGTGTCGCCAAGATTATTTTTCTCTGTAATATTTTACGAAAAGCAGCAGTCCTGAAGCGTGCACTAGGAACCATGGGGTGTACAGTGAGTCAGGAAGATAAAGCCGCGGCCGAGAGGTCCAAAATGATTGACAAAAACCTTCGAGAAGATAGAGACAAAGCGGCCAGAGAAGTGAAACTGCTATTATTGGGTATGTATTTAAAAATGATAACTTAATGTTCCAATGTTTCACGAGAAGGTTTTACAATCGTCCAGTGATAGACTACTTTATGTGACTATAGCGACATTTATAGTTGCAATACAATGTTGTTGAGGTAGGCTACGGGTGATAGATTAGCCTACCGGAACTGTTTAATTGTCACAGCAGGTTTTCTATTTTAAACGGAGAATTTGTGATAACAGACGTTTCCATCAACATAGCTTCACAAGCATCTCAAGCACAACTCCTACTGTAATCAGAGCCCGCGCATGTTTTGGAGTGCGCCACGGTCACACCACTGGAATTTCATGTATTATGTCAAGTCAAAGAAAATAATGTGAACGTATTGGGATACTGGGATTCTTTTGGGTTTAACTGTTTAATTAACTCTTTATATAGGCTACCCTTTCTCAGCCTGAAGTGGCCCTGTAGGTAATTATGGATATTGATTGAGGCAATTAAGCGCCTACTGGTCTACTTCTGTTCAGTTCCGTCCTTTGGTTTCAAATTGTCTTATTAGTCAAATGTATCTAGCTAGCCAACCGTTATATTGCTTGTGGATGATTACCTAACATGTATGAAATCTATCAGCAACCACGTTAGTTCTTAATGCAGTGCGTGCGTGTGCTTGCGTGCACGCGTGTAGGTGTGTGTTTTTGCATGACCAGTTTTTGAACCAACCAATGCCCCAGTTTGTGCATATCATTTGTCAGGAAAAAATGGACTGACATGAGTCATTTGGTCACACTGTCATGTGCCAGGGCAAAGGTTTGGTCCACCCTCGGTGCCCCTGAGACAGTTAGTGTTGTTCCCAGTGTACTTTGCCCTCATTCGAACACTGTTTGAGTAATGGAATGTTTTGATTACACTAGAACCTAAATAACACATGCTGGACACCAAAACAAAATACCCTGCACAGTTTAGACAAATGTTGAAGGCTGGAATGGGGCTTACTGCTAGAAATGTTTCCTCACAACTGATAAGTTAGATAAGAAAACATTCTGGAGCTTTGTTTTGTAATTACAACAGGTGGCCTGTGGTTAAAACTGCATTTTTGAGTATTTGAATCCTATTATTATCAATACACATAGATTTATGTCCTTGGCCAACTCTTTAACTCTCAGCCAGCTCACCTACAGTCACGTTATGTATGATCTGTAATGTCTTAGGAAATTGTTAATCATTGGCTTGCTGGCCGGGTGATAATGAAAGGCCTGAAGGACTGGCCCCTTGTTTGACAGGAATCTGAGGTCGGTTTTCTATTTTCAGAACTTATTGTGACACACAGACACACACACACTTACTTTAAAGTACATTAGAAGGCTGCGGTCCATCAGGACCAAAACCTCACGCCATAAGAACAGTTTATTTTCTTCTGCAACTAGCCTTAATATCAAGGCCCCAAACTGACACTGACCCTCTGTCACTTTACCACATACAGCCCTACTGTACTCTCATATTTGTAGTTTTATTTTATATTTTATGTTGTATAGTTCTGTCAGTATTTTGTTGTACATTTTTCTACATTTCAACATTTTTATATAGTATATGTAAGGATAGCACACAGACTTTAAGATTTTCGGATTCAATATAAATTCCAAAGTAAATTCTTCACAATTCTGATTCTGATTAACTATTCAATCAAAATGTTCTCTGCTATTTTGTCAAGGGTGTAAGACAAATCATATCCACTATTACAGTGTGTGTGCGGTTAGATTAATATATGATCATTTGAATCCTTCTAATCAATCATTATTCTTATTGACTTTGAGATGTTGTACTGGTTTATAACTGGTTTATTGCTAAATAACATAATAATAAGAAAAACTCTTCACGGCATACTATTTAGCATAGATTTTCTGTCTGTGAGTTTGAAGTTGTGAGTGAGCAGACAGACTGCAGCCTTCAGACTGTGAGTGTGCAGACTGACTGCAGCCTTCAGACTGTGAGTGTGCAGACAGACTGCAGCCTTCAGACTGTGAGTGTGCAGACAGACTGCAGCCTTCAGACTGTGAGTGTGCAGACAGACTGACTGCAGCCTTTAGACTGTGAGTGTGCAGACAGACTGCAGCCTTCAGACTGTGAGTGTGCAGAGAGACAGACTGCAGCCTTCAGACTGTGAGTGTGCAGACAGACTGCTGCCTTCAGACTGTGAGTGTGCAGACAGACTGCAGCCTTCAGACTGTGAGTGTGCAGACAGACAGACTGCAGCCTTCAGACTGTGAGTGTGCAGACAGACTGCAGCCTTCAGACTGTGAGTGTGCAGACAGACTGCAGCCTGTAGACTGTGAGTGTGCAGACTGACTGCAGCCTTCAGACTGTGAGTGTGCAGACAGACTGCAGCCTTCAGACTGTGAGTGTGCAGACAGACTGCAGCCTTCAGACTGTGAGTGTGCAGACTGACTGCAGCCTTCAGACTGTGAGTGTGCAGACAGACTACAGCCTTCAGACTGTGAGTGTGCAGACAGACTACAGCCTTCAGACTGTGAGTGTGCAGAGAGACTGACTGCAGCCTTCAGACTGTGAGTGTGTAGACAGACTGACTGCAGCCTTCAGACTGTGAGTGTGCAGACTGACTGCAGCCTTCAGACTGTGAGTGTGCAGACAGACTGCAGCCTTCAGACTGTGAGTGTGCAGACAGACTGCAGCCTTCAGACTGTGAGTGTGCAGACAGACTGCAGCCTTCAGACTGTGAGTGTGCAGACAGACAGACTGCAGCCTTCAGACTGTGAGTGTGCAGACAGACTGCAGCCTTCAGACTGTGAGTGTGTAGAGAGACAGACTGCAGCCTTCAGACTGTGAGTGTGCAGACAGACAGACTGCAGCCTTCAGTCTGTGAGTGTGCAGACAGACAGACTGCAGCCTTCAGACTGTGAGTGTGTAGACTGACTGCAGCCTTCAGACTGTGAGTGTGGAAGGAGGAGTGTGACATCCTTCCAGAGGTGCTACATCATGCCTCCAGGAAAGCCCTTTTAGTTTTTCCATCTGCTGCTGTGGAAACATGCAGAACAGCTGAGAAAAGCCTCACCCCCTCTCTTCCAAACAACAGGAAGAACAAACCTGCCTGCTGGTGGTACTTGTCTCTGATCTGAACCTCCTTCTGCCTCTGAAGCACACACACGTGAGCAGGGGGCTGTGGGGCCTGACATCATGGATGGACCTAGCTGCTATTTTGGGGGAGTCATAAGGAGATGATGAATCTCTTGGCCCTACAAAGTTGTTAGTAGTGGGTCCTTTTAGGAAACAGAGAAGGCTAACCAGACACATCAACCTCACTTAAGAACCTTTACTGCTCCAGCCTCAGCTCTCTCAGGCAGTTATTAAAACAAGTGGATACTATGTCAAAAGTGACTGTTTTATTGCAATTTTGACCCATTGCAGATTTAAATTTTTGTATGAAGAATAAAACACTATCACGAAACAATTTACCTCTAACTACAAAAAAAATTCCCTCTTAGTAGCAACATGCCAAAACATTATTTTTAATATGATGATTCTAGCCTTGTTAACTTACAGTAAGGCCAAAGAGTAACTGCCTGATGAGTGTCATCATTCCAGTCCTTGTTTGCAAAACACTTCCCACAACCAGGTTATTGCAACAGAAAGGAATTCATACCGTACCTGTGGCTCGGGTCACAGGGGTTTATGAACAGCAAGCACACAGGAAGCACACTTTCAACGGCTTCTTTTCACATCTCAGACTGAACAACATGTCATTCCCTCCCTTCTCTGATCTGGTGCCTCAATCTGACACACTTGTTTAATTACCCTATTCTGAAGTTGTTTTGTACTTTAGTTTCACCAATACAAGTTACTAGAACTGTGTAAATGAGAGGCAGTTTGAGGTGGACGTGTCTGTAGGATTCACAACCTATCGACTCCCAGTCTCTATACACATACATACAACTGGTCTGAGGCAGATCCATTACCATCCATATCCGTTCATTTACAGCATGTTGGCAAATAATGAATGCACAAAAATATTGTGGAGATTGGGAACTATAATTGTATGGATAAACAAAGTGTTATAAAAATTATATAATAATATTTTAGTTGACCCTTTTTTAGTTAGACTACTGCCAAAGGATTTCTTAGACATCTTCCTCCTTATCTGTCTGGTTGGTTTTGATCAAGTTAGAGAAACATCCAACATGGCAGCTATGTTGTTTATAGTCATTTGAAATGAAAGAACGGTTGTTGTTTTCATGAGATGATACAAAACCCATGGTAGTGCATTCTGGTCGAATTTACTACCTGCTTTTGGTGAGGATGTACAGATGTTTCCTTCTAACAAAATCAGGCCAGTGTTGTGGAAGACAGTATTGCCCAAGGCTCTTTTAGTCTAAAGTGTCCCCAACAATAGAACAGTAAAGAGCACATTACATAATTAAAGAAAGTTTACAATAAGAGATTGATGGTTTTAAAGCTAAAGGTATGTTTATAGAAGACTTGTTATTATTGTATTGGTATTTGGATAACCCTGTTGCTTATGTGTATAGAGAGAGTGTAAGCACAATGTCACACAAACCAGTTGGGATGTTCCTGACCTCAAGGCAGACATGTGACACCAAACCTGCTTCAATTCACACTTCCTCTTATACCTTTCCTTTACACATCATCGCAGTGTCTGAGGGATCCCGACAGAATACCCCACATTCACACTTTAGCCTGGCCCAGTTGATGGAACTAGAGCGTGTCTATTCCAGTGAAGGGATCCTGGGTTGCTGAAGTCCAGTGATCAGGGACGTTGAAATAGACCTGAAGCCCAGCTGTTTAGCAGTGAGGCTGCCCTCAACTCCACCATTAGATAAAGCACCTGCTGTAACTCATTTGAGTCAATGACCTGCAGCACAGGTCATACACAGCCAGGCTGACTTCCCTTGATATGGGTAAATAAAGAGAGCAACCAATCAGAACTGGATTGGTGAACCTTAGAATTTCGGGAGAAACGCAGTGACACATAAATACTTGGAAATCAGTCCACATTGCCACGAAGGTTAAACTTTTCAAAAGAATATTGCCTACAACTAAACTGACTAATGTTCTACAGGTATGCAGATTTGCCAACCTTGAGCAACCTGCTTGCATGACATCTCACCCTCACTTTCATGCACAGGCACATTCTATTCCTATGAACTCTGCTTGAGTTAGCCACCCACTGTGCATAAAGACATCTTAGAATGTTCTGGAGTTTGACAGATTTATGACAGCCTCTGAATGCTTAACTAATTACATCCATTAAAGATTCAGGGCTCAAAGTCAGACTCACTGTTGTATATGGTCTGCACTTGCCCCTCCCCACCGGCAGCTAGTTTGTTCCCCGCATAGCAACACCACTTTACATTAAGGTTACATGAACTACCATGTAACTATATAACAATGCCTATAGTAAAAACCTTGTAAGTACATAGGAATTGCTATGTAATTCAACGGTATTAAGTGTTAGTGGATTCGGTTTCACAAAAATGTAAGAATGCACAGTATGGGGCAGGGGTGGATGGGGGAAGTGGGTTTTGTAAAGGCACAGTTGAAGGTGGTGTTACTAAAGCTAAATCTGTGTTAACTTAACATCCACTTAAAACCCCTGGAAAACCGAACCACATCTAAGTTTCACTTGAGTCAAATCACTTGTAACCGTAACGAAGTTCTTATTTAACCGTATGGGTATTGCTATGTAATTAAATGATGGTTAATGTAACCTCAATGTAAAGTGTTGCCCAGCGCAGTAGCCACAACCACATTCTCACTCAAATACTTCATAGAGTATAACTTTGTTCTTGAAGGACTTAATTGTTCTTATTTGTATTTGTGTGTTTTTGTGTATTTTGTCCCAGGGAGAATAAGCTAAAGAAAGGACAAATATTGGATCATGTTTGTAGGCCTGGAATGATCTGAAACAAACAACTTGAAAGATCTGCGCCGGGAATGTCTTGTGGTGGCTTATTGAAGAACAAGTGGTTGCCTTTATTTATTAAAAAACGTTCTCTGATTGAGTCTGTTTCTGGGACCAGTGCTGTTCGTCAGAGAGAAAAGGGGCTGATGACTGAGATTGACAGAGCTGAGATTTAAACCTGATCAACTGTGTGACATAAGCTCCAATCTACGTATGTCAGCATGGTTGCTGACCTCTCCTTGACCTTAGCCGGCAGTGACCTGTTTCATCTGTTAAACCGGTTCTTACTTTTACTGGAAAGGGGATTTCGTTCTGACCCTGTATAACGTATTGGCGGTTACTGAACCCTCCATGTTATATCCCACGGGGCAGCCAAGATTACATTTTCCTATGAAATGATTGAGGTTGAATTGATAATAATAATCATAATCATAATACAGTGGACTTGGTGTAGTGAGGCATTTACCTTAGGAGACATGTTCCATAACCTACTGTCAGAGTGGCCATGATGGGCCATTCGAGTTTTCCCCCATCATTATAGCGGCTTTCATAATACTGCTTTAATTACAGTGCAATGATTATCCAGTGCCTGGCTTCTCTGGTTGACCTTTCCCGCTGACACATGTGTGTGTGTGTGTGTGTGTGTGTGTGTGTGTGTGTGAAGGTGTCACACTGACATCTAAGAGCCCACCTGTGGCACCACACATCACCCATTGTGTTATGTGAATATTTAGCCTCAAAACGAGTCAGACTCACATACAAGTGTCAGGTTATGTAATGCACGACTGGATCTCTTGGATGCCCAGCCTAGTCTCTCTCTCACAGCTGTCTATTGTTCATGGTTCATTCCTCATCTCATCTTTTCTGTCCAAGTGGCTTCCTTCCCCTTTGTGAGTTGTTGTGTTGTGTGTAGTAGAAGTAGCATTAGAAGCATTAGCAGCAGTTGTAGTAGTAGTACCATCAGTAGTAGGCAAGGAAACATGACAAGGCCCATTTGGCAGAAACCTTTCTACCTCTGAAAATGTTGGAGGAAAGTGACATGTACCAAGTATTGGCCTTCTGCAAGCCGTTGGTACAGTATGTGTGTGTGTGAGAGAGATAAAAATAAATAGAGAGGGGAAGAGATTTTCACTGTAAGCATCACAAATGTATGTTTATTTAACTTAAGAATGGACAATACACATGTATTAACACGAGCACTTGGGTCCATTACGTAAATGCACCAGATTTAGCAGTACATAATAAAGATACCCCGTTCTTCCTCATTCTGTCATTTTATGCCCCAAGGTCTAAAGAAACCTTTTTCAATTACACCCCACCACCACCACCACCGTACATACACACACAAATCACTTAAAACCATTTCCCAAGTCCCCAACGGCTTACCCAACCCCCCAGCATTACTCCAAGTTGGCCATTCCTCAGCTTGTCCACATCCAGGTTTACCTCGGGATAGCTGCTCTCTTTCAGTGTCCGCCCATGACATCATCAGTCCCTCCAGTCACAGTGTTTGCTTCACATGCCCCCTCTCGTGGGGTTATCCTGCTGACCTGCAGCTGAAGCAGTACCATGGCGACGTGCTCTTGGCTTCCCTCGCTGACACATTCTCTGTACAGTCGCTCTGCGCCTCCAAATCTGGATGTGAAGAAGAGCAGAGAGGCCGACCCCAAAATGGCAGGTTCTGCACCCCCCCGCACCCCCTCCCCCCCCCCACCCAGAGAGACGAAAGGTCAGACATGAATGGCAGGGTCGGAGTCGAAGCGTCAGAACCTCACTACCTTGAGGACATCAGCGTGAAAGATGTGTGTGGGGTTGGGGGGGAAGTTCAACAAAGACAGTGGGAGAGGAAAAGGTGTCGCAGGAGACGAGCTCAGCAGGGTTTGGTCTAGAGATGGAACAGTGTTTAACTCTTTAATTCCAAGGACTGTGTTATGTGGATGGGCTTTGCTCCACACATTTCCCTCACTGCTTCCCATTGTTCACAGCTAAGCCCTAATCTCATCTCTCCAAGTCTCTCCCTCTCTTCCTTACCCCTTGGACATGATTATTACTAAGGCCCTTTCATGTGTGTATCTGTCTGCTTGAAACATGCCTTCTCTCTCCGATCTCCCAGTTAGAGAACTTGTGTTTTGAAGCTTCTCTAGCTTTATGGCTCTCTGCTCTATCGAGCTGACGATCGCCGCAGGCTGAGTGTGTGAGTTTGGAGATACAGTACTCAGCCTGCCAGAAGCCGGAGAGGAAGAAGGCGTAGCTTTCTCCTGAGGAGATGGAGGGTGGTGCTGCCTTCAGTCCTCTCTGCTGCCCCTGTGGTGCACGGCCTGTTTGTATTCTAGCCTGCCAGGTACAGGTATTATATTACTGTATATGTGTCTCTTAGTTGGGTGTGCCACGTCATCGACGTGGCCATCCTTTGTTATCTCACATATATATTATTGTGAGAATGCTGTTAAGCATTCTCAATATTGTTTTCCTGTTTCTCTTTATTATTATTATTCCAACTTCTTAGTTCTTCCGCCGTTTTTTTGGCCTTTAACTAGTCCTGCATACTTTCACCGATTCCTACAACTGTGGTATCAAAACGTTCAGCTCCTTCAGGAGATGTTGGCTATGACTTCTGGTATTTCTCACTTTTATACTTTTTAAATAATTAAGGTTTTTGTGCTAATTAATCTCCCATTGAAAGTAATGGTAAATCCTTTCAAATCATTAAAAAGCTTCCTCCTCTTTCAAACGTAACTACTTCAGCATACTTTCAGCTAGAGACACCATTCAACCTTTAAAATGTTCACAAGACATTCAGCTATTCCCAAATGATTCCGCTTTTTAAAATATTCAGCCAATTTTGAATGATGACAGTTTTAACTAGAAAGAGCATTTCCTGCTGAAAATGCGTTGGAATGCTGAAATCTGAAATACATTTTTTAAATGGCTGAAAATACAGAAATGAGAAAAATACCTGCAAGCTTAAATTCATTAAAAAAAATGTGTGTGTCGCACAAAAGAGGCAGTGTGGAAGCTGAACTGTGTCTTATCCGTCTGGTGGAAGATTTTCTAGGTTGGGATGTCTCAAATAAGTTTCAAATACATATCAACATACCTTACTGAGCAAATGACTCTAGCTAGACTGTTAGTCGGCATTAGAAGGAAAGTTACAAAACAATAAGATCATTTACGTTCCTTGCAAACCAGTGTTAATAAAAAGCATGGAGCGTAAGTTTGGACGTTGTGAACGTATCGAAGAAATAGAATTTCAGTGTGGAAGCTGAAGTAGTTAGACCTTTTTTGGAACGTAAACAATAACAGATCCGTTTCGAACGTAAGGCCCTGAACTACATCCGGCTAGCGCGTTTCCAACATATGTCGCTAGCTACTTTACCATCGAGTCAACATGTCTAGCCCATATTACCATCAATTAATTGGCTGTGAATGGCAGCGATACATCGAATAGTGTCCCCTAACCGACCCACTCGATCAGAACGTTATTTATTTTGGGCTATCATTTATTTTAGGCTGATGAAATTGATAGCATACCTAAGGTAGCCTACAGCTAGAGCTAACTTATCCCGATGTCATACCACTATTTCAAATAGTAGCTATACTACATAATAATATTTGGTAGAGTGCGCTTACAGTCAGAGGTTATTGTAGCCTATAAAAGTCTGATGCCTACAAATATTTTTTTATGGGAGTCACCATGTACATATTAAGACAGACGTCGGCTTAAAAAGACCTATACCAGCTTAATGCTTGCATAAAGCAACGGTCGGGGAGATGTGTAGCGGGTATATAGGCTACTGGTTACTTGTTGCTGTGAAATTGTAATAATTAATAAATGCACCGATAAATGTTCAATATGATCTGCTGTTTTTACATCACGGTCTGTCATTTCTGAACCCAGTGTATGGTCGAGGGTTAAAATTCAGGTGGATATGAGAGTTAGCCATCATAGACATAGGTTACATGCCTGTTAGCCATATCCTAGGACTACGCGTCGCATGCAGTGCCAGATCCACAACCGAGTTATCTCTACTGAAGTAGGCTATATTGATTGTTCAGGTGGATCCCTTGCCTGTTGCGCAAATGCATGTCAGTAACCTAAGCCAGGACACATCGCCACTGATGCTAGGCATGATTGGAAATTCACTTCCATGACAAGTTATGGCACCCCAAACCACCTTTTAAAAGCAGTATTATAACCTAGCAAAGTTCATTGAAACTACGCTGAATCAACAAGCTAATTTCATTGAAACAACGTCAGACTGATGTTGACCCATCATTATTTTGCACCCTTATTTAATATTGAAAATCAACGCTATTCTAACGGTATTAACACCAATATTAATATTGAAACAGCGTTAAAAGATCAACAAACAGCAACCCAGTCATCTCGTTGTCCCGTTTTTATAGGAAATGTAAACTTTTGACAACTTGTTCTTCCCCAATGTCGACGAACAGCCAAACACAGCAACAATTGGCATTGTTTAAAAAAAAAGTTTTTGCCCCAGTAACTTGCTCGTAACAAGAATATTATAGTTTTAACAGCTGAAATTATAGTTGGGATAGTAGCCTATAGCTGTTCTGTCCCTGGCAAGCATAAAAAATAGGTTTGGCAGTTTAGCGCCATCTAAAGGCCATTATAGAATATCAGCTTTTCCGTTGGTCATTTGCAGCAGCTGTGTGGTTGCTACGGTGATGGTGCAGCTAATATTGCTAACGCGCTGGGGGCAAAGACCAGAAATGTAGCTCTACCTCGAATCCACACCTCAGAAAAGTTAACCTAGACGCAAAACTATACGTCCAATCCAAAAAATAATGATATTATCCGAGACCCAAGACTCTGCCAAAACCAGACATGTCCTTTATATGTCTGCGCGGTCAGAAATACGACTCTACCGGCAGTTTCTAAATCGTGTTTTTTTTGGTTTCTCGGACGAATTTCTCATCAGATTTGCATTGGACTCTATGGGGCGAGAGTTGGACTATGTCTCGCTTTCGTGGTGCTCTGAACAAATATGTACGTCTGTTGGATTCCACAGACAACTGTCTACGACCAACACAAAATTAGCTACATATTGATCCAAAAACGAAGCATGAAGAGCGAAAATTGTGGCAATGCTGGCAATCTAGAAATATTTTTTCAACGACTTCTGAAGCTCCCCTCCACTCTAAGCGTTTCAGTCTGCACTCTAGGCTTTCACGTACACACCCATGTAAATCTCAGAAACGGTTTGAAAAACTCATGAAACATAATCAGTGATATTGAAAAAAGTTGAATAGATATTAAAAAGCTGAATTAGTTAAAAATAGTTTAAGGTTTTGTCAACATTTTAAAGTTTAAATGGTGGCTCTAGCTGAAAGATTGAGGAAGAAGAAGGATTTGGAAGTTGAAGAAGTTTAAAGAAGTTTGAAATGATTTGAAAGAAAACTCCATTGGAAAACCATGTTAAAAATATGATGAATATTGATTTATATTAATTCAAGCATAAGAGGTACAAAGCTGAAAAGTCATAGCACCCATGGCCTGAAACTGCTGAATTTTTTGATAGCTGAACGGTTTTAATAGCTGAAGATTTGAAGGCGCTGAAAAGTGTCAATGAAGAAACAGAATAATAATAATAAGAAGAAGATGCTTGAATAAAGATTCAAAGAACAATACTTGGAATGCTGAAGCAGCATTCCAACAAATATATAAAAAATGTTGCTCCTTCTTGAGTTTTCGAATAAGCAGCGAGCAGAGTGGCACACTCTGCTTGCGGCTCTTTTTCCGATATTCAACTAAATTGTCAAACCAATTCATCTAACGTTCATATAGTTAAACTTACAGAAACAAGTTATAACTTAAAATGTAGGAAAACTTGTCCTCTTTCAGACAATGTAACTACTTAAGAGCTCACATTTACAGATTTTCGGATAGGAGCCTTGAAGCGAGGGCAGCCTTTCAAATGATCTCACTAACTTCAATGGAGAGGTGGTGAAAATTCGTCAGATAAATTTGAAAGTAGACGTTTTTTTAAACTGCCGGTAGAGTCGTATTTCTGACTCCACAGACAAATAAAGGACATCTCTGGTTCCGGCAGAGTCTTGGGTCTCGGAAAATATCCTAATTTTGTTGATTGGAAGTATAGTTTTGCGTCTAGGTCAACTTGTTTGAGGTATGAATGCAAGGCAAATGGTCGTTTTTCTCTGTAATTAGCTTTCACACCTGCGCCGTCACCGTGGTAACCAAACAGACACGCACCATGAACGTGATTGAAACTGCCAAACGAGTTGTATTTCTGACCGCACAGACACATACAGCATATCTAGCTATAGTTTCGGTAGGGTTTTGGGTCTCGGAAAATATCCGTATTTTTTGGATTGGACATATAGGTTTGCGTCTAGGTTAACTCGTTTGAGGTGTGGGTGTAGTAGCAACATTTCGGTTATTTTCTCTTCAAATTGAGCTAGCGCGATGGCTCTCCATAACTAAAAACGGTTGGACTTCCACAATCGACCAACTTGGCCAAACAAGGTATGTACATTGAGCTTAAAGTGTACATAATCTAGCTAGATCGTTTATTTGAGCAAGTTTCCCAGAAACTGCAAACATCGAGGCTCAAGACTGTCATAGCTGGCTGTAACGAACAGCCAAACCGGGGCTGGGGTACTGTAGCTAAGCTAGCTAACTCTAAGTGTTTGCTGCAGCTCGCGTTAATCCTAGGAACAAACGCTTCGTAACTGAAAAGTTTTACCTTTAATTGACGATATTGAACACAAATGTTAAGTAACTTGTCTTTACTCTAAATATCGTCTCCGTTTTCAATTTGAAGCAGTAAATCTAACACAGTAGGAATTCTCCCACGACATCCGCTTTGACTAACAAATGTTTTCTCGGTCCACCATACTAGTACATTAGACGACCTAATTTTCGAGCACTTTCAATACAAGATACAGGCCATGTTAGAGTTGATATACACACTTTAATTTATTAATTTCCTTCTAATATCAGAGTAGCCTACATACCAAGGGTCATATTGGCTTCTTTAAATATATATTTGTTTAAAAGTTGAACATCTTTACACTGTATTGTTCAGCACTGTTTGTTTTTCAATGCTAATTCAGCTCCACGTCCTTCAACAAGTACTTCCAGGCAGCTCTGATGAGATCCAGCTACTACATTTCTGCTAATTTTTCCCTTTTCTCAACTTATTTAGCATCTTTGGGTGACTTCATTTTACAAAGATTGAAAACAAATTCAAAATATGAACAGGATTCATCTCCCATCTCCTTCTTTAAACCTTCAACTTTTTTTCAGCCATTTAATCAATTCTGCCTTTTTTTCCAGCAAGTTCAAGTAATTCCAGTGTTGTCCTTTTACCTTCAAATTCGTTCAACCCAGACTTCAGCAACTGGTTTTCTGCTAAATATTCTCATTTTTACTGCAGCTCATCTTTCTTTTCTTCTCTTTTGTCTACTTTTCGGCCTTCATCTCGCTACAGGTCCTAACTCACATACATTTCAGGCCTTTTAAAACCTGAGCAAATGACTTTCTACTAAATGTTCAAATTCTTATTTCTCTTTTTGCATTTTTCTTCTCTTTTCTGTAGTTTTATGCCTTTGTCCAGCTCAAGCCCCTTTCAAAAATACCTTTCGGGCGCTTTGAAGCTTCAGCTTATAACTTTCTACAATATTTTCAGCTTTTTTAGCACGGTCGGCTATCCCCATTCAGGTTTTCAGCATTCTCACTGCTGTTTCGCAGGAACAGCCGTTTCTAGTTATTATTATTATTATTTTTGCCCCCCTACTCCTCGGTCAATATTTGGACTACATAGAAAACGTCGACGTCCAAAGTTTCGTCTTGGTCTCCATTGAGTTGCTTGTATCAGAATTTACGTTCCGTTGCACAGTTTAGGACCATACAACGTTTTTGTGGCATAAAGTTGATTTTGTCGGCAAAGGGTAGACTACTCAGTTATAATAGCCTACGTCACAGCGTCGGCACATGTTAGCAACGACGCATTAGATACGACGTGCATAGAAGACTGTTGCAGCACAGAAAGGATCGTATCGTGCCCCCCACTAGCATCCGTCAATATTTTGATTACTTAGAAAACGTCATGTCAAAAGTTGGTAGCCATTGAGTTGCTTGTCTTTTTATTTACCTGGCTAACTTGCTAGCCACAGTCACTGACGCTACTAACGTCACGAAACACGCGTGACTACCTCTAGCCTAACATTAGTTTAGCAGCTTGTTAACTTCTGGGAGATAGCTATAGGCTAACTATAGCTTTAACGATACTGCAAGGCAGCTGCAGAAACGCCACAAGCAAAGAGGCCAGAAACACAATTGTTAAGTGTAATGTACAATATAAGCTAATATTATTGAGGAACTACATCGACTTTCGGAAACGGTAGTCTACTATTTCACTGAAGCATTAGCATCATGACATTAGCCTATGTTGCCCGGGCAACACATACTACAGCGGTCTAGGCTGCATCTGTTTTCAATCGTTAAAATAAACATTACTCACAAATACATTTTCGTTGTACGATTTATTATGACATTAGATTACAAGTAAACGATTTGTTGGTGAAATAATCATTACCTGTGATTTCAAACCAGTACTGCAACGCTGTAGCCTACGCGAGACACTGTGTAGCTAACAAAAACATCCACAGCTGTTTACAGTAGGGAGTCAAACGGCGACAGAAAATGTTCGGCACTCCCTTAAATCAAAAGTATTTCAATAGGTGAAACTGTCTGACTACTAACCCGAACTTCATTGACACAGCCGTCAATCTGTTCATGAAAGCAATATTTAATTTCAGCCTAAACCGTACAACGGAACGTTCAACCAACGATCGCAACCAAGACTCGAACACTGTAGTATACAATTTACCGGGGCAGCTTCTCCACAAAGGGCTATATCGCATTTTGCGTTATTACTGACAATGATCGCTATTGAGCTTTTTATGCATGAGCGATTTTCCACTGAATAAATGTCAAGCGCATTTACGTTTTTGCGGGCATGTCATAAGTTAGCAGACAGAGCTACTGTTTGAATCGCGATTCCATCAGAAATATTTCCAGTGATAACGTTGTTACAGTAGCTTCTTTCCAAGGGTGTTCTTAATGAATTATTATGCAATAGACTATGAGTAGGCTAAATGCTTGAAAATATGCAGGCACACCCTCACAATTTCCCCAGAAATTGTATGCTCTCTAGTTTCTGTTAGCTGTTCAATATGACATCCAGTGGTGTCTATGAATGTAGCCGTAGCAACACGTCATTTCTCCATCTAACTTTTGGGTTTCTTCTGGTAGAACTTGGGCCAGGCCACCACAGCTTTAGATAAAGACTGCAGATGCCAAGACTGTAATTTAAAAGGTAGATTTGTTGTGATAGGATTGAATGGCTGTAGATAAGCACTGACACAAGCCATAACTATCCAGTTTGACATGTGGATGAATACACACACACAAATACATTCTATACACCTTTCCTGCTGGATTACTTCATCTTCATTATTCATAAAAGGCACAAAATAGGCCGCAGTAAATCAAATGTCTGTCCTCAAAATGGGACGTTTTGGTTGAAATGGAATAGGGAATTCCTGCCGACAAATGACTTCCTACGTCAAAACACTGTTCACCTTCCAAAATGAATCAGAGCTAGCTGTCTGCACTTAGACCCTCCCTGGATACCAGACTATTTCATGGTTGCAAATATGGAGAGGAAATTAAGCTTCCAACCATGTGCTCAAGCAACTCATGTTTCTCTTCCCTGGCTCTTCTAAACCCTTTGATTAGGATTGGTGGAAAGACTGCCTGGTGCAGACGTTGATAACCAAAGGCACGATATTAGGTTACCGAGAGATGATAGGTACTTTTTCTTTCTGTATTTAATAAATTATTATTATCTAAAGTTGAGATCCTGTGCTGCCCTGCCTTGCCTTTCTCAATTTGAATAGGCTATTGCCATGCCAACAGAGGGTTGATGTCATTTCCTGTTTCAACCATCACCCCCCCCTAACCTCTCACTTCCTTTTTGGGCTGGCTGCTGTAACAACTAAAACAGAACTAGATGCTAATCCTTTGTTCGGCTGGCTCAGGAAGTTAGCACACCCATCCTGTGTCATTTGGCTGATTTGACTGTAGGGCTCCATATTGGCTGGTTACCGTTCCCAGACATATTTCAAGCTTATACTAAAGTTGGGGGATGCGCCCGCCTCTGCTCTCATATATCTCTTATCTTCAATTCCTTTTTTAGCTAGCTAGATATGTGCCTAAATCTGTGAGCACTGTTTCAGGTCAGTGGCCCAGACACACAGCTGGAAAAACTCACTGACTTGTTGACCCTGGAGGGCAGGGGAAAGCTACTTGCCTCTGCCTTGGCCTTTCACACGCCACCCTTTGCTGCTTTGTGAATGAATGGTGTATTTCCTGGAAGAAGCACCAGTGTTTCAATGTGTCGCTGCCAATCTCTGTCACAGTTTTCACATTGCAGAAGTACCCTCTCTTATACAAGTACAAATCACAACATTGCGGTTGGTTACTAGCCCAGAAAAGTATTTGAGATAAGTGAGGCCTCTAATAACGGTAAAAAAACAGCTCTTACAATTGTGCTTTTCATAATTGGTGCTTAGTCGTGTTGTTAAAAGCCCCCTGCCCTTCCCCCCCCACCTCAGGCTATGAAAAGGTTTGGGGAAGAATGTGGGACCATAATGACTTTTTGTACTTTACTTAGCTATTTTGTTTTCCACCCCATAAAAGCAGCTGGTAAAACAGCAGGGCTGTGTGGGAGGCCCCATGGAGAGAGCCCTGCCCCATGTGTCCAGCCAGGGCAGGGCTGCTCTATATCAGGTGTGTGTGTTTGTATATTTAAGAAGGTGTGTGTGTCTGTATTTGCACGTGTGTGTGTGTGTGTGTGTGTGTGTTTGTGAGTTGTATGGTTGAACGATGTGTCGGGTGGGTTGGCTGATGCTATTGATCGAGAGCGTTGGAGTTCCTCACACATGTGAAGTGAGGCCAGAGTGTCACCTGACCATGCGGTCAACACCTACTGTGTTCTGGGCTCAAGAGGCAGTGTTTCCTCCACTCACTATGGCCCTTCCTCATCTCCACACATAGTCACAGCTCCAGTATATATACCTTTACATGGGCAGAAGCTTGAATCAGGAGGTGATGAGTTTGTCGAGGAGATGCAAAATAGGGATGTGTAGTTACCTGAGTTGCGAGAGCTCTCTGAGGAGCGGGGAGAGAAAGGGAGGCTGACCCTGCTGCTGTGTTCTTATCAACCTCCATGATCTGTCCTCCCAGGGTGGCTATAATCACACATGCTGGCTGGCAGGGGGCTCTCAGAGGATCTGTAGCCAGTGCCACCCAGACAGAGTCTGGGAGAAGAGAGGGGAGGGGCGTCGTGCTGTGGTGGTGTTCTCATTGTAGGAGGTCGCCTCCCCCTTCACCTCTTTCTGGACCTAGACAGCCCAGGGTTTCTGTGTTTGAACTGAAACCTGATGCAGCCCTCAGTAGCCATAGATACGAGGTGAAGAGGTCGCAACAGAGACAGTTCCCCGAAGAATCACTTGATCTGTTCCCAATATCCAAGGTCCTTTGAAATTTGACCAACACTGCCATGTTATTGGATCTCCTTCTCCACCTTGAATCACACCATGAATCACACCATGAATCATAGTTAAAGGTTCTCTGACTCAAGACTCTGCGCTAGTGCCGGCCACCCGTCCATCCAGATGTCTGCTGTGTTAACAACACAGTAGTGTTGTGGTCTATCTGTCTATTCACTCTGTCTTTGTTGTTTCACAACCACTATTTGCATGGTAATACAATAGTTAAAGAGATGTTTTGTGGTTGTAGTTAAGTCAGGTCAATATCACCAAACAGTGACAGTTGAAAGGTGCTCCCTGGTGAAGGTTGTGGGCTGGACTAGCAGTGAGCAGTGGGATGTCTACTTGGCAAGTGTGCCAAGCTGTTTGTTTAACACCAAATGCAGCTATATAAAAAATACTGGGAACAACATGCGGTTCCAAATGAATCTGTGTCTATTGTAACTAAACTTTTCAACCAGTTTGAGCAGGGCACAGGTCATGCTTCACTTTGCAATTATCCTTATTTCCCCAGCTGAGGCTTCTGCCACACTGGCTGTTAGGAGCAGCTGTGGCCTACCAAATGTCTGGCCAAATATAACAGTAGCCTTCCTTACAACAGGCATACTACACTC
>CAEFZP010000314.1:0-195531 GCA_903064625.1 Mallotus villosus
CGTTTAAGATATGAACATTTATCATCATATATTTTCGTATGAGGAGAACTGCAAAGTTTTATTTCAACAAATATATTGAGCATTATCAATTCAAAAAAGATAACATTTTATGATTGACTAAACTCTTATGAAACCTCTGATTAAAAACTGGTGGTTGGGTCCACACCCTCGAGACCAATGACACTGTCTACCTGTGCAAAGTCGTAGAGTAGGCTACGGTATCTACCACACCATGATGGCAGATGAGAGCGCCGTCTGGATAACTCTAAATGTGACACATACAGTCACCACCAGTCAATCCACCTTAAGGTCAAATTGAGCTAACGTTGCCATCCACCAGTATGCATACGGCTAGCCGAAGCTAGCATGTCTGTGTCCAGCCGCAATTTACTTCCACGAAACACGCCAAAGGCTCAGGGGGTAATCAACGAACGCGTCTCCTCCGCCGTCGGATCCTGGGGGCCGTAGATCATCCCTGTCTCCGATCGAACACGAACGCTTCCAGGAGGACTGGAGACCCGTTCCTGTGGCACACTCCTTCTCCGTGTCAGAGAAGAAGAGGGAGGATAGCGCTCCGGAGGCTGGGGTAGTCCTTAAACTCCTTGGCGTAGGTGTGATGCTTCCCTTTGGCCCAGATAGTCATCTGGATGAAACCCAGGAAGCTGAACAAGGCCACTGTTGGGAGGGAGATGTTGGTTATACAGCGAGGTGATGGTTGAAGGGGTTGACATGGGTCCTGCTTTATAAGAGCATGTATTAAAGGGCATACATGTGTGACTGGAATGTGGGGAGCGAGTGACTGACCTGGTAGACACTGGGTCATGACTGAGAGACTCACCCAGGCTCCTACCTACACACACAAACACACACACACACACACACGAGGGCACGCATACATACCACACACACACACATATACGCATACATTCGCACACACACACAAATTCACGCACACACAAGCACACATACGGTGTAAACCGTGTAAAACATCTTAAATAACAACCGTCACGACACCAAATGTCGTCTCCTTATTTCTGTGATGGTGCGTCACCTCATAGGTGTAGTTGGGACAGGAGACGAAGAAGAACAGCCAGGTGAAAGGGTTCTTCGTCGGATGTGGAAACTTTCTGCACTTGGGTCCTGTGAGGTAACACGCAAAAGCAACTTCTGACACAAAAGACTACACTTGGATACCAAACACCCAAACGTATCCAGGGAGAAAGTAAAGGCCCTTCAACGAGCGACGTGGACCCACCTTCCCCTCGCAGGTTATTGAGGGCCAGATGGATGGAGAAGTTTCCAGCTTCGCACAACTGTCAACGCCGAAACACAAACAGAGAACACGGCCGGCGCTTCAGAGATACGCCCCCGTTCCAAACACGTTTATGAGTTTGAACAGAGCTGTCATCGGTACATACCACGTATATGGCCAGAGCATAGTTCACTTGAGTCTCCCCGTAGGCTGAAGAGAGACACACAGCAGAGTAGTAAATACGCCGTCGGTCTGTTTGAGTCTGTCAACGAGCCAGTGAAAGGCAGCGATGCGGTGTGAGACTTACAGGGGGGCGTGTAGAGAGGGTGGTTGATGTAGTAGGCTAGCCACGCTGCAAAGCCCCAGTAATACAAACAGTTCTGAAAGAAAACAGTGTTTTCGTTTGTTTCGCATCAATGCACATATCCAGCCAACCCCCCCCACCCCCCCCCCACACCCCAAAATCTAACTTTAAATCTGTATTCTTTCCCTGAAGAAAAACTACAAACCCTGCTGTGTTTCAGTCAAGAAACAGAAATCCTTGTTTTGAGCGAATAGTGGATGATTAAAGGTCATGTTGAATATCGTGGCTGTGTAACCTTGTTCCTTCAAGAGGGCATCTCTCCTGGAGCAGGGATGGACAGCTCTGTCTATCAACACCGCGAAAGTGCAGACAGCGCGCATTGTGTTCTATACTTACTCTGACTATAGTCTTGAGTGGCATCGTCCCGTGAGAGAAACGATGGACAAAGATGGTCTCAATCAACCTCTTCACATAGTGGCACGTGTGACAGGCACAGGCCAGTCTGAGAGACAGGGAGGGAGGGTAAGGTGGAGAGGGAGAGAGGGGGGGGTAAGGTGGAGAGGGGGAGAGAGAGGGAGGGTAAGGTGGAGAGGGAGAGAGGGGGGGGTAAGGTGGGAGAGGGGGAGAGAGTGGGAGGGTAAGGTGGAGAGGGGAGAGAGAGTGGAGGGTAAGGTGGAGAGGGGGAGAGAGAGGGGGGGTAAGGTGGAGAGGGAGAAAGAGGGAGGGTAAGATGGAGAGGGAGAGGGAGGGAGGGTAAGATGGAGAGGGGGAGAGCGGGGGAGGGTAAGATGGAGAGGGAGAGAGGGGGTGTGGGTGGGAGATGGAAAGGGAAAGAGAGAGAATGAGGGAGCGATGGACAATGTCGAGAGAGAGAGCTAGCGCGAGTAGAGAGAGAGAGAGAGGGAGTGAGGGATGGGGGGGAGGGTGATGGGAAGAGAGCACGGGAGAGATGGAAAGGGAAAGATGGAAAGGAAGAGCGAGGGAGAGATGGGGTTTACAACAGTTTGAACAGCTGATGTTTTTGCGATGTGTCGGGGATTCAGCTGTTGAACTTACGTGACGACAGGGAAGGGGCTGGAGGTGAAGGCATATTTGTGCGTGTAGATATACGGAATACGGAAATAGAAGAGCAGGTAGATAAACAGAGGCCCCATGTACTCAGCCAGAAACACCTGCCAGTCGAGACAGAACATGGTTTGACTCTGAGTAAGGAGCACTCCAACTGAAACTTCAGTTGATTTTCATCATGATTGGAGAAGTGTATGGCCAGGTGTACAGACCATGGTCCAGCCTAACTGTGGCCCGAGGTCTCTGAAGTACATCATCGCTGTGGTTCCTACAGGCAGGTTCTGGAGTATTTCATCATCTCTCAGAGGTTTTCCTTCTGAAAAATTACGTCAAGAAATATTCAGGAAGTGGTTTACGTGCAGTGCATTCAAAGGCAGAAGGATTTAGGAAATGAAGTATTAGAATGATATGTTTACCTTCCCTAAGGGACAGGCCTCTTACGCTTTCATCCATTTTTAATTTCAAATTATTTCTAGGAGGTCAAAGTGACCTTGTTGCTAACTTTGTCTTGTAGGAGATGACAAGCAGTAATTGAAAGACATTTTTAGAGACCGACCCAAATTCTGGTCGTTTTTTAAAAAATTAGGCTATTCAACAGTCATTTGCTCTGCTTTGTTGCAAGCTTGTAGTGTAAAAGAGAATAGAAAATATACATTCACAATGAACACTTACTTTTTTTGCTGTTTTGTCAGAGAAATTAAGGATGTAAACCTTTATTTTGTATTTATTCTGTGTAAAAGAATCAGCATTCCTTGCATGCATGCAGAAAGGTGAACCCCCCCAACATGGTAACACTAGGCTTACATAAACAAGCTGACCTAGGCTGACCCTTATCTTACTAGAGGTGCCATAAACATGCTTAGCTTATCTGTACTAAGTAAGCCAGCTGGTCAGCGGGTCAGAAACTTTGTAAATTTCCACTGCAAGGGACTCACGCACACACGCACGTACACGCGCGCGAAAACTCTGGGATCGATCCCCTATACAGCTGCTATGCAGGGGAGGAGAATTCTCACCAATGTGTATAAATGGTCTTACATGAAGACTAGAGAACCAGACAACTTTGTATCGCGACCAAACATGTCTCCTTGCTAGCAGGATTACAACTATATTGGACTTTCTTTGAACCCGGCAACTCTGTGCCAATCTTTTTAAAGACGTAACTAACATGTTTACACATTGATAAGGGGCGATATCTCAGGGAATATACAGAAATGTTTTGACTTACTAGGGTCGAGTTTAAGGGCTTGTCTGGCTGGGTACCATTGAGGATCTGTTGAGAACACATACACACACACACACAGACACACATACACTGGCTTCAGGCCTGTGTAATTAATCACAGTGTAATGGAGTACTCTTCAACTCTAATATCCTTCTGCCGGTCAGACTGTGTCTCATCAGACTCTGCATGTGATTGCCTCTCCTCTCCCCTCCTTTCCCTACACTCTCCTTCTCCTCTGATTGGCCTCTCCCTCTCCTCGCCCCACTTCTGGCTGCACTGACTGGATGCATTTACTCATGCAAACAACAACAAACACATCTAGAAAAATCGATATTTCTTTATCAATTTCATGAAACATTTGGTATAACGTTTCTATGTTCACGGTACATTCTATATTGATATGTAAATATACATCTGTACTTTTAGATCGAAATATAGTGTTTAAGAAATGAAAGAAATGAATGAATTCTTACATGATTTGGAAAAAAGACATTTGATCTCTCCAATTGTTGAGTGGGGCTCCACCTGGGATGGAAATTCAAGAATCAGGGATGACAACAATTCTAGATCTATTGATATATATATTGATAAATAACTGGACATCTTCACTCCAGAGAATGTACCTTGTCTAGGAAACAAAGTTGCTCCCTCGTCTTGGCGTCCAGTATCTCCACCTGTGGGAGACAAAGCCACCATGAGTCAAGACGGCTTCCTAGTGAACTCACAAGCCTGATCGTGAAGACTCCCAGCAGCCTTTGGGGCAGAGTCTCTGGTAAAAGAAGGAACTGGCTTGAGAGTCCAGTTCACCGAGCCTTCAAATGTTCTTCCAGTGATAAATCAGCATGTCCGCTTTCAAATCTCCTGATAGGCACGCTACCTCACCCTCGACATGCTACTGCAGCAACACAGCTCTCCGTCCTGACAGTAGCGCCTTCGTGATGTACTTGAGCATGGACTTGAAGGTGTACTTGAAGACGAACTGGCTTCAACACAGCCTATAAATAGACGGAGCAGTCCTCTGTATTGTGTCTGGTGTAGTACATGGAGTATAACTAACGAGCAAACCTGACAGCGACATCAAGTTTAGCTTTCATTTTGACTTTGACTTTCATTCACTTCATCATTCTCATAAGAATCGTCAAGTCATTGTTTTCAAGCATTAGACTGTGCCTGGAATCTCTGCAGACACCAAGATCAATGTTATCTGAATGTACAGTATCACAGCTGTGGTAAAACCAGCTTTACTCGTACCATTCAAAAGATGTGTGTGTGTGTGTTATCGCACCCCTTCAAGTCAGGTTGGGTGGGTACGAGGTGGTGAATCATTTGCTGCTCCAAGATAGATATTATTAAGTCCCATCCCCAGGTTGCAACGCTGATCTTTTTAATCTTAATTAGGTTGTGTCAGTTGTGATCTACAGCATGCATAGATGGGATTAGGTGGTTGGCCGACGCAATTTGCCCTGAAAGCACTCTGAACTGTTCTGCTCAGCATAGCTGTCTTATCTAAATGGGCCCTTTACTGGAGAGTGTAATAACCCCTTAATGGACACCTGAAGATCTGCTGAATACACAGCTGAAGAGAGAGGGACAGGGAGAGAGAGAGAGAGAGAGAGGGAGAGAGAGAGAGAGAGAGACGAGAGAGAGAGAGAGAGAGCGATAGAGCTAGAGAGAGATCGAGCAGAGCTAGAGAGAGAGATGGGAGAGAGAGAGAGAAAGTACGAGCAAGGAGATAAATGGAGAGGTCTGTTTCCATAGTGGACGGAAGCTGTCTTCCTCTTCTGTTTTTCCTGACACCGCTGTGTCACCAGGGACATCTTGGGTGTTTTGTTTTCTGTCCACCCCAGCTGCATTATGGGGGTCTTTTGTTTGTCCTACAAAGCCAGCAGATCGCCAGGGGTGTCATCAGACCTGTGTCTTGTAATGCTGTCTGTACCCTGTGTCGCTGTGCCCTTGTAAATCTCATTATCCAAGATGTCCGCCTCCCTCCCTCAGGGAACCACAGAAGCCTGCTGATGACGCACTTTGAGAGGTAGAGAGAGGAGGAGGGAGGGGTAGGGAGGACAGGGGGAGAAGAGGAGAGGGAGAGGAGGAAGGAGGGGTAGGGAGGACAGGGGGAGAAGAGGAGAGGGAGAGGAGGAAGGAGAAGAAGAGGGAGAGGAGATGATGGAGAGGAGGAGGGAGGGGTAGGGAGGACAGGGGGTGAGAAGAGTGATGAGGGAGAGGAGGAAGGACGAAGAGAAGGGAGAGGAGATGCTTTGGAGAGGACGAAGGAGGGGTAGGGAAGACAGGGGAAGGAGATGAGAAGGAGAGGAGGAGAGGAGGGAGAGGAGAGTGAAATAAGAGAGAGGTGAGGGAAGTGATAGTTCCTGGTGCAAGTCTCCAACAATACTGACAGATCTAGTTACACTTAGATTGTTTTGTACATTTGCTGTTATGGAGGAAGGGGAGAGGCAGAGAGAGAGAGAAAAAAAGAGAGAAAGAGAGAGAGAGAGAAAGCTGACCTACACTGAAGTTATGATTACAAAAAAAAACATGTAGGCCTACTCATTATAACAAATCCAGGTACTTAAGTGGGTTTGCAAATGTAAACAAATATTTTAAAACTTCCTGTTTCCTTTTTGTTCTGAGGGAGGAAAGAGCGAGGAGAGGTTTGACTTGGAGAGCAGTGAAAGTTTGAACTGAAGTTGTTGATTATCCACCGGAAACAATCCACAAACTTAGAAAGAACACACCGACGCCTTTGCTTGCGTCTTCATCAACACGTCCATAAGATGAACTGACCAATTTCCTAAATGGCTTTTTGCACGCCCAGTTTACCGAATCCTCCACAGACACAGATAGATGATTGAGGTGTGTCTGCCTTCACTTTAAGAGCCTCTGTGCCCTGAACTAGAACACACAGTAAATCTGCTCTTTTTTCAATCGGGAGGAGTAATCGATAAAAGCACTCAGTTGATTTCTTAATTTAGTCAGAACCTTCCCTTCCCTGTTGTAAATACACCGGTAATGATGAGGGATATAGACAAGACCTTCCCAGCATGACGCTCAAAGTGATGACTGACACTTGTGACAGGAGATTCGAGCGCTAGCATGCTAGTTAGCTGCAACCACCTTGTGTTTCTCTGCTCAGTGAAATGCCCGAGCGGCGAGCACCCCCAAATGGTGCGCCAACAAACAAGTACAAAACAAAATGTACTTTCTCAATCCCCTTTCTTGAATGTTTCAATTGGGTTTCTTCCTTCATTTGCATGATCCAAAATGAATATTTGATGGTTTCAAATAGTAGCCTGTTCAGCTCAAGGGTGGAATGTGAGCTGGCTCCATGGCACAGAAAAAAAATGCTGGCTGTAAATCAACCTGGGATAGCAGGCCTGCTGCTCTTGTACCGAATTACACATCAACTTGTTTACGATTAGGCCCTACGGAGAGCAGCACGTGCTGTTCAGTCCTCACACACGGCAAACACATGACGGGCAAGAAGGAAAATGGCATTATGATGTCATGTAATATCAGAGATACAGAGAGACAGAAATTGGGGGGGGTAAAGGGTTGAAGTTGCTGAGAGGAAAGGGAGGACTTGTAGTTCAGGTTTGGATTTCAGAGAGCCATAATTGGGTCGTCCCCCCCCATCTTAAAATAAGTTGAGCTTCCATCATCACAAACGGACCAATGCAGAGTTTTTAACAATTTGAGAAATGTCCTCCAGGAGAACCCATGCAAAGTTTTTTCATTAATCAAAAGCTAAATGCTGAAACAATCACTTCCCGTGGAAATAGCTTGGTCTTGACGGCTACTTATCAAACAACTGATTAATATTCAAAGAAACTGAAACAAGAGGACTTACTGGAAAATCCACCAATTTTCGAGGAACACTTTAAAATACTGAATTTGCTTTAGCCAGTATCAACAAGACTAGCTTTTCCGAAAGTTCACACAATCACAAACACACATTCAATTAAATGTAACTACAGTAAAAGAAGGATGTGGCCCAATATTACTCAGTAATGAATCAGTAAGTAATCAGTTTTGACTTGTTTTTTATTATTCAATGTGTCACTGTACATTGGCCTTATGAACCTATATGCATAAAACAAAAAGAAAATCCTGTCACTGCTTTATATCCTACTTCAGATTTGAACGCCAATAATATAACATAATAGACACGTAAAATCTTACCTCAAAGAAGGTAGTTCTGCTCATCTTGGCTTGTTTCTCCTGCTCTTCTGTTCTCAGTGAGAGAGAGCTCTCACACACATGCACTCTCTCACACACACACACCCCAAGCCCTGCCGCCCCAGAAACGATCTCAGCAATTCAGCAATGACCCCCTCCTCTCTATCCTCACATCTCTCTCCCTCTCCCCGTCTCTCCCCCCTCTCCGATCATTCCACCTTTCTTATTCTCTCTCTCTTTCTCTCTCTCGTTCTATCTCCTTCCTGCTCTCATTCTCTCTTTGTCATTCTCCCTTTTACCTCTCCCTCATTCTTTCTATCGCCATCTTTCGCTCTCTCAGCCTTTCTCTCTCTCCCTCTCAATCTCTCCCTCTCTCAATCTCACTCCCTCTCTCCCCATTTCTCTCTCTTCCCTATGTGCTGAAGGGAATGGGCAGGGTACCCACAAGCTCCTCAGAAACCCTATACTCTCACCCCTCTCCCACCCCTCGTCCACCTGCCTCCCTCTCTCCCCCCCCCTCCCCCTCCCCCCCCTCTCTCAATCTGCGAGTGTGGCTCGGGGGAAGCCCTTGGCATGGCCTAGGCCGGCTGGAACAGGAAACAGTCTGGAGTTGTGAGGAACATTGCCGGAGAGGGAGAGAGAAAGACGGATCGAAAAAAGGTATATGGAGAAAGGGCGGCAGAGGTACACACACAGAGCAAATGGAAAAAGAGAGAGATGGACAGAGACAGATAGACGGACGGAGTGAGAGAGACGGAGAGCTCGTCGCACACACCGAGAAAGACAGAGACGGAGACGCAGACGGAGAGAAGACACAGACAGCCGACACAGACAGAAAGGCAGAGTGAATTCCTTGCGGGAGAAACCGAAAATAATCTGGCTCCTTCCAGAACATCCCTGTGGATCTTCCCAGGGAGAGAGGGGCGGTGCAGAACAGCGGTCTGTACGGCTCTGCAGCTCTGCAGCAGAAGACAAATGGGTACCAGGCCGAGGACAAGGCCAGGGTCTGGCACTGCACATTTATGGACAACTCATAAGACACAGACACAGTATTTCTGAGTGGAACTTTGTCTTTGCACAACTGTTTCACGCACACAGACAAAGAACATTCCACATGTGTTTGAGGCTCTGTACAACTTCTACTTTGGGTCTGACTTCCACTTGTAGAAGCAGGCTACCTTGTCCTGGAACCATATCAATCACAGTCTGTAGCACAGGGACTATGAAGCTAACGTTACCATGTGTGTGTGTGTATGTGAGGGGGGGGCTGAGCCAGGGGAGCAGGGAGCAGCAGGTGACAGAGACCCAGACCCCCGTCTCTCCCCTCCGTCTCTAGTTTCCCCCGTGTTTACTTGTGTGTGTGTTGCGTAACGCGAGCAGGGGCCGCGAGGAGGGGAGGCGGTGACAGCTTCCAAGGTGTTCACAGTCCACCCCACACACACATGCTTTCCCGTGCGTTATAAACCTCTCCAGGCGCTGATTTCACCGGCCAACCAGGGGAGGATAGGTCATGAGCTAAGCTAACAGGCAGCTAAGCTAGCGAGCAGCTAAGCTAGCACCCAGGGCTGTCTCGTTAGCAGGCCGACAGAGCATGTGGAATACTTAAACAGATGGGGGCTATTCGTAGCAGGGAGCTCACGCCACTTGCGCTCTACGATTTACGACGGTGTCCATTTTCTGAACGCGATGAGGGAAATCATGCAGAGAGAGGGTAACGTGGTTTGCTATCGAGCGCAACAAAGCGAGACGCGTCGATGACGATCGATTCCTTCTCCGCCACGCGGGACCAACAAAGAGCGTGCCGCTTTGCCTTCGTTAGCATAAATCTTTCTCTTTCCTTCTTGAGCTCTCTCTCTCTCTCCTTCTCTCTCTTGCTCTCTCTCTCTCTCCTTCTCCACCTGTGTTGTTTATCTCTTGAGAACCAGATTTTAAGCCCTAACGCCGCCCACTGGCCATGTGAGGGCATGACAGAGCCTTTACTTATGAGCATGCGAGTGTGTGTGTGTGTGGTGCCCCTGAGCTGGTTTCTCAGGCTGTGGGGGACAATGTACTTCTAATGAGAACAGGGTGTGTTGTACCTCTCACAGTGGAGAGAAACCCTGGCGGATGGCGACTTGTCCACAACCCAATGCATCTGTCTCAGTGGAGGTGTGTGTGTTTGTGTGTGAGTGTGTGTGTGCTCCAGAGCCACCTGTGTGTGGAGGGAGGTGAAGGCTGGATGCTCTTGAAGACTCAGCCTGGTGGAAGTAAGAGAGAGAGAGAGCTGAGTGTGAGTACAGTGTGTTGGCAGAGGCGGCACTCAGGACTGTCAGCCTGTCAGCCCGTCGCCGTCACGCCCTCCCCCGGCCCCCCCCGGGGGGCAGCACTGAAGGACAGGGGGCGGACGCAGCGAGGGGGGGGTGGGGGGACGGGGGTTCATGGGGACAGCCTCGTCTGGCCTTAGGGCCGCTCTGGTAGCTCACCTGATGAGTGTGCAGATCATAACCTCAGTGACCTGGATTTGAAACAGGCCTTGGCCCTGTGCTGCATGTCTTCCCCTCACTCTCTCTCTCTCTCACTCTCTCTCTCTCTCTCCCTGCCTTTCCTGTTACACGTCACTAAGCAACTCTCCAATAAGGCATAAGAAATGCCGGCCAAAACATAAAGATTGCTGTGTCCGAGCGAGTGTAACTAGCCTGGGCATGTGCCCTCTGCTCCTGGATCAGTTTCACGTCCTGTTTGTGAAGACAGGTTATGTGTGTTTACTCTGATCTGTGATCAGTGCTATGGGTGAAAGTTGACGTTGCCCCGGAGGCCTGAGACAAGGTCGGTAGGATCCACATGGGATTACAGCACCCTCTGCTGGGATTGGAGGACTTGGAGGACTATTAGCATGCTTTGCTCAAGCTTCAGATTTAGGTCAAATAATCGTTTGTATGTTTTAAATAAAATATCTTGCTGTGATTTATATATCTTTGGTACAGCCAAACCACTTGTCCAAATGTTGCCTTTTCTACCCAAGACTTGTCGATTTAGCAAGACTCGCAAATTCCTCGCTGTTTCAAAGGACTCCTCATTTAATCACAAGAAGAGGCAGTTGGGATAATTACCAATGGGTAGAAAGCTGAAAGCTAGAGGGCCCTTCATTTGGACCAATTAACATCATCGGAATTTGAATGTCAAGTTTGGGGACGGGAGGGGGTGGGAGGGAGAGGGGTGGGAGGGGGGGTGGAGGGAGAGGGTGGGAGGGGGGGGAGGGGGGGAGGAGGGAGGGATGAGGGTGGGAGGGGGTGGAGGGAGAGGGGTGGGAGGGGGTGGAGGGAGAGGGTGGGAGGGGGTGGAGGGAGAGGGTGGGACGGGGTGGAGGGAGAGAGGGTGGGAGGGGGTGGAGGGAGAGGGGGGGAGGGGGTGGAGGGAGAGGGGTGGGGAGGGGGGTGGAGGGAGAGGGTGGGAGGGGGGTGGATGGAGAGGGGGACGGGGTGGAGGGAGAGGGGGGGGAGGGGGGGAGGGGGGGGAGGGAGAGGGTGGGAGGGGGTGGAGGGAGAGGGGTTGGGGATGATGATGGGAGGAGGTGGAGGGAGAGGGTGGGAGGGGGTGGAGGGAGAGGGTGGGAGGGGGTGGAGGGAGAGGGTTGGGGATGATGATGGGAGGAGGTGGAGGGAGAGGGTGGGAGGGGGTGGAGGGAGAGGGTGGGAGGGGGGGAGGAGAGGGTTGGGGATGATGATGGGGAGGAGGTGGAGGGAGAGGGTGGGAGGGAGGGAGAGGGTGAGGATGATGATGGGAGGAGGTGGAGGGAGGAGGGGGGGAGGGGGTGGAGGGAGAGGGGTGGGAGGGGGGGGAGGGAGAGGGTGGGAGGGGGTGGAGGGAGAGGGTGGGGAGGGGGGTGGAGGGAGAGGGGGGACGGGGGTGGAGGGAGAGGGTGGGAGAGGGTGGAGGGAGAGGGTGGGGAGGGGGGGGAGGGAGAGGGTGGGAGGGGGGGTGGAGGGAGAGGGTTGGGGATGATGATGGGAGGAGGGTGGAGGGAGAGGGGTGGGAGGGGGGTGGAGGGAGAGGGGGGGAGGGGGTGGGGAGAGAGGGTTGGGGATGATGATGGGAGGAGGTGGAGGGAGAGGGTGGGAGGGGGTGGAGGGAGAGGGGTGGGAGGGGGTGGAGGGAGAGGGTTGGGGATGATGATGGGAGGAGGTGGAGGGAGAGAGGGGTGGGGAGAGGGGTGGAGGGAGAGGGGTGGGGATGATGATGGGAGGAGGTGGAGGGAGAGGGTGGGAGGGGGGGGAGGGAGAGGGTGGGAGGGAGGTGGAGGGGAGAGGGGGGGAGGGGGTGGAGGGGAGAGGGTGGGGAGGGGGGGGAGGGGCAGAGGGTGGGACGGGGGTGGATGGGAGAGGGTGGGAGGAGGGCGTGGGGAGGGAGAGAGGGTGGGAGGGGGTGGAGGGAGAGGGTGGGACGGGGGTGGAGGGAGAGGGTTGGGGATGATGATGGGAGGAGGTGGAGGGAGAGGGTGGGAGGGGGGTGGAGGGGAGAGGGGGGAGGGGGTGGAGGGAGAGGGTTGGGGATGATGATGGGAGGAGGTGGAGGGAGAGGGGTTGGGGATGATGATGGGAGGGGGTGGAGGGAGAGGGTTGGGGATGATGATGGGAGGAGGTGGAGGGAGGAGGGTGGGGGGGGTGGAGGGAGAGGGTTGGGATGATGATGGGAGGGGGTGGAGGGAGAGGGTGGGAGGGGGGGTGGAGGGAGAGGGTTGGGGATGATGATGGGAGGAGGTGGAGGGAGAGGGTGGGAGGGGGTTGAGGGAGAGGGTGGGAGGGGGGTGGAGGGAGAGGGTTGGGGATGATGATGGGAGGAGGTGGAGGGTGGGAGGGGGTGGAGGGAGAGGGTTGGGGATGATGATGGGAGGAGGTGGAGGGAGAGGGTGGGAGGGGGTGGAGGGAGAGGGTTGGGGATGATGATGGGAGGAGGTGGAGGGAGAGGGTGGGAGGGGGTGGAGGGAGAGGGTTGGGGATGATGATGGCAGGAGGTGGAGGGAAGAGGGGAGTAGAGAAATCTCTAGGTTTCCATAGAGACGAAGAATGTTGGAGTGGAGGTTCAAACTGCCCGTCACCATCATCTGTCGACGTTGGAGAAGCCTCCTCTGCCCCAGAGTTGTCTACGCAAGGCCTACACAGCCGGTCGCCTCTGTCCCATCAGCTGGCTTCATCCTCAACCCTCCCGAGGTGTCACATGACGCAGTCTCGGACACCCAGTCTTGGGCCTTTAATCTAGACCTTCCTCCTTAACGGCATGTTTACAAAAACTATCCAGGTGTAACTAGACTCAACAGTATTGTTGGAGACCACGAACCATCGCTTTCCTCGGCTCCCTCTTCGCTCTCCTCTCCCTCGCCTCGCCCTCCTCGCCCTCCTCGGAAGAGTTGAGAGGGGAATTGCAGATGGAAGGGACCGGAGGCTATCACTAAATGCAATTGGCACTCTATGAGGGTGTGTGTGTGATGGAGAGGGGGGTAGGGGTTGTAATGGCCCTGGGGTGGGGGGGGGGTGGTGGGGGGGGGTTGTGATGGCCCTGGGGTGGGGGGGTGGTGGGGGGGGTGTTGTGATGGCGGCCTCAGGCAGTCCTTCCAGACGGGGGGAGACAGCTGCAGGACTGGTGCATTGTGGGTGTACGAGTTCCCTCAAATCAAAGAAGTTCAGAGATGAGATAGATTTTTATCTTTTGACTGATTGAATGCAATCTATACCCATACATCATTTGATCTTGCTCGAGTCATTCCCCAACATGGATCAGGAGTGTGCCTGCATGGACCCCTGAAAGCAGGCAGGCAGTCCGTGTGGGTGTGTGTGTCCATGTTTAAACTGTGCAGCTTGTTCACTTGTGTGTTGTGTGTGTGTGCAAAGGGAACCCTACAGAGAACCTCCATTACAGAGCATTTTGCCTCAGGCTGCTCCCTCTCACCCAGCACATGCTCTGAATACTAATCAATCCAACAGGTGACACATCGTTGAAACGTGTACATTTTATGTAAACATTTTTTTTTAAAAAACTCCTTAGAAGGAATACGTTTTTTCTATATGTGGTTTTTCTGAAGTGTTTTATTCTCGCCCAATATATTGCTGGACTGATAGGCAGTATTTTCGTCAGTTGAGATGATGCAGTTGTCTCACTGCAATGTGATTCCTGTCCAACAGAGGGAGATAGAGATATGACAGTGTGCACATCTCTGTGAGGGCAGGTGTGTCCATGTGCAATGAATAGATCGATTATGCTTTTACAATGTGCAGGTACGTGCGTTCACAGCGTTGGTAGATGCCGTCTTTAACAACGGAATCATTAGTAATAAAGGTCCATTATTCATTAGGCTCTGCAGTGGAGACAAAGGTTAAGTCGTCTTTAATGGCTCAAAAGGGACTTGGATTTCAAGCAGTATACGGCCTAGGCCTGAGAGACAATGTATGGCGTCCCGATTTCTCAAATCATTACTGACCATTCCATCTCTGTCACGACTCTAATCTAACTGTAGGCCTAATCGAACTCTCGCTCGGATATTATCGTTTTCCTGTCTCCAGCCATTTATCTTGCCATCCTTTCAAGTCGAGAGTGAGATGGAACTCACATAAACACAGCCTTTGGGGCCCATGATAATCCAAACTTCCATTACACTGAGGATATGAATGCTGCTTCAGGTAGACAGAAAGGGGAGCAGTGAAGTGGAGGAAACGAGATGCAATTATGGGCCAATGGGGTTTGTTTCATTTCCAGGACGTCTTAATGGCGACTGTTGTTTTATGAACACTGAAATGAACGCTAACTGGGCTTTTGGTGAAGGGATTGTGACAGAAAGTAATTGGAATCTCATCAATTCCTCACCGAGAGAGAGAGAGTGTATATTATTCAATTCATAAAGCATGGCTCCTTTTTCTCCTTAACAATAAACTAAACGCATTACCTTCATTTCTTAATTCATGATATGGATAGATTTACAATCTGGATTTTAGCAGCTCCATGACCACGAGATTGGTCAATTTGTTCCGGAACAGCAGAGAGAGAGAGAGAAGCAAGGCATGTTTCAGAAAGGGACTGAAAGCATTGAGGTGCAGCAGAGCGAAACCCAAACTCAAATCCATTTGCCAATTATTCCCAGTTTGCAGTTTTAATATGAACTCCCAAACACAATATTTCATGTTTTTGATTCTCAACTAGGCCTGGCCTATTTGTCCAAGGCCTCTTTCTTTCTTTCCAATTAAGACAGTTGACGTGATTGATTCGTTTGTGGATTTACCATCAGAAAGAATCTTCTCCTGGCAAATAGCAACAGCCACTGAGAGTTAAGAAGTTTCCGAGAACCTCATGTATGGCAGAAGTTCTTTTTCATGCTATCCCTTTTCTTTCTTTTAAGCTTTGAAATGGTCTCCCCGGACGTACACAGAATGAGCCTCGACACATGATAGGCCTACTTTCTATGAAATATGAAGGAAGATGATCTCTCTCTCTCTTCCATGGGTTTTCACCATTTATAGTGGAAGATTGCTCCAAATGACATCACCCACCATTACTCACATTTTCAATCACCCAATTAAAACTCTAACTATCGCAGTAGGCTACTAAAGTTGCGTCTCCGATTGCTTGTTTCAGACGGTTTCTGTCGCTCGGGGATCGCGCCCGCCCGTGTTGCCCTAGTTTAGATGTGATCGAGAATGCCAGCATTTCTTTTTTATCATTTCCTCTCCTCGGATCAGTTGGATTACCATGCTAACCGCTAACCCACCCTGTCAGTGGGCTGTAGGTTGAAACGTTAGCGAGTACAAGTGATCCACATTGCTGGAGCGCTATCGTCAGCGCAACGCCTCCCCTGCGTGGGGCACCAAAAGCTTCCCCCGTCTAACCGCCCCGGGCCAGCTCAGTGCTGGAGGGGAAGGGTTTGATACCAGGCAGCTGTCCCTGGTGCTGACAGGAGAAAAAAAAAGCATCTAGAATCTTCCATGGTTTATTCAGTGAGCTTTCTCTCTCAAAGCAAGGACACTACTCTTTTTTTCTTCTTTTTTTTTGCGTGGACAGATGAAAGACCAGTCACTTCTCTGTGGGATAGGGGGGTTTATCAAAACGGGCTTCTGCGCTTGACGCCTTGTCAGTGTGTTTAACACTCATCTGGCAGGAGGGGAAATGGTTGTGAATATTAAAGCCCCGTGGATCTGAACTAACGGGTTTTCCGGACCGTTCCGTCGCACTGAGAAGTTCAAAACGCCCTGTTTATCACAGGAAACGTTTTCACCCGGTCCCCAATCACAGTCCCAACATACCTACAGAGGATGAATAAAATCAGAGCGAGTTTAATTCAGAATACCTCCTCCTCTTTACCAGCAAACTGCATATCAGTTCCACGAGTTGGTCATGGTCTTTGCAGCCAGTACATTCTCCTTTCCTTCGACCGGTCAATAATGATAATAAGTGATAAGGAACCGCCCGGAGCCTCCTAAGAGACAGACTCGACCCTGAGAGCTGAGAGGTGCAGCCACTCTATTATGTATGAGGCGCAACCTTGCTGCTGGCGTAATGACCGCAGTTTGACCCAGAATCGCACAGATCAACCAACACTTTCCATCAAATTCAGTGGTAGGAAAACCTCCGCTAAGTTAACTGGGATGAGCCTAAACAGCCTCGAACCCTCCAGCGTACCCCTCCTCACAAAGGGGTTGGTTCTGTCCTTCGTTGAAGAAGCGGGAAATGCTGCCCCGAGAAGCCTGAGCTGAAAAGGCTTGTGTGTCGCCGCCGTAAATCTGCTTCTCGGTGACTGCCCCGTTGGGAAACATTCCGCTCGGAGGTGGAGTGGATCTGTGATGGTGTCGTCGGCGGCTACGGCGCGTCGTTAGGACGGTGTCTCTTTCGGTGTTTATAGCCAGAAGGACTGCCTGTGTGTGTCTGTATGTGTATGTGTATGTGTATGTGTATGTGTATGTGTATGTGTATGTGTGATGTGTGTGTGTGTGTGTGTTGTGTGTGTGTGTGTGTGTGTGTGTGTGTGTGTTGGGTGGAAAGGGGTGTGGGGCGTGTGTCTGCATGTGTGTCTGTGCGGTTTGTGTGTGCGTGCGTGCATGTGTGGATCTGCAAATGGATCGGTGTGTGTGTGTGCGTTCCGTTCGTGTGTGTGTTCATGTGTGTACGTGTCGGAGAAGCGGAGCGTTACCATGGCAGTGCCGGAGTTCAATGGGGTCCCTCGCTTTTACGGTGCGCTCGCCCAATCCCAGAGGGACGGCAGACGGAGGGAGAACAGACGAGCCCGTCGAGGAGTGGGCTTAAAGGTAGAGAGGGAGCGCCGCCGCGGAAGACGACAACATCAAGTCATCTCTCAGCCTTGGTTATGCTCGTCGGCACACACTCCTCACATGCCCGACCAGGAAGTGAGCCTCGCTCAGGTCCCCTGGAGGCGGGCTCCCGCGAACAGAACCAACATGGCTGTCCGAGATCAGTGGCATCTCCTCGCAGCGTACGCGCCGGCGCTCGACCCGCGCAGGAGCACGCCGTCGTAGGCGCTCCGTGATCACATCGCTGAACCTCGTTTCCGAAAGGGTGCACTCGCGTTAGATTTCTTTGAGGGTGCGTTTATCCATTTATTTTAGCGCCTGTAATGGCCTTGTAACTTGGGGTAAATTGATTTCATTAACTCAGCCTGGAGAGGAAATTAATTGCCACTAGATGAACGCCACACATTAATTCTAGGTAAAGACTCCCTTTATTAATGAAAGGCAGAAGAGGCATTGTGATTTATTCTGGTGCAGACTGAAGAGACAGTGGGATCATATCAGTTGTTCTGGTTTACTGCTGAACTCATTTTGGTAGTGGGTCTGATGGTCATGGAATTGCGTAAACTTGAAACAGGTCATTATTGGCTAACAGCGAACAACAACGTGTGTTCTGGAAACTAACAAGAAATGCAGACGCCTTCTCTAAGTAAAGACAGTAAATACATCCTTTCTCTCTCTCTCTCTCTCTCTCTCTCTCTCTCTCTCTCTCTCGCTCTCTCTCTCTCTCTCTCTCTCTCTCTCTCTCTCTCTTTCTCTCACACTCTCACACACATATTTATGCTCACACACACAGACAAACACACACACACACATTCTCCAAGGCTGTTGGTGGCAGATAAGCGGACGCGAACAGCGACGATAATGACGTGTCTCTGTCTCTCCTCTGCCTTTCTCATTGACTTTGACCCTGAAAATATCAGGGCGACCAACAAAGTCTTTCGCCCCCTTTCAACGTTTCCAGTAGCCTTTCGACTGAGCCACGAGACCGTCGCCCCGACGACCCATCGATGAGCTAATGTATTCAGGTCATATTGAGCCTCCAGCAGCCCTCCCAGATGCACAGTCACATCCCAGTGAAGGGTAATTACGTTGGGCTAAGGGACGCTGAGGAGAGTAAACATGATTAGAAGCCCAGATTTCCAGATAAACGACCCACAGTCTAGTTTATGCTTCTTTGGGACGTATTAACTTATTTAGGGCTGCTTCAGTTTACTTGCCTTGATTAACTCAGTGTTTACTCTCTTCCATCTCGGCGTCGACTCTATGGCATGCATATCAATGTTGGTTTATTTGAACATGACGTGGATTAAATAGGAAAATAGAGACCTCATAGGTGAAGTGGGAGATTAGCTAAATCGAAATCTTTTGGCAAATGTTTGTGCCGCACATATGCACACACTGTCGCATGCGCGTGCACACCTAAACACACCTGCACACACACCCACACGCACATACACACATGCACACACACCACAAGCATAACCCACCACTAAGCAGAGCCCACTTTTCAGACAGCCTTTCAGCACTTTCTTCTTTTTTTTGGAAGTGACATTTTCAAGAGCCCCGTTACTGCCTTGGCACTTGGATAAATAATTGCCAACGAGGGGATTATAGAGTAGTGTTCCAGAAAGACAAGAAGCCTGGCGCTGTCTGTCTCTCGCTGTCTTTCACACACACACACACACACACACACACATTCACGCACACACACACACACACACATTTGGCACATCTGTACCACATCGTAGCTTCTGAAGTCGGCCCCTAGGGATCCCGGCCATGTTGGGAGGTGAGATAGCAGTCCATCCTGGCCTTGACCCAGACCTGCAGACAGACAGACAGACTGGAGGAAAGACAGACCTGCAGACAGACAGACAGACAGACAGACAGACAGACAGACAGACAGACAGACAGACAGACTGGAGGAAAGACAGACAGACAGTAATCCCCATATGTAGTGTGTCATACATCTACTACACACCCCAAGGCAGAATACTGTTAGTAACCTTTGAGTGACCACTCAATTAAGAATAAATCACCGTACGGTATACATGTTGCCAGAAAACGGCTTTCAACTGACCTTCCTCACACTCCTGTACGAAGCGACCTGAAGTAGTCAGTCGTTTCTCTCTCGACAATCGTCTTTTGATTCCAACCAATTTGAAAGAAGCCAAGGCCATTCTTTTCCAATTAAGACAAGAGACAGAATACGCCTTTTGGATGTAAATGCGATGGCATTTGCATCTCCATGCCAATTTGCATTTATAGTGATTCAGTTGGGTTATTTAGACATGTTTAGGACTGCACGACATCAACCAAAGCATTTCTAGAAAGGGAAGAGAAAAAAAGGGCTGTCTTTTTTAGTCTGGAACGAGGGAAAGTAAAACAATGAAGAGAGGGACTAGTACCATCTCAGCGCTCCGGGATTGGGATGAAAAGACCGAAAGGAGAAGATTGGGTTATCAAAACCTCGAGGAGAGAGCACCGACATGAGAAATGTTGTGGGAGAACGTTTCAGGAAAGCAACTCCTAATGAATGGACGGTGAATACCAGCTGATATGTTTGTTTGGGTGAGGGAGACACCCTGGAAGTGTGTGCAGAATGCCAAGTGGAGGCTGTGAATAAACAGAGTCAGATTTCATTACTAATGGTATTACTCTCCACCTGGTTATTACTGGAGCGATAAGGACTGTCCATAGGAGGGATGAGTTCATACAGATACCTGGATTGACATGGCCTGACTTTTCGAATCAGATGGCAAAAGTCACACTGCATGTTGACCTATGCTACCTTTGCTACCTTGAAACGACGGGGGAACATAGGGAAATGTACACACATGTGGTTTAACAAAGAGATTTCCTTTGTCGTGTTGCTGAAATAAAAGGAAACATTGTCTGACACAAGAAAGTTGGAAGCGTTTTTTTATCTCTCTCTATCTCTCTCTGTCTGACTTTGTCTCTTTCTATCTCTCTCTCTCTCTCTCTCTGTTGCCTGAGTGGACCTGTGCTATTGGGTTAGCCACAACGTAAGAGAACAGCACTGACCCCGGGCGTCCTGCTATCGATCGATCGCTCCGTTGGCCAGCGTCCTTGTGGATCCTCTGTGGAGCCAACACCTCTGTCAACACCACTCTGACCCCCCCCCCAGCTAGCTGGCGGCCGGCCACATGTTTCCCTGCTTCCAGAGCCCCACGAAACTCTCCCAACAGCGGGGGAGAAAGACTTCAGAGTCTCGCGATGGAGAGGCTGGTAAATCAACTGCACGTCGACTCGAAATGAATCGTGAAGTCATTTCACTTCATGGACGGTGACATTTGTGATTACGATGGTCTGTGATTATATATATATATTTTTTTACTGTGATTGAATATCTTTCTTTACAGGAAGTCTATACTTGATGGGGGGGGGGACGTTGAGTTCTTGGATTTCTTCTCGCTTGAGCGGGTCACAGCGGAAACACCATCATTAACACAGCTTGTGTTTCCTCTTCGTTCCGTGGGGTTCAGGGGATCTGTTCTCAAATGTGGGTGGGACGACTTTTCTTAATAGCTAAAGATGCAGCCGTTATATAATGTTCTTAATAAAAAGTGTGTGTGTGTGTGGGACACACAGATTGGCCTTTTTCAAAAAGCGTCTGGGATATGTATGATGAAACCCATGCCCCGTGTGTGATCTTGAACGACTGCAGTGTGGTCCGTGGGAAGGTACCTAGCTGGTGCAGACTGGTTCCTTTTACGATGTGCGTCGTTTCAGATGCACCTTGTGTCCAGGATGTTTCCTCAGTGATTTACAGCTGCTGTGTCATTTTAATTAAATCCTGCCTACAGATGCATGGTGACGTAAACCCTGCCCTGAAACGTTGACATGGGGCCCATTCACATCCTCTCACGCGCCCGCCACACTCTCACGCAAAAGGGGGAACATTGACAACGACACGCTGGACGGTGACGAAAGACGTTGACCAATGGGGAGAAGTCTCGATCTGGAAAATGCAAATCTTGGTCTTCAGGATCACACATTGGCCCCCCCCCCAAAAAATGATGTAACGGCTTGTTTCATTCAGGTATCGTACCATCTGGCCAAATTACATTTCAGCGAACGCAAGACGTTTCAATTCCCGTGGACTTCATATCTTCCCTGTTCAAGTAAAAACACCAGTTATGGTAGAGGGGGCATATTGAAAGGTCCGTGTCATAATACAAACAGCAATTCCAACTTTTAAATAGGTTTCTCCGAAAGAAGAATAACAAGATCCTGTGATGAATATGGAAATCGGCATGGGGATTGTCAAACGGCCTTTCAACCCCAAATGAAACCACAGCCAAGTTGTTGATTTAGCTTGGATGTGTTTGGGCTCTCAGTTAGACTGCGTGATTGAATCTCAGGCAAAGCCCGAGCAGGTCACCGCAGAGGGCAGACGGGGTCGGGAGAGAACGCGGAGACATCTGGAACACTCGGTCTCTGCTGGGGTTTATTCTTCTGGATGAATATCACACTGGATGAAGGTCAGGGGGGGGGAATATATGGACGCGAATGGAGTGCGGGACCAGATTGAAAAACAAACCCGACGCGATCAGCGTTTTCTTTGATCACCAGCGAGTACAACAAACACCAGTCTAATCCTTAGCAGTGCTGCCTCCCTCTCGATGAGGCCTTTGTGCTGTCTCACTGGGGCGTGTGAGCTGTCGCCTGTCAGGGTTAAGGTTTCAGCTAGGTATAGTGTATTAAAGTGGATTTAGACACGATGGGATCCCCTACAACCTTCCAGAAGTGGAAGCAGCGTGATTTAATAGCGCTCCTATGCATCCATCTAAGCACACGAGAGGTGTGTTAAGACACGGGGACATGTTCTGAACAAGGGCTGCTGGCGATGGCTGTGAGCGACTTAACATAATTGGGCCTGGCAGGAATGAGTGCGCATATAGACGCTGAACTAACAATGTTGATCAAATATAACGGCGCGGCTGGAAAATGTAGAGTGCCTGCACACTTCCTGTGGTGCTCATTGCCAACCTTCGGGGACATCGAAGAGTGAAGAGTGTGTGTGTGTGTGTGTGTGTGTAGTCAGTCCTTCCCCCCCCCCTCCCCCCACTTTAACGTCCTAAAAAAAGCATTGAAGAAAAATGTGTTGAATGAAAAAAACGGACCGAACCAAAATGGGGAGGGAGAGGGGGCCCAAATTGCAATCTCATCTCATGGGGTCCACATCTTTAGCGGCGCCCCTGCCAACCTTGATACGATCAACTCATATTCAATATTCCAATAGGAAGCGCTGCGATACTCATAGAAGAGCTGTGATGCTGCAAAATGTGTCCCGTCTCCAGAGCCTGCTAAACGAGCACATGATGGATAGGCTTGAAAGGTTGTCATTACCAACGTCAAACTTAAGCAGGCGGGCGATTACGTTCACAACAAAAGGATGTGCGAAAATAACAGACATCGAACACAGGTAAACTGCATGAGAAATACAGGTCGTTACCACTCTGCATGACACCGGGATCGATTCAGATGACATATTAACATGTATTTCTGCTGAAGACGTTCTCCCGCCTTCTGACTCACGTTCTGTCCGTTGCGTAAGGTCCTGAAAGCCTCTCCTGTCTCATTAAGCACGACCAACCTGACACAGTCAAGGAAGAGACATGCACGACTGTGAAATTACACAGTAATCACACGGCACAAAGCGCCACCATGTCTTCCGGTAATTTCTCGGGACCTCAGGTAATTTCGCAGCGTGTTGTTGTCTACGGCAGGAGAACTCTAAAGTCATTACAAAAGGGGAATGAGGTGATATTTAAGAAGCTCCAAAAAAATAAAAGAAGGATTTGCAGACTCTCCGTTGGTGGGTTTTCAAAGAGAGCTTGTGAGGCTGGCTGAGCTGGATACTCCAGTAATAAAGTGTGTATCACATTAGGGCTTTGGGGATGAGGAGAGAGATTCCAAATAGGATTAGTCTTTATCACAGAAACCCTGGAACCTCCTCTCCGTTTCTTCATTTTGGTTTTCTCTCAGGGAGTGGGGAGTTTGTCATCAAAGAGAATCCTTTTCTCTCGCCAGGTGTTAAGTACAGTATATCCTCTTCTTCGCCTCAAGAAGATAACACTCTCACGAAAGCACCAAAATTGTACTGTGGTTCTCACGCTTTAGATTGAACTGCTAAACAACCAGAGGCCCTAAAGCAATTGACTGTGTGCATCTAATACAGTTCAATAATCCAGATAGCTCTTCGATGAAAGCACTATCAGATATGCTATCAGGAGTTTTTTGGGGGTGGATTTAAGTTGTGTAGGAACTTCAACTTCCTAGGAATGAGATGTTTTATCGAGGTGAATCATGAAGATGGTATATCCGTGACAGATACTAGATACTCGTAGCCACAAGTAGACAACATGTGTTTCTCATCGCAGTGACTTTTATAACAGCTGAGATAAGGTTGAACTCTGACTTCAAAGGCACCTCTAAAACCAGGGGACATAATGAAAAGATAAATCAAGACTGATATTCCCCTCAAACGTCATTCCATGCTAGCCACAACAGGACGTGTGTACAATGTGTGTTGAAAGAACACTTTTTATATCCTGGACCATGGCAATAACAAGGATTAGCTTTCTAACGATAACACGATACCAGCTTAACTTGGCTTCAACTGGAATGTAATTCACAAATGGCAAAAGGGAATTGCCAAGTAATAAAAGAAAGGCTGTTTTGTTCTGCTTGTCCATCACTATGTAGCGTCCTAGCTGTGCATGGCAGTGGAGTGTCAAGAAATGAACCTCTTTCTCTCTCTAAATCAAGCCTGACTCAATATTTCCTCTTTATATGACAGCCGTATCAGCTGTCTGAGTTACCAGGGAAGTATCTGGATGTGTGGAGAGCAGAGACGAGGGCAGACGGACAGCGTTGGAGGTTACGCCGTGAGCAATCGCTCTTCTCTAACCCAACCAGACAGCCGGCCCAGCGTCGGCAAAGAGGGTGCAAATTGTGGGAAAAATCAATGCTAATTGAGTTTCCTGGAAGAGTTATTTCTGATTTAATACAGCCTTTGCTGATGAGATTTCTGTCTTTCTTTGTTCAAGGGGTGGTGGCAGGAGGGGGGAGGGCGAAGGTCGCACGAGGTGACGCTGGTCGTTTTGGGACCTGAGAGAAAATCAGTGAGGATTTATGACGGTGAAGAGGCCGTTTACTGGTTTTATTCCTTGAACCGGTGAAGGGGTGGGGGCTTGTGTGAAGTCCTTCCACGGGGAGCCAAGTAGCCAAATGGGGTCAGAGGGGCTGCTGAGGAGGCTTCTGGGAAGTGCCCATGCACATCTGTGTCTTTCTGTTGATGCATTCGAATGATAAAGACATGCATTGATATGCATTAGAGAGTCCCCACGTCAGGTGACGCCAAAAGAGAGGCCGTCGCGCGGGGCTGCGATGTCAGGGCGCGAGGCGGGGAGCAGATTGCCTGCGAGGCCGTCGAATCATTCCACCTTCACCACAACCTGATTGAAATGCCAAGGGACGGTACTCAACCCTTCAGATGGGGGAAAATGTACAAATGCCGCCCGAGAATTCCAATTGCTCCAATCTTCGATCATCATCATCATCATCTTCATCGCCGTTGTTCAGATACGTGCTCTCGTGATCTTTCGCCATCATCCAGGCCATTTTCATTTGGACGCAACGTTACTGAAAGGGGTGATGCATGATTTTGAGCTGGATTTTTTTTAAATGACATTTCCGATGATTAAATCCAAACTGAATCTGAAATAACAACCAAGAACATGAACCGAAGGGGGGGGAAAAACCACAGTCAGCCTTTTAGGGTGAAATGTTTTATAAAAAATATGAACTTAATTCTCACATAGAGACATACAATGTTTGGCTTTGTTTCTGATACTTTACATTTTCTGAAATTATGTCCACAAGGATTTGTCGGTAATTAACCAGCGATACATGGCAGCAAATACATAGAGACGTTATCACTATGAAGATTGAAATACTCTTAAACAGACGTCATTAACAACACTTTGAAGGAAACATGTTCTCAACCGAAGCACAGCTGTTTCATCATGAATTACAGACAAAAACGGACAGACATTCATGCACCAAGGCTTGTGTTTGCCTTTGGCTTTTAAAACAACAAAATAGTAAATAAGGCATTCCGTTGTCATGTTAGCAGCAATGGAAAAGTGAAATATATGTATAAATATATATAAATGGAACAACAAGTTTTCCATCCAATGAATATATACTTTCTGTACCTCCCCTTCTTAGGTTCACTCCACTACACCCCGCCCCCCTGCCCCGCCCCCCTGCCACCCCCCCCCACCCCTCAGAATACACCTCCGAATACATTTGAAATGAAAAGAAGGCCATTCACTTTTAAGTCGCGGTCATCGAAAGATGTCACGAGGACGTATAGGACAACAAAACATGAACGAGAGGTCCTTTTTGACATTTCTCTAATCTCCTCCTCCAGCGCTTGCCCGTCGCCAGTCCCCCCCCCGTCCTCCTCCTCCGGTGCCTAAGAGTCGTCCTCGGTTTTCACCACGTGATAAAGCGTGACGTTGAAGAGCACCTGGTGTCCGTTGTTCCAGGCGTAGAGCGCCCGCTCCCGAGCGTTGTAGTCCAGCATGGAGATGTGAAAGTACTGGTTGTGGAAGGGGATGTCCGTGTACTCGTAACTCGACGTCTTGGTGGAGTACGAGTAGTAGACCTTGGCGCCGGTGACGTGCGAGTTAGTGATGTAGAGCGTCCCGCAGATCATGAAAGACTCCCCCGCGTTCCGTTTGGAATACTCCGTGTTCCACGTCTGCAGCACCTCCAGGGTCTCCGGATGGATCCGGGAGACGACGATATTCCCCGCGTTCTGATTGGTCGCGTACACCACCCACAGGCCCAGCTCGTCGGCCATGACGTCGATGTCGGAGTAGCCGCCCCACGTGTACGGATACGAGTTGTGGAAGCCCTGCGTGGTCCAGGGCGCGCTGGGCCGCCACCTGGCCCGTCTCAAAGTTGTACCTGACCACGATGTTGCTCTGGTACTTGTTGTAGTACAGCGAGCCGTTGTACACCACGTGGTTGGTCCCGTCCCACTTGGACGGCAGGTTGTAGGTTCGAGACACGACGCCGGAGACAAAGTCGTCCATGGTCTTGTACTCGCGCACGATCCTGTTGTTGGTGTAGCTGTCCATGTACCACACCTGCAGACGGAGGGGAGATGAACGTACATGCTAGCTAACACACCACGTGGGAAGCGTCCAGACTTTCACAGACATGCCTCCCCTGTTTATACTCGCGCGCTAAGGCAAAAGGTCGTCCACTGCGTCGTTGCTTTTAAGTCCGGCATAAAAGGAGAATTTACCATGGCTCATAAATCAAGGCGCGTTGTACGAGGCGATAGAGAAGCAAATTAGATTTCCCCACCTTGGAAAGTGCTCGATGAAAACCAACACCATGACACTGGTCATGTCAACCTTTAATAATTGTAATAAATTCCCCCCACTTGGAAAAGTCAGCAGAGATGTTTGTCCTACGGCAAACGAAGTGGACACGCCCACACAAAAAAGACACATGGGCATGAGCAACATACAGGGAAGCAGACATGTACACACACACACATACATGCAGTACTCCATACACATGCACACGTTTGCACTCACACGCACCCACATGTACACCTAAGCATACGCGTATACACACACACATGTGACCATGCACTTACGCACACACCAACACCCATCCAAAAGACAAGACTGACCCCATTTCCGATCAGGTACGCATACATATACACATGCACATACACGCATGTGCAGTACTCCACACACACACACACACACACTTGCTCACACACACACACACACACACACACACACTTACCCGGTTGTTTTTGGGAGAGGCCTGTGCATCAGTCATCCATGCTCCGTAGCGGGTTCCAGATGTCTTGATGGTGACGGGTCCAGTGATTTTCATTAATTTCCCACACGCTGTTAATAAAGAAAACCGGCGATAAGAGATTCTGTTTTCCCCCCTGTTTGCCTAGCTGCATTTCTCCAGACAATTTGTCGTCTGCGCCCCCCTTGTGACGAGCATGCTGGGTGTCTCCAACACTTCCTCCCTGTCTGTCGTATTCTGACTGTCAAGCTCTTGCTTCTGAGGACGATTGCGTGCTGGGCGACATTTGGCATTAAAAAACAATTCCGAGTTGTTATGGTTATGGACCAGTCTCGTCTGAAACTGACTCCATGGCCTACCAGTTAGACTCCTCTATTTCAAGGTAACCAGCGACATCCCACCAATGGAGTCTCATCATCTGTTTTCAAGGTTATTCTCTTCTCTCAATACTCTCAGTCAAAGATTACAGTGGGTCGCTAGAACGTGCAATGCGCAGTCGGAATCGTGCCATCCACTGTGGCTTTTGACGAGTGGGTTTATCATTGACGCATGAAGAGTAGGCTCCCTCTCTGGGAGGCCTTTACTTCCTGTACAGTAGCACATGCTCCCTGTGATGTAACCGGTGGGTGGGGGGGTAGAGCGGAGCATGTGGACTCACTCAGCTTCCCCATGCAGTTGCGGAGCCGGCTGTCCAGCCGCAGGACCCTCTGGAAGAGCTCGTCGTAGTCGTACGCCCCCACCTCCTCCTGGATGCCCGTCAGCACGGCCGACAGGTTGCGGATCTCCTCCTTGAACTGGGAGACGATCGCCGCGTCCGTCTTGTACTGCTCCAGCACGGGGATCAGAGGCACCAGCTCGTCCATCTTCTCCTTGATCTCCTGGTGGGGCGAGGGGAGGGGCGGGGGTTTGAGAATGGTGGGAGAATGGAGGGGATAGGGGGAGAGGGATAGGGGTGTGGGGGGCAGAAGGCGGCGAGGGAGAGAGAAAACGGGAGAGGGAAGGAGAGCGAGGGGGTGAGAAGGGGAGGTGGAGAAGATGGATTAGATTGATGGCCAGGGGGAGATTTACGTGTCCACCTTCTGTGATGTGCGAGGTGGAGGTGGCGGGTTCAACTGTTGAATGGTTAACAACAGACACGCTCCATCCTGACAGGGCTGTCTCCAGCCTTCAGGACTGAGGACGTGGCCGTAATACGAGTGGAGCATCGTCGGGTGGTCGACCTGCACGGCTACCTGGAAGGTACGGGCCAGGACGACTTTCCTGCTGTCTTCCACCTGCCTGAACTTGGTCCTCAGCCCCTTCATCTGGTTCTCCATCTTCATGACGTACTGGAAGTCCCTCTGGGTGCGCAGGTTCAGAACCTCGATGGACTGCGACATGTTCTGCACCTGCGGACAGAACCCCCACACACACACACACACACACACACACACACACCCACACACACACACACATACACACACCCACACACACCCACACACACACACCCCCACACACCCTTCAAACATCAGAGATAGAAGACAATATTACACTGCGTTCATCAGCTGGCGGGTTTGACAAATCGTTGAGAGAGTTTTGACATATGGGCCTAACATCGCGTGATCAATGTGAGGTAAATGATCTTGCGCTTTCTGGCACTCTGTACATCTGTTGTTTTCTCATCCCTCTCCAAGTATTGGGTTTCCAACGAGAGAAACAAAATTAGCAGGCTCCTGGGTTCTCCTGTGTTTAACAGACTATGTCAGGCAGCTGTGCCCAACACATCTGCATAATGACACAGGCAGAGCTTAGCCTCCCTGTACTTTGATTAAAAGCCAAGCTATTAGTCATCAGTACAGGTATTAATGGCTTCTTAAATCACTCTCACTTTGGCACTGAAATGACTTGTCAAAGAGCTGTGTAATAAGTCATGTACTTTGGATGGGAAAGCAGAAGTTATATCCAACGACAGACGGGTCCAATTTCTGGGGAAATTGTGGGGTGTGCTCTTGTATTCTGAATCTAGTCGTAGCACAGCAGCCAGCTGTAGGTAGCCTACATGCAGGTAGCAACGCTAGTGCTAACTAACTATTTATCTGGTCGGCTCCATGACGCTGGGTAAGTGGGGCTCGTGAGACTGCTCACCAAAAGAACGAAGGGGAACCCACTTGTCTAGCAGATGAAGACATGTTGCCTCAACTTTCCTAGACTACTATATTCGACTTTGTTAAAGTGTAACTGGTCAGTTTACCTGGAAAAGATAATGCACCGTATCTTCAGTTTGATGTGTCATAGATGTGTGTGTGTGTGTGTGTGTGAGAGTGAGTCCTGGCGGGTGTGCGTGTATATGTGTGTGTGTGTGAATGAAAGAAAACTTTATCGCCCATTTGTTCTGCACCAAGAGCTTAAAAACAGAGATACATTCAACACTGCAGACAGGACAGCAAAGTGGACATAACACAATTATTAAAAAGCACAGCGAGACAATAAAAGCAAGAAAAAAAAGAATACAAAGATACAGCTGAAGGCATCGCAGGAGTAATGTGAGTACGTGTGTGCGTGTGTGAAAGTAGGTAAGCTTGTGTTTGTGTGTGTGTATTCATGTATGGTGTGTGTGTGTGTGTGTGTCGGTGTGTGAGAGTGTCAAGGTGTGTCAGTGTGTGTCACCTTTTCCAGTAGCTGGCGGAGCTGCCTGCTCTTGGCGTCTCTGGAGCAGAGGCTCTGCTCTGGAGCCACGACCGTGCAGATACAGCGACCATCTGCATCCTGCGCTGAGCTGTACACCTGCCAGCCCTCCTTAGGCCCGATGGTCTACAGACACACACACACACACACACACACACACATGCACGCACGCACGCAAACACACACACACACACATGCATATACACACACATGCACGCACACACACACACAGACAGGCAGTTATGCCAACAAATGATGCTTGTCTAGACTTTCCAAAAACTCCAATGTTCGGGGAGGTCACATTCCATTTTGGAGTTTGCTCAAAACAAACCGGAGCATATGGTGTGATATGATGTGTCTGTCTGCTGCTGCTAGTTCCAGTACGCTGACTGCTTTGGCAGACAACAATGACTCAGTCTCAGGCTGAACTATCCAGCCCAGCCTGTCCGTCTTTTTCATAAAGTCTCAGCTCCCGTAAAGAGAGGGAGACAGAGAGAGGCAGACACACCGTAAACAGGGTGAGCCAACAAGAAACAAAATAGACGGGAGGGAGAGAGGGAGGGAGAGACACAACAAAGATAAGGAGGAAATAAGAAAGAGGCAGAGAGACATATGAACACGGGAGGAGAGAGGGAGAGACACACAGAGAGGAGGACAGGAAGAGGGACAGAGAAAGAGGGACAGAGATAAAGGGAGAGACAGAGAGAGAGTAAGAGGGAGAGACAGGGACAGAGATAGAGGGAGAGAGAGATAGAGGGAGAGAGATAGAGGAAGAGAAAGAGATAAATTCAGAGACAAAGAGAGGAAACAGGAGAGAGGAAACAGGAGAGAGGAAACAGGAAAACAGGAAAATAGGAAAATAAATGATTAAAATTTTCTGAGAGAGAGAGAGAGAGAGAGAGAGAGAGAGAGAGAGAGAGAGATAGAGAGAGAGAGAGAGAGAGAGATAGAGAGAGAGAGAGAGAGAGACAGAGAGAGATACACAGTCCACCCTCTCTCCGTGCAGAGAGTAAACCAGTGATTGTCCACTGAGGCTGGCTTCAGAGGAACACCTTTGTGAGGATGATTAATGACCACACTCTCAAGTGCATCTCTGTGAAGCCACTGCAGCCGGCTCTCTTCTATCTAACTCAAATAGGAATATTGAATCGCAAAGGCTGAAGAAGATTATGGAGTTTGAAGTATGAGCGTTTCGCTGGAGGAAGCTCTTTTGCCTAACCCGCAGTCAATTACAAACATGATCTAATTATCATGAAGACCTTGCTTTGATATTCAGTTTTCCACAAATCATTTGCCAAATCAAACCACTAATTGGGTTTTTTATTATGCAGGTTCTGTTACTCACTTAGATAGTTACTCGCATTTCTGGTCTCTGCTCGAACAAACGTACAAAAGACTCCGGTAGAGCTCTGCACTGAACCCACCAATCACATCCGAGGTGGTTCATTGACACCCCCACCAGCACACAACACAGGCCTGCACCACTGAACACGACACCCCAACCAACAGGTACGAAAAGCACGCACACTCGTACGCGGCGCGACTCATCCAAGAGAAGTAGTCTAACAGAAACATACATTTTCTGCCCTTTCGATACAAGATTATATTCACATGAAAAAGAAGCCTGGGGAACGGAGTGCTCCTCTGTTTGCATGAACGTCGCTCCACGTTCTGCGTCCATCGATCAAACTGTCTAAACAAAAGGCTGTGAGGTATTAGAGGCGACCGAAGTGGAATGCACATGTCTGGCCCTGTAATTGATGATCGCCCTCCTTAAACGAGTTAACATCTCTGCTCTAACGGAGAACAATACGGACTGGAGCGCCTCCCCGACTGGATGGATCTAGGAGTCGGTCGTTCGTGGGAGTCTGAACATGACAAACGGTGACCTGCGTGTAGCAGTGTGTAGCCTCGCGGGATGGGGGTGTGTGACAAACGCAGACAACAGCTCATCTAATGTCAAGGCCGCACACACACACAAAGGGGTGGCTCGAAATAGAGTGTGACTGATAAGTGTTGCTCGTGTGTAGGCGTGCGTGGGTGTGTGTCTGTCTGATTGTGCGTATGTGATTGTGTCTGTGTTGCGGATGTCTGTCTGACATGTGTTTGCGTGTGGGGGTGTGTATATGTGGGTATGTATCTGATTGAGTCTGTGTGGGTGTGTGGGTATGTGTCTGTGTGTGGGTGGGTGTGTATGTGTATATGTGGGTGTCTATCTGATTGACTCTGTGTGTGTGTGCGTGGGTGTGTGTGGTGTGTATGTGGTTGTGTGTGTATGTGCGTGGACCGGGAAGGCTGTGTTTGCCCGTGTTTGTATTGTAAACATGCCACAAAGAGAGGCAGACCCGTCAACAGATAAGTGTCGGTAGGAAGCGTCCGTCAGGCGGCCGGAGAGAGATAGCAGGTGAGAGAGCCAGAGGAGAAGGCACAGGGCGCTTGTTATTGCCAGGGAGAAATGGCCCGGGCTACAGAACCCGGAGAGAAATTCATTTCCTCAAAACCCGTCGAGGCGCGGACTCCTCCGACCCCGCGGAAGACGACGGCACAGATCATTCCGGAAGAGATTGTTTCCGAGTGACCGGAACCCCGTCCCATCACCAGACCTCTCGCCGCTCTCCTCCAAAAGCGTGTCTCCCGCCGAACGAACCCTCGCCTCTGCCACGCGCACTGGGAACAGACAGCCGGGAGAGAGAGCGATCAAACACTATCTTTTTAAGCAAAGATAGTGCAGAGCTCCATCCCATAGTCAATGACTTGTGGAGCCACGAGAGGAATACCGATGAGAGGCACCTAAGTGAGCCAGACTCACTCTGTGTCTACCTCCACAAACAGGCTGGTTCGGAGTACACCATCCCCCAGATCACGACGCACCTCGCACTCTCGAGCTCTCCCCGTTCACGTCGCCATGGCGGCGATCATGCGGCGATCATGAGCGAGCTACTAATTGGAGGGACACATGCATGATCAGGCCAGTTGATTACATGTGGAGGAGGTCTCCGGTACATTCTCCTCTCGGCAAAACTCCCACAATGCTTTGCAGTGACAGACGTCTGGCGAGGAAGTCGAAGCTCCTCCGAGCTACAATCACGGTAATTAAGAAGGGAGGGGAATCTAGAAAGCCGGTAAACTGTACCCAGTGCCTGGAATCATTCTTCAAATTGCATTAGTTGTCTCATAATCACCCGGAGGATAAGTAATTTAGCCATCTACGCCGTGATGCGAGTTGTCAGTGCCTCAGCCGTCATTTAAATGGTGTCGAGATCTCTGATACGGAAGTCACAGAGGAGCCCGTGGGCGTCTCACCGTGACAAACAGCGACACCACCCCCCCCCCGTCTCACGTTGAAGCCAACAAAAGGGCCTTGATTTTGGAACGGGAACGTTTGGGTCGACATGGTAACAGCAGAACGCAGACTCGATGATACTAAGATCACCTAGAATCTATCTTCCTCTATCATTTTTGAAGCACGGTATAATAGTGTGTTTTGACGGTATTTATTTTACACACGTTTCCTTCAGCTTCTGATGTGCTAAGGGGAGAGGGGGACCGGAGTGTGGAACCCCAAGCAGCTAAATAAGGAATTTGTGGAGTGGGATTATCAATCTCCTGCCAGTGGTACATGGTCTGTGTACATATGATCACTAATGGCCTTTTCTGTTTTTCACAATGCTGCCTGTGTGTAGTTTGTTTTGTTTTGTGATGACATCGCTCAGGCTTGTCATCTTTCATTTGGATTCTGTGGAATCATCAGAGACAGCCACTGCCCTTAAGTGCTGACTCACAGAGAGAGAGAGAGAGAGAGAGAGAGAGAGGAGAGAGAGAGAGAGAGAGAGAGAGAGAGAGAGAGAGAGAGAAGAGAGAGAGAGAGAAGCAGAGAGAGAGACAGAAAAGGATCAATAACAAGAATAGAAGTTATTATTAGTTTGCTAAGAATTCAACACAAACACAAGTCATGAACATAGACTTACGCAGCACTGACCAACATACAGCAGAACATGGACATGCTTTGCATGTGTATTTCATATGGATAGTATATATTTTAATCAGTCATTAAGTCTACAGCAATGTATATGTCTTCCAGGTGCATAATACAATTTTGTAATCACTAGTTCCAAATCATCACTTTAATCATGAAAATCGTGTCAGCCTCATAGCAGGCCCAATTAGTTTGCCTGGCAGACTCCCACGTGGGAATAGCTGTATCAGTACATTTAATTCACTTGGAGATTCTCCCCAGGGAAGTACTTAAGTACCTGTTGTGGAAACTGTGCCACAAAATAGATGGTATCACATTTTCCTGGGCTGCTTGAAGATTAGCCACTGGAGCTGAAAAACGTCCTGCTAAACCATGACTTGAAAATTAGAAGTGGAAAACAACTCTTGACGACTGGTTTGTGTACCTTCGACTACACGCACATTCCTCGAACATCTTTGCATTCACTATTCGGACACAAGTGCGCCCCCTGTTGGTTTAAACTCGTTTTCAGCACCAAGCGAGTGGACAGCTCCACATAGACCCACACATCACGCGCCACACACATGAACGTGTCCACACACATGAACGTGTGCGCTGGGGCAGGTTGAGACGCTCATCCAACCTTTTCATCACGGACCATCTGATCATATATGACACTACCACAGACGCGTTAACTATTGTTAATCACAATGTCAATTTACTGTCGTTGACCGCTGACCAGGAAATAGCATCGTAAATAGAAAAGATGATTTGACCGAAATGTATGCGGCAGTTTTAAATTGCTAAAGCCACATATGAGCAAAGTTTCACGCCACAACATTACAAGAAAAGGCTTTCTCGTCATTGTCATAGGATCTCACACAAAATAAATGATTCAGACACTTGGGTTGGCTGGCTGCAGTAGCCTACTTCAACATCAAAATGCCCTCTTTTAGAAATAGAAAAAAGCACATTTGGACATGGGTAAAATTGTCCATAATTGGCTCTGATATTGTTGTGGACTTGGGTTTCAGTGCAGTGAACCAGCCAAGTTGCCTGTGTCCATGTCCACTGCCCTTTCCCCCCACATGCAGCTACAATCAAAAGCAAACTCAGATAAAGTATCTTACAATAACATTTCATTAAGAGTTAAATTCATATCAAGTATTCAATATTTTGTATACCCTAGATAATATATACCAAACAATGACTTAACACAAAGGGCTCACACATTTCTTTCAACTAACAAATGTGATTATAGCCTCTTTTTACCTCCCTTTCCACTCGTCAACATCCGAATGGGTTCTATTTGGATAGCTAGTTGTTACAGGGGGCAACATGTTCTGTTCTGTTAAATAAAACATTGTCTAAGTTATTATATAATACATTAAGGTGAATCAAAATCAACCCGCATGCACCTTTGTAAATAAAAGTAAAGGAAGCGTCTAGCACGCAGTCCTGTGGACGCTGCGCGTGCCGTGCCTTCATCTGACCGGGCGGGACTCACCATTGAAGGATATAATCCGAAGATCATAAGTGAAAGCACGGGATACAGGACAGTCAACAAAACCCGCATACTGTCGGAAAGCCAGTTGCACTTCTCACGCTTGTTCACGCGCAGGTCTCACTGCGGGACCGTCACCGCGTCGCTGCTGGTATATGCCCGCCGTTGAGAGCTCTCCAAAGAAACAAGCGTGATAGATCCACATTCATTACACCGCTTCGGGGAGTCTCTTGCGTGAAGACAATACAGAACACCGCTGTTTGGACACAACAGACATAGAAAAAAAGTTTCTGCCTGGAAGAAGACAGATCTAGACTGCAGGGGAGGTGCACAACGGATATGACATCATTTGGTGTGTCTTGATTATTTGAGGAAAACGTTTCATGATGTTGATCAGTGCCAAGACCTGCCACTCCCCTCAGAGAACCCAATCTAGCTACACACACACAAACACACACACACCACACACACACACACACTGAGTGGATACAGAATCAAATGCGTTTATTGAGGCTTGGTGATATGAGTGTAGAGTAGAAACATGAGACTGGATACTACTCCCAGAGTGGTGTTGACCACACACGCATCAACAAGTATCAGAATATAGACTATAAGAGTCCAACATGGCCAAAATCAGATTTGCAAATGTCCCTACGGGTACAACTGATTGTATGTGGCTGATGTAAACTACACTTGTTTCATCCAAAACACCTGTGAATGTTAACGCTCATTTCTCACGACACTAAAGATGAAGTCGTTCGTCTGTCGCCGTCCTCTGGAGCGGAGAGCGAGGGTGATTTATTTACGAGCGAATCTCACCCACGCATCTGCCAATACCCCCCACCTCCACTTACCCAGTGTAGTCAACTGTTCACTCGTCCAGGCACTGTTGAAAGAGAGGGGAGGGGTTGGCGTGCCTGGTGGGTAAATGTGTGTGTGCGTGCGCGTGTGAGAGGGAGGGCTCCATTGCCTGTGTCCACCACGTTTGCGTCTGTTGCCGAGCGATGCTGGCCTGCGAGGGTGGTCGTCATGGCTCTGTTGCCGGGCTGGGTGGGTCGGGAGCCAGGAGGGGGCTGCAGTGTGAGGGGCCGGGGCGACACAGGGGGTGGAGAGGCAGCCTCCCATCCGGAGAGGACACACCGAGGAACATGGAAGACACTCCCCAACCCCACTCCACCCCCCCCCACTTCCCGCCATCTTCAGCCCCTCCGCTAGACATTCTCTCTCTCCAAAACCACATCAAGTCAGCTCTCCCCCCTTTAATGGAGCTCCCCCCACTTTGTGTTCTGAAAATGAGTTCTGTTCCATAACTACACACATCTCGGTGTTCTTCAGCTTTTCTCTCTTGTAATCTCGGTCTCTCTTTTCTCTCTCCTCAGCTTCTCTGGCTGCCTCTCCTGTGGCTTTGTGGAATCACAGGTAACAACTGTCTGGGTTGTTCGGGATGTTTAAGATGAAATAATGATTGTTCAGATCCATTCATTTCATGTTCCAAGAGGAAAAGTGTCTGTGTGTGTGTGGAAATGAATGCGAGCGTGTGTGTGTTCGTCCATGCATGTGTGCGTGAGGGTGTGTGTGTGTGTGTGTGTTTGTCAATGCATGTGTGCGTGAGGGTGTGTGTGTGTGTGTGTGTTTGTCAATGCATGTGTGCGTAGCAGTGTGATGCTGTTCCCCTACATTATGCACTAAGTTGTACACAAGGACCAATTGAAATAGATCAGGTCAAGAGGGGATGTTAATCATTTGATAATAATAATAATAATATTTCATTGTGTTTTTTAAATGTATTTACAGATGTTAGCTAATGTACATTTTTGGTGTACAAACACTGTTTCATATCTTTATTTGCATATTGTGATTATCAAAGATTTGTATACTCACGTCTCCCTATTGTTCTCTTCGACCTGACCTTCGGTAAGCAAGGTGAAAACTGTGGTAACGTTACACAACGTGATGTTATTCAAACATAAGTTTGTGTTACCATGTGGACACTATAAATGTACGTTACCCTAAGGCACCTGTTGTAGTTTGTGGGGACAGTGGTTGAGAACGTTTCCATGTGCTCACGCAGGTGCTCGAGACCTGGGAGTTGCACCAAGGGCTAACATATTTAATCTCTCTCTTCGTGTGCAGGTATGTCTTTTCTTTTGTCCAACTGATGTTGTATATCATATTATTTGTATTGTATGGTGTGCTGTTGTGCACTGAATGTGTGCACACAGCACCTGTTATTTCGTTTTTGGTTCATTTGTTTCTTTTCCACCTGACCTTCGGTTAGCAAGGTGGCCGAGAGCGGGGAGTTGGGCTAACATATTGTGTTGTCTCTCTGTGTGCAGGTGGATAAAAAACACTCCAACCGGCAGATCTTCGGTTGCGGCAGTGTCCTGATTGAAAGTACACAAAGCAGAACAAACCATGCTACATGTACATGAGTGTGTATGTGTGTGTGTGGGTGAGAGTGTGTGTGTGGTGTGAGAGTGTGTGTGTGAGTGTGTGTGTGTGAGAGTGTGTGTGTGCAGGGTCTGTAATGAGCAGACTGGGGACATGGTATCAGTGGTCTCAGAGCTCGTCTCAGTGCACAGAAAGCACCACTCATGTGACTGAGCCATCACAGTGCAGCCAACCTCCAGCTCCCTCTCTCCTCTGACCTCACAGCCAACCCCACCCTCCAGCTCCCTCTTTCCTCTGACCTCACAGCCAACCCCACCCTCCAGCTCCCTCTCTCCTCTGACCTCACGGCCGACCCCAACCTCCAGCTCCCTCTCTCCTCTGACCTCACGGCGAACACCACATTGCACCTGTTCTCCTTCCTCTATCTCTCCGTCACTTTTTTCTCTTTCCCTCTCTATTCTTCTCTCTCTCTCTCTCTCTCTCTCTCTGCTCTCTCTCTCTCTCTCTCTCTCTCTCTCTCTCTCGCTCACCAATTTTTTTTCCCTTCGCCTGACTCGTTGCTCAGCAACGCCAGCTGATAGTTTGCATGAGGAGGTAACTTTGTTCTGTTTTGTTGTTATTGCTGCCAGTCTGAAGCAAAACGGAGTTTGAATTCCTGAAACTCACACTTGAAAGCAGCAATATCTCTCACTCACTAATTACCGTCAGCTTTGGTGTTTAGGTCTGCGTGTTTTACAATGGGCGGTGCTGAAAGCAAATTCATTTCAAACCACCAATGTGATTGGCCTACCTTTCAAGAGTTATTTGAATAGGAAAAATGCTTTTTATAATTGTGTACTCCTATTTCATTGTAGAAATGTTCAATCAGAGGGACTGAAAGGCTGTTGAGATGGGACACACTTTGAAGGTTGTGAAAGCTTTTGAGCCATTGTTAACGGAGAACAAACATGTCTTTACAGTAAAAGTAGAGCGAGAGAAAGAAAGAGAGAGAGATAAAGAGAGAGAGAGAGAGAGAAAGAAATGCCATGGGGAAGAGGAAGTCGTAACCTTCCAACAACTTCAGTGATGAAATCCAGGATTTTGTCCCTCCAGCTCAATCGCTCCTTGAAACAAAGACATCAACACTCATGTTATGATGTTGTGCAACATCATCCACGGAGCACTTTAGAAAGCACCTTGCTCATTCCAGATTGGTTTTCACTATTGAAGTCCACACGCACTTCAAGTCAAGAAATTCTCGGAAGCAGTGCTGGATGAAAGCAAACTTCCAGCCTTTACATCCAGGGGTGTTGAAGTGTTTGTGTGTGTGTGTGTGTGTGTGTGTGTTGACTACCCAGGGTCCCAATGGGGGGCAGGGCCCCCAAAAAGCTTGGAGTAATAAATTGATGAATGAAAAAACAGCCATAAGCAAAATGGGGAGGGGGCCCAAATTGCAATCTCTTCATGTGTCTCTGCTCACATCGACACGTTTATAAAAAAAACAGACATAACCAAAATGAGGAAAGGGGGGCAAAATGCAATAACGACACGGGGCCCCGAAATACTTGCTAACACTCCTGATTCCGACATCTCTGCCACCCCGCCTCAGACGGCGCCACGTCCGCCCTCGACCTGGCCCCCTGCCGAGCGTCTCAGCTGCTCCCGACAGCTGACACACACCTCCTCTCTCCCGGACAGCCAATTAAGGCACACCGAGACCTGGCCCTCCGCTGGCAAGCGACCACACGGGACTCGGAGAAGAAAGGAAAGCGAATGTGAGCAGCAGGTGGATCGGGTGCCCCATCACGTTTGCAGGCAGCGTGGCTCTGGGTGAACGGGCGGGTGGCTGGGCAGACGCACGCCAGGCGGCTAAGCGGCTGTCTCCAGATTGAGTTGGAGTTTTTCCGCTGCGGCTCCGTGGCTCTATGGCTCGCTCTGTAGGTCGGTCGGTCGGCAAAAAAGGGCTTGCAGTTTGCGTTTGTATGCGTTGGGTTTTATTGGTCGCTTGAGGGTAGCGTTTGGTGGATGTCATAGTAGGTCTATGTTATTATTATATGAACATGTAGGGTTAGACATGTATCACCAAACAGCAGTGGAGGTTTTCAACTGGGGAGGCCAAGCTGGGGCCAGTACTGTTAGAGGGGCCAGTGACATGAAACATTATTGTTGTCATATCGTTTCAAGTTTTCTTCACTGCATTGCAGGCATCACTAGGCAAAAGACCATGTTTGTAATTATTCCACAGCTTATTTGCATTTCCCTTGCATTTTTTTTTGCATCACACAGTTTTGTGGTTTCTTGCTAAAACAACATGATCACAAAAATGCATTATGTGATGATTGTTTAAGCTTCTATGTTTAGGGGGGCCACAAGGGGTTCAAGGTTGTAGTCACAGGATCATTGGTGGCCCCCCCCCCGCCCCCCTTCAGAACCACCCATGCAAAACAGTGCCGCAAAAACACACACACACCAAAGCAAACCAAAGACACTAGATCGAAACTCATTTAAAAGAAAGATAAAAAAAAGAAAGAAACAGAAAACGACAACATCCAAATGATATATATATATATATATCTGCAGAGATGAGACGCCCCTCCAGGAGTTGCAGCGCCGCGTTCCTCCAGCCGGGCACCTCCGCCTCACCGTCCTGTGTTTCATTAGAACCCCCACATGTGACTGTGGCATAGCAACCGTAACCATGCTCTGTTTTTTCGTGGCTTCCGTTTTGGTGGAGATGACACGGAATGAGCCACGGTCCATTTCATGGGTTGTCTGTCAACGCAAACCAAAATGGTGACTCTTTTCAGTACCAATACACATGTGTAAACATGTACACATATACATATATATATATTCAGTATTTACATATCAATTGAGTATGCACTGTATGCAGGGACACCGCTAAGGTTTCAGGGTCCCCTGGCTTATTTGAACTCCGACCGGCCCCCAAAATCCAAATCATCCAGGAAAATATGGAGTTCTGCTGGGCTACCTGTCTGACCACACTCAATGACAAGATACCATTTCTTACTGCAATTTGAGACAACATTTAGCTTCAAAAGGAAAAGCCTACATTGACAGAAGGGGCTACTATCAGTGATGCTGTCCTCTTCTAAACCCTCCTTGTGGCTGCCCTTCAACACAACACAGTCCAGCACACTGAGTCACCCACAATTTATGTTGTTTCCTCACAGTTCCTCCTACAGCTCCACGATTTCCCCACTCAATGCCAACGCACAACACCGTAGTAGGGTTTGCAAGCCGTGTTTCTATTCGCGCAAGGTGTCAGGTAAGTGCGTGTGTGTGACTGTGCGTGTGCAGGTAAGTGCCTATTTACAAAGGCCGGCGACTTTTTCCAAACCCACCCGCACAAAAAAGACCCCTGAAACATATCATTAAAATGTCATCTCGCCAGCTTACGGTCAAACTTTCTGGAATGGGCCATTCATCTTAACAGCTGAAGCATTCAGTCGCTGGCGGACCCCTCAGTGTTTTAAATGTAATTCCCATTGTGAAATGCCTTCCAGCTTTTTCCAATGAAATGCAGCCTTCACTCCCACCGCCTGTCTGCAGTACACTGAGACGTATTGAGCTGTTTAGTCTGCTGGCTCCAGTCCCAGACACCACAACTGAGGTCTTTATAGAAACAGCACACAATTGTACATTTCCCACATAGATTTCTCACTTAATTATTGTTTCTTGAGGGAGCGTGGTAGTGGGGGGCCGGCATGCAATTTGAAAACAAACCCATTGTGTTAAGTGGTTTGATGACTGCGGAAATGGAACACAACAGTTGTCATGTTCACGTGCGGATGCGAGTGAAATGAGGTGATTTTCCGACCGGTGGGAATTCTCGGGCATGGCGTCTGCGGTCCCTCGGATAGCTGTCTCTGTTCTCATCACGTCTGAACAGGGGGAACGGTTTCAGGGACGACAGGCTGTTGTAAACACGGCTCTTGCATTCAAGTCACATAGCGACATCACATGCTAAACATAGGATTGATTTTCCGATCCTCCTATCCTTTTTTCTCCGCGACATAACCACGCCTGTGGAGCGACGTCATCCCGAACTTGGGGCAGTGGCTAGTCCACATCAGCTCTGTGGTTAAGGTTATACGTTGAATGTATGCACCTTTCTGCCAAAGTATAGGCCTATTCCTTGTCTATGCAAACTTTCATGGAGATTAAAACCCTTCTCATTCTGATTCTGGGAGGTGGATGGAAGGTGATTCCGAGCTAACCTTTCATGCGTGTGATGGTGCTTCCCAACCCGTTGAGACTCACTTGGGAACTTTACGTTAGTGGGAATGTGGGAATATTCACCACGTTACGGGCATCATTCAGCATGCAAGGACTTTCTGTTTTGTGTGTGATGGTGGCAGTATGTAGAGAGACAGGAAAGGCAGAGGAGGGAGATAGAGAGGGGATGACATTCAGTAAGTGACCTGGACTGGGATCATACCCTGCAATATGGCATTAGTCTCAGTGATGTGTGTTCAAGGATTTATGGAAGTGATTCATGTTTAAAAAAAACTAGCCCTCTGAGTACAAGGAAGGTGCTTCACAAATAAAATGTATTATTATGATTAAAGCGAAATGTTCAAGGTTATCCTTCTCTCTCATTTACTCAATTGTTCACAGACTCACTCAGACACTCACGCTCATACACACTCACACATACACACACGTACTCACACACACACACACACACACTTACAACTCACAGGTTTAAATCTACAAAGACACAGGATGCTAGAAAGATAGTGAGAGATAGAGACAGGTAGAGAGAGAGAGAGAGAGAGAGAGAGACGGAGAGAGAGAGAGATGCACAGAGGTGGGGGGGAGATAGAGGATTGAGAGAGAGAACAAGAGATAAATATAAAATATATTATAAAACATGTTATCAGTCAGAGGAAGAAACTCAGACACTGGTAATTGCCCAACTGTACAAACATAGATTTTTTCCAGGAAATTAATAATTTACTAAATCAATTCTGCTTTCCTTTAGAGATTGGTCAGTGGGTTGGACAGTCCCTTCGCTATACTCCCACATTCTGCTGCAATTATCCAAGTCTGCATTATCCCAAAGTGCTTTCTGTTTTCAACAGACGTATAGAAAAAATGCAGAGGTAAATAGGCATGTAGGCGTCAAGTTCCAAGGTGTGTAATTGGGTGTGCCACGATGACGTGGCCATCCTTTGTTATCTCACATATATATTTATTATTATTATTGTTTATTTTCCCACCCCTAAAACTCGGTCAATATTTGGACTACATAGAGAACGACCCGGTAAAACGTTCCGTCTTGGTAGCGATTGAGTTGCTTGTATCAGAATTTACGTTCCGATGCATGGTTTAAGCTTAAAGTACATTTTTGTGGCGAAAAGTGAAGCTAATGTGGCTAACTTGCTAGCCACAGTCATTGACGTTCCTAACGTCACTAACGTCACGAAAACACGCGTGACTGCCAGGCTGTAGAAGAACATTCGTTTAGCAGCTCGTTAACTTCTGGGAGATAGCTAGGCTAACTTGAAATGCCAGAAGCAAAGAAGCCAGGGTGATAATTACTCATTTAACATTGTCATACAAAGCAACATTCTGTAATGTTATGTACAATATCATATATGCTGATATTATTAAGTACATATATTTTCCGAAACAGTAGTCTGTAGTTAGCATCATGACATTACCCTCTGTTGCCCGGGCGACATGCGACACATACGACAGCGGTCTGTGATACATCTGTTTTCAATTGTTAAAATAACCATTCCTCACAAATAAATGTTTGTTTTGTTATTTATTAGACATGACATTGCAAGTCAACGATTTGTAATACCACAAGCAAAGAGGCTATGGTGATAGCTAACTATTTACTCATTGTGCTATGAAACACAATTTTGAAATGTAGGCAGCTAAAATGTGATAGCTCTATAACTGTACGCTGATATTAGAGCTAAGCTAGTATAGATCTACTTTCGGAAACAGTAGTCTGCTATTTCAGAGAGGAGTTAGCTCTAGCTGCTACACCAGCACATCTCTACTACTGTATCTGTTACCAAAAGTGTTAAACCTAGCTAGCTACAGCTAATTTGCTACCTTGTAGTCTTCCGTTCCAGACCGCTTCTGGGAGGTACTGTACAAATCGTCCAGCCACCAGCTCGTCCTGCCACCAACGCAATCGCTAGCTACCAAGATGAACACTGTAGTATACAATTTACCGGGGCAGCTTCTCCACAAAGGGCTATATCGGCAGTCGTTACTGACAATGATCGCTATTGAGCTTTTTATGCATGAGCGATTTTCTACTAAATAAATGTCAAACTTATTTAGGGTTTTTTGGGGGCATATTTTCAGTTAGCAGACATACTGTTTGAATCGCGATTCCATCTGAAATATTGCCAGTGATAACGTTGTTACAGTAGCTTCTTTCCAAGGGTGTTCTTAATGAATTATGCAATAGCCTATGAGTAGGCTAAATGCTTGAAAATATCACTAGAAGGGAACAACTTAAAGGGACGGACCCACCTGCAACCGACGCAAACAGGCACACCCTCACAATTTCCCCAGAAATTGCATGCTCTCTAGTTACAGGTGTTCTTTCTCTGAACAAACGACCTACTGTAACATTTCAAATCGCTCAAGGCAAGAAAAAAAAGACAATGACATGAGTTCTTATTCCCGCATGTCCATCACACACTCAACTTACCACAGTCACAAAGCATTCACCTCCATGCAGGGGCGAATCTAGGTTCCCACTTTTGGGGGGGCTAAGCCCCTAAAAAAAAACTAAAATTTTTCCTGTGACCCAGCAAAATTAGGGGGTTCTGGGGGCATGTTCCACCAGAAGAAATTTTTGAAAATATCATTTTAATAGTGTCGTCTAGTGGGTTTTAGGAAGAGAAATTCACACATTTAGATTTAAAATAACTAACATTTTTTATTTATTTTTTTATTTGGGGGGGGGGCAAAAATAGGGCTAAATACGCCCATGCCTCCATGTATCATACCCAGCTGGGCATAAAAAGGTATTTTTCAAAACTGTGTTTTAGCTGGTCTTGCTTGCCAGCATGACCTCTCTTCTCATTGACTCGTTCTTCCTTTGTCCTTGGCTGGTAAACACAATCACCACACCTGTCCTTCCCCTGCAGCGTGGAGTAGCATACGGGGTCTCGCTCTCCAGCGGCGTGCTAGGAGTCATTAGAGAGGAGGTCAGAGACGTCTGATATCGCACGCCCGCGATTCATTGCGATGCCGTGCTTGTACCAGCGTCAGCGGCGGGGGGAGAAGCAACAGGGCCGATTGAACTTTATTGAAATGAGGCTCTGTCTTTGATGCGCCGCGTCTGGGGTTTTGTTACGGGTCCCGGCGGAGCCCGGTGTTGACAGTCTCTCAGGTTTCTGACGGGGGGAAACCTTGGCTTGTGCCTCCGGGCTTATTCAGCATCGTTTCGCCTGCCTCTCTGATCACTCGCCTCGTTTTTTGGGGGTATTTTATACAGAAAGATACCCTTGAAGTCCACCCGTTGGAGTTTGAAAGACAAACGTGGAATGAGACCTATTCTTAAGGTGTTGGATCCCTCCCTCGAGAATATAATTGTCTTCCTTCACGCAGGAATTATGATGAGGGTTTTTGTGTTCTGTAGTGGGTGAACAATGGTGTGCCGACAAAAGTGTGAACGATGTCAGGCTGAAGACCGCGGTGTGTAGAGCATGCATGCATGCATTAATGAGACTACGTTCCCCACATATTAAAAAGACTCGGAGCCTAACAAAAGTAGGCTACTTGCTCGGCTTTAGGACAGGTTTTTTTCATCATTGTACTTTTGTTTTACTCATCGTCCACCAAAGTTTCATGAAACATCATGCTCCACTCTCATTGAGTGGGTGAACTGTAAGAAAAAACAAACATCACATTGTGACCGCTTGATCAATATTGTGTAGGACCCCCCTTTTGCAGCCAATAAAGCTCTATCTCGTTGAGGCCACTAGAACTCTGACCACTAGACCATCCCATAGATGCTCGACTGGATTGAGTCATGGCGATTTGGAGGCCAAGTCAAGACCTTGACGCTGTCCTGTTCCTCAAACCACTCCTGAACCATCTTTGCTTTGTGGCAGGGGGCATGATCCTGCTGAAAGATGCCACTGATGCAACCGTTTCCATGAAGGCTGTACAATATGGTCTGCAACAATGCTCAGTGAGGGGGTACGTGTCAAACCACATCCATCCACGTTAACGGCTGGACCTGAGACTTCCTAGCAGGACACCGCCCAAAGCATCACGCTGCCTCTGCCGGTTTGCCTGCTTCTAACACATCAGCTTTAAGGACACTAAGGTTCACTCTCGTGCCTAACTTGTCCCACCCACTGATAGGTGCCATGATAACGAGATATAACTCACGTTACTCACTTCACCTGTCGGTGGCCGTAATGTTGTGGCTGATTGGTGTACACGGGGCTGATGTTCTCTCTTCGTGTGGATAATAACTTTAGGCATACAGGTTGCGTAGACGTAAAAGACATGGGATGAAACGTTTCTACTGAACAGGCTGAGTCGTGGCATACAGTATGAAGTATTATTTCCTTCCTTGTCGACTCAGTTTCCTGGGGCGGCTGTGGCTCAGTGGGTAGAGAGGGTTTTCTGTTAATCACAAGGTTGGCGGTTCGATCCCCGACTCCTCCTAGGTCATGTGCCGAAGTATCCTTGAGCAAGACTCTGAACCCCAAGTTGCTCCCGATGGGCAGGCCGGTGCCTTGCATGGTAGCTCACTGCCGTCGGTATGTGTGAGTGTGAGTATGAATGGGTGAATGAGAGGCAAACATTGTAAAGTGCTTTGAGTGCTACTAAGGTAGAAAAGCGCTATATAAATGTAGTCCATTTACCATTTAGTCTTGTTGTTTAGTGCAGGGGGGAAGCTGATGTTGATAACGTGAAGCAACAAGAAGTAACATTTTGTCAAAAGAGAGATCCTTTCCCGTCGAAGTTCGTATCTTTGAATAGGGCTTACACAGCTAGCCATGATGTGATCCGCAACTAATGTACGGTGATATGCGATGTGTGCGTGTCTCAGTCAGAAGTTTATGAAAGGACATTGTTCAAGGGGAGATGAAAGAACATTGCAAAGTTGAGAAGGGATGGATAGTTGGGATGAAAGGCTCTCTTGAGGCCTCTAGCCGTCGAACAACCCTGCCCTTATCCCCCAAACACAACCGAGCTATTAGATTAGAAACATCGACCAGGACATGTCTACCTTCCACACGCCTCACTGATGTGAAGAATGGTGACACTTCAGAGAAAAACTAAAACACTGTGATCAATATGAAGGACCGTAGCTTTGGCATACAAAAGATTTGGAGTTCGCTGGCTGAAAGCTGTGCGAGGCTACCATAAACGTGATCCATGTTCGTCCCCCTAAAAAAATATTATTTTTCATTTTCTTCTCATTCATCATAATGAACCTGACAACAGATTTCCCATCTCTATTACCAAGGCGCTATAGGCTACAGAGCCAGAATCCAACCTTAAGTCATTTCCCCTGTAGTTCTGTTTGTGCTGACCAAGCTGGTTCCCGCCCTGCATGGGTAATGTAGTGTTTGGGGTTGAGGAGTGGTGCTGGCAGGGAAATATGACACATTGATCTAGATATTTGAAACAGCATCTGTCACGGAGACCTAGCTCTCATATGAATGATGTCACAAAGACCTAGCCCTCATCTGGATGATGTCACAAAGACCTAGCCCTCATCTGGATGATGTCACAAAGACCTAGCCCTCATCTGGATGATGTCACAAAGACCTAGCCCTCAACTGGATGATGTCACAAAGACCTAGCCCTCATCTGGATGATGTCACAAAGACCTAGCCCTCATCTGGATGATGTCACAAAGACCTAGCCCTCATCTGGATGATGTCACAAAGACCTAGCCCTCATCTGGATGATGTCACAAAGACCTAGCCCTCATCTGGATGATGCGAAGCATAAATAAGAAAAGGCACCTTTGTTTCTGTGCAAATCTCCAAACGTTCCGATGAATTTGATGCATCGACAAAAATGACATTAAAGCAGCCTTACATGATATGTGGTCGAATGGCATTGCTGAGTAAACAGTGACCAGACTTATTGATGGGTCAGGGTTTGTCCTGTACGTGATCACAGCCACGTCCCCTGTGCATGTCCAAACACAGGCAGCAGGGGCGTAGCCACGTGGTGGCCAGGCACGGCCACAATTGGTCAGAGAATGGACACCCTTCCGGAAATAATGTCCTGGCTACGCCCCTGGACGAGAGGCTTCATGAGCTGTTGTCTCTGTCTCCTCTCCCCGTGGACCACAAATCCTGAGGTACGATCTTTACTCTGATCCCCGAGGTGCCTCTCTCCCGAGCGAGAGACTTGAAATACGGCTTGGCGAAAAGGCGTAAATGCATTCTCTTGTAAAATGAGTTGTCTTCCATCATAGGGCCACTTGCCATGTGTGCTGCAAAAGAACGCGTTCGAGCGTATCGTGAGCCAGTCCAGGTAATTACATACATAGGCAGTGTGAAAACACAGTCATCAATCCTTGGTCATACAGTTTATGTTCTGGAACTCCTTAAGCCCAGGTCATGTCTGAATGATTCAAACGTGTTACTCCTCCATTTCAAGGTGACGGATGGGAACTAGATTTTGACGATTTGGCTATTTGTTAAGAGAAAAGCCTTCAGTGGATTTTTAAATGAGGAGGGAAGAAAGGAAGGAAGGAGAGATGAAAGGAAGGAAGTAATTGGTATAACCCTGCCTTAACTCCTCTTGTACAGTAGCGTCCTTTGAGAGTACAAAGAACCTTGCGATGTCCACACATTTCTGACAAACACGATATTTCATCAAAACAGCGGTACTGAACAGACAGTTCTCTTGCCAGGAAGAGAGTGAATCTTGGATTTGAGAGTTTCCCATTTAAATGGCTGTTTCTCCTCATTCCATTTGACAAAGAGCCGGACGCGAAACAAAAAAAAGAGAAAAAGAAATGAATGAAATTAAAGTCAGCGTGGTGAGGAAAAAGTCCTTTGTTACACCCCTCCATAACCTCATCAATTCACTCAAGTGAATCTCTTCTCCTCTCTGTGGGACAGAAATATAAATGTAAGTCTGCCTGGGCAGTTAGCTCTTTGATGCCGCATGAATTCTGGTTGTCATTTGTTTTCAAGCGGCAAAGGAAGTAACGACTAATTAGAGGTGTTTGATTTCTTTCTCCTCTCGTTCGGGGACGGCCCTTGTCGTGTCACGGCTCCATTCCGACTGTTTTGCCCATCGACTGATAGCAGGCCGTTTGAGATGCTGCTTCCACCTGTGAAATAAATCACTACAAAGCACTAAAGCTGTCAATACTCTTTCAAATCTGACAGTCTTTCGAGCAGATGTACATGTTGAATGACTCAGGTCCACCACACATTCGGTATTGTTATGGCTTACAATGGTTGCTCAAGAGAAAGTAAACCTTAAGAAATGGCCTTGTGCCTATACTCTGTAGCCTTACATACAAATGATTCTAATTTCACGTAGCCTTTAACAAACAACTGACACATTCGATTTACTGTTGTTTAGAATCCAGTTTTAATATTTAAATGAACCATAAAAAGCACATTGAAACATTTTCTCATTTTAGTTACAAAAATGGGTCATCTAAAGGACTTATCATTGCATTCACAGAAGGATTTGAACAGAGGATGTCTAACATTTAAGTATTTCTCTCTTTAAAAAATTCCCCACCCGAAATATATAAACTTAATTGTTTAACCAAGGTATATACAGGGCATGACATCCTCGCATCTTAATGGTTATCAAGAAAGTTTGAGGTATACGACCAAAAACAAAACAAAAACAAAAAAAAACGAAACAAAAGAAAATGGACAGAAAGAAAACCCCAAATAAAAACGAAACAAACAAAAAGAAACAACAAATAGAATTAAATAAAAGTAGAGAGAATGCTATGAATGCTCGTTACAAGCACAGGATGACAACATTAGTGGATTATGTTGTATTTGTGCTGGTGTGACTCTTCCAGTTTTGTTTATGGTCAATGAGGGCAAAACTGCAAATAACCTTAGAGCGTTGGATAGTCAATATATACACAGGGGATAAATTATAATTGTGGAATCGTTTGAATGCTCATTTTATTTGCTTCATAACAGTTACACGGTATGTCACTGACAAAAAATATCATAATTATGTATTTCTTTATTTATCAATTTCTTTAACTTATATATATATTTGTTACGAACATTGAATTTTAGGAGCAGGAAGCAGGTTCTGATACACATGCAAGTTTTGAAAGTGGATTCAGAAATAACAGTATTGTACAAAATAATAATTACAGTTTTTTTTTATTATCAAAATACACCTTCTCTCTTAGCACCTCTTGTTTTTGTGTGTGTTTTTGAACAAGCACCATTGAAGTCATTTTTTTTTACACAGCACCTGGAGAACCCAAAAAAGAGGTCTTTCTTTCTCACCTGTCAGACCTTCTTCCGGGTAACTCCGCCTTCCCCTTTTCTGCCACACCTTCCAATGTCCTTCACCTTCTCTCCATAACAGGGTTACGTCATGTGGTTCTAGCCCTACAAGGGCAACAAGTATTTTCCTGGGCAATACATACATACATGGCAAGACTTGTTCGCTACACCATTTCTTTTTATTCAAAACTTGCATGTGGCATAGAAAGGGTGGGGGCTGGGGGATATGGTGGTTCCCAAAATGTCTTGACTTGACTTTCTTTGATTTTTCGGATTCCGCCAAGTTCTTTTCTTTTTTTTTCTTCCATTCTTTCTTTTCTCATTCTGTTTTAGCCAAGGAAGCAAACGGGACCGACTTCAAATCCGAACTTCTGGTTGGCATCCCCAAAGTCATTGACCATGACGTCGATGATCGGAACCTGATCGATTTTGGGAGTGTTGATCTCAACCACCGTCTTTCCATAACCCTTCCTTGTCTGTAGGGAGAAAATGAAGATATAATCAGATTCTATCAAACCTGCTGTCAACGTCATGCAAGAGGTCAGTGTTATTCTGGAATATCACGTTAGCTTTGAACATAGCTTTGAATCGTGTCGTCAATTACTTTGAACTATTTAGCATGCCTCTAGGCCAGGTCATCATTGTAAATGAGCATAGGTTCTCAATTGACTTATCTGGTTAAATAAAGGTTCAATTATATTATAAATAAAAAAAACATAAAAGAAACCGTGAGCCAACCAAAGGGAATGGCAGCGCATGATGAACATTTCAGTCGGGCAGTATTGGGGGGCAGCTTCTTACCGCACAGCCGTCTGTAAGGGTCCTGATGTAAGGGTTGTTGTCGTAGGACATCTCCTCGTCGTTGGCGCCCAGGAAATGCAGCGCCTTGCTGTGACTGTCGCTGGCGGTGTCGTGCCAAGCGACGGACTGGTGGCAGTTATAGGTGAAGTTCTGCCTGGCGGAGGCAGTCAGTAGTTTGAGGAAGGTCATCTGAACCATGTTGATCGAGTTGCCCTCAGCGTCCACGTACGAAAGCTGCCGGAGAAGGAGGGAGAGAGGGAAGAGTCGGGTATGTGACAAACGCAGTTTACGTTCAGGTTACTGAAGGCTCTTCAAATTCGTACTCAGGGCTGGCCCGACCCAATAAACAAACTAATCATTTGTTGAGGGCCCCCCAAAATCCTCGGCCCGGCCCTGCTCATACTGTAGGAAGACATGGGCATTCCCACACATTTGTTTAAAAATAATTTGTCCGAACAGTTCTCGATACATGCGACGTCAGCCATAATGGAGCCATTTACATATCCTGATCTTTAATCCTCATCATCTCCGCTTGCTTCCTGCCTTGTATTTCGCCCCTACATCCTCGCCACATAAAACAGGAATACGATTGGTTCTGAGGCTGGAGGCCCTCTGTGGCGAGAGCCACCACGGGTCACACAGCTTCTAGTCTATTTAAAGGCCTGACAGGTTTTAAGAGCTCTGCGCTGTCTGATGATGTGAATGGCATAAGTAGGGAAAGAGTAGAGCAGCGAATGTCCTTTTAGGCCGGCGCTGAGGCGACGAGCTGCCTGAGTGGGAGAGGGTGAACACAGGAAGGAGACGTGGGACCACTTACTATTTTACCACGCTTAAATTCACTGAACCACGAGCCTGGCACCTCCTTGAGCCATGAAGATATTCTGACCTGGGGGGACAAAGCCAACAAGGTACTTGTGAAAAGAGGTCAAAAGGAGAAAGAAAAACGAGCAGAGATCAAAGCGGAGGTCACTGAAAAGAGCCACTCATAATATTGCACGGGAGAATGTAAAATACTGAATGGACACAACATCCTCCCGCTAATATATTCTTTTGTTGCTCTTCATCCTGTTCTGAATGTAGGCGGTGGAGAGAAAGGTTTGAAGAAGAACGAACACACTAGAATCTCTTGACAGGTTCAGTGACGGTGGAATCGGACGAACGTGAACAGGACTGATTGTAAATGGCGTCAATCTAGGTCCCGTGGGTGTAAAATGTCACTTACTCCGCTGGATTCCTTATCGGGGTAGATGCAGGTTTCGCCCCCTGCGGTGAAGTTACACTGGACTTTGAAGGAGTCTCCAGAACAGCCTTGGTTAGGATCAATCCAGTACTCGCCTGCAGAGAGAACGAATCACTAAATCAATCAAACACTAGAATCTAGAAAGTTCCACTAGGTTGTAAAATCCAAAGTCAACGTCAATCCACTTCGTTTTGAAAAACCGTGTACACTGTTGAGAAACAATACATATTTTTTCTGTTTATATGCAACACCTGGATCCCCGACCAACGAGCATGTGAATATCAAGAATCCGTCCTCGATTAAGTCTCCGATCTGTTTATCGAACACCATCACACACACACCTGAACCCCACATGCACCATCTACCCACCTTCACAACAACTAAAAGGCACCACAGTCAAACACACATTCAAATCCAGCAGTATACAACAGCAGATTTATCTCTGTTCTGTCTATACGCAGTACCAGTCAAAAGTTTGGACACATTTTCCCATTAGGGAAAATCAGGGAAAATGTCTCCAAATGTTTTGACTGGTACTGTACACGTATACACATGTCATTTCCCACACCACTCCTTCTCCGTGTGCATCCGACTCACCGTCGGGGAACTCGGGGTGGCAGAGCTGCAGGTCTTTGCAGGTCCTGGCAGGGTTGTTCTGGGTGCCCATGGGGTACTTCATGCGCTCGATGTCTTGCTTGAGGTTGTTCAGGGAGCCGAAGATGTCCTCCATGCCCTCCCCGTAGTCCATCACGGAGCCCGCTGCGTCCGACTGCATGTCGCTGGAGCGCCTCGTCTTCTTGGAGGACAGGATGGGCAGCGGCTGGATCACCTCGCCGGGGGGACCCTGTGGAGCAGAGGGGGGGGGAGGGGGGCGCACGGGAGAGATCAAGAGGGCTGTCGTCTTTATTCGCATGTGTTTTAATCTCTCTTTCTCCAGGCGGGTTCATAAGGAACGCATTCCGAAGCACGGTGAGAACCGAATGAGAAGTCTTTTTCGATAACTAGGACGACTCATTTCTTGTGTTTTTCGTGGATGTCCGTGATGCTTGATCAGCGGTCGAGCTAAAGGCTGCGATGAAAGAGCGGTTCTTACGGGAGCACCAGGGGGTCCGATGTTACCGGTGTCTCCCTTCTGACCGGAAGGACCCTGGAGGGAGGACAGATTGAGACATGTTAGACGTGTCTAGAATGCTCTCTCTAGAACGCTCTCTCTAGAACACTTTCTCTAGAACATTCTATAATACTGTCTCTAAAACACTCTAGAACACTCTCTCTAGAACACGTTCTCTAGAACATTCTAGACTACTGTCTCTAGAACACTTCCCTTTTTCCGATGGTTCTATCACCGCGAATGTAAACATGGACATGAATCAAACTGTTCTGTCCCTAACTCAGTCAAAGACTGGATGGAATCCGGGACTTACGCTTGAACCCTTGGATCCTTTGGGACCTTGGGGACCCTGGAAGAAACGTCAGAGAAGCACAATCAATCATCCAACAGTAAAGATCCGTTGTATTGACAGGACATTTGGATACAAACAACGTTTCAATCAGATGATGAGGGTGACATCTTACAGGCAAACCAGGAGGACCAGGTGGACCCAGAGGACCAGAGGACCCACCGATACCCTGTTAGGATGAAACATCAGTGAGTCACACACATAACCTGCAGACAGGGCGGATGATGTGGGAGAGTGGGAGAGAAATCTGGAGACATTTGCCTAATCCAATACAGCGGTATAAACAGATGCTTGAGAGAGAACAACAAGTGCCCTGGTGGCATGGCGGCAGCATCTGCAAATCGGTAAATAAAACGTGACGCTGATAATAAACTAATGATGAATTAAGACTGGACCATCTGCTACAACTCTACAAAGTAGTCCAGAATTCTAATTTCTGAAATGACACGAGAAAGACCCACAGGCGTTTTACTTTTCCAATTCATACGCAAAAAAAAGCCATTTAATTAGATTTAATCGTATGTTTAATCCATTTTGTGGCCTTACTCCACCCGAGTGAGGGCACTCCAAAGGCCACACTTCTCCCAAATTGCACATTCACTCAATCTGCACTGTTTATTTAAAACTGGATGAAGCTCCTAATGTGAAGCCTTCATCATCAGGACGAGGTCATGAACTCTTGAGTTGAGTGGTGCTTCACTCGTCTATTTCCCAGAGAGAGAAAAAGCCAGGCTCGGATTTGGCTGAGAGAAATAGAAATTCAACGCTAGGTCGAGAGTGTGTTATCTGCGTCACACAGAATGCCTTCTCTAAATAACACGTTATCAGATATACCCAGCGCTGACTCGCCCTGGGTAAATAGAACGTCTAATCCGGCATACGAAGGCCCGGTGTGTAATGTATTACGTGTAACACAAATGAATCAAAAAAATAAAAAATGCTCAATAGTGGAGTTTTCATTCGTACTGAACGCCACACTGAACCCCCTCGCTGTGCAGATAGACAGTGAAGGTGTTGCCGCGGACAACGACAGGACCCGTGGGAACCGTGCACTTCCCGGTGAAGGGCGGACAAGGTCTGAGAGATGGCAAGGTGATGAGATCATCGATCACTTACGCCGTCGCCCTTTCCTCCAGGAGAGCCCTGGGGTCCTGGCAGCCCGCGATCTCCCTTCTCTCCCTGCTCCCCAGGCGGGCCGATCAAACCAATAAGACCGGGGTGACCCTGGAGGAGACAAACAAACACACACACACGCGGTCATGAAGATTGTAGCTTCTGAGAAGACGAACCCCTGCTATCAGAGTACAGCCGCGACAACGAGGAAGTCGGAGCACGGCGTACGAGCCCTGGGTGATCGTTTGCAAGCATTATCGTTGGAATGTCTCTTTTGAAGTTGACAAAATAACTTATCTCCGAACACATCTGCCTCTCAGTACAATTCACCATTCGACAACTGCGATGACTGGAAAATGGGGGGCCATAACCAGTCCCATTTATTGTGAAAGCATTGGAAAAAAAACACCACACCGAGAGATGACATGTTGTGTGCTTTTAAGCCAATCTGTGTCATGCCCCATCCTACATGTGTGGGTGGCTGCAGCAGAATACTGTACTTTATGGGTCATATTTAAATGCCACATTAAATCCCGAGGCTTTTAGAATAATATGGGTCCTGGTGTTGACATTCCGTTCCTCTGATTGAGCTCCACTACATGGTTCCCTCTGAGGTCAGGTGGTGTGTGTTGTGTTTTTTCTACCAATCACACCTGCTTCCAGGTTCATGATGAGAGAGAGAGGGTGTCCTTGAACACAATCCAAACCTGGTTTTTGGTCGCGCAACGTTTTCCACGAGAGGTTAAAGCTTCTAACCTGTTTGGAATTGAAGGAATTAAATCAGCCTGCTTTTTTTTGAGAATTGAGTTGCCCTCACCTTTTCACCCTTAGAGCCCAGGGTCACCTTTGAGCCCAGGGAGACCAGGAGGGCCCTAAAAAGGAGAGGGGGACAAAAGTGCAAAATCGATTAACTCAAGGTTGAAAGGTAACCGGCGAGCGTGAGGAGGAAAGGATTTTAGAAAGAAGGAAGAAGGCTTGAGAGAGAAAGAGAGAGAGAAAAGAGAGAGAGATAATGAGGGTGAGAAAACGAGAGAGAGAAACGATAGAACGCGAAAGAGATTGTGAGAGACAAAAAAACGAGGACAAACAGACTGCGAGAGAGAAAGAGAGAAGGAGAGAGAGACACAGGAGGAGATAGTGAGTACTAAAAGAGAGAAGGAGAGAGAGACACAGGAGGAGATAGTGAGTACTAAAAGAGAGAAGGAGAGAGAGACACAGAAGGAGATAGTGAGTACTAAAAGAGAGAAGGAGAGAGAGACACAGAAGGAGATAGTGAGTACTAAAAGAGAGAAGGAGAGAGAGACACAGAAGGAGATAGTGAGTACTAAAAGAGAGAAGGAGAGAGAGACACAGAGGAGATAGTGAGTACTAAAAGAGAGAAGGAGAGAGAGACACAGAGGGAGATAGTGAGTACTAAAAGAGAGAAGGAGAGAGAGACACAGAAGGAGATAGTGAGTACTAAAAGAGAGAAGGAGAGAGAGACACAGAAGGAGATAGTGAGTACTAAAAGAGAGAAGGAGAGAGAGACACAGAGGGAGATAGTGAGTACTAAAAGAGAGAGTCGTTACTAACCATGGGCCCCGGTGGGCCGTCTTGTCCAGAGGCTCCAGGAAGTCCTTGTTCACCCTGAGAGAAACCATCCAATTACAGGCAGCATTAGAGCCCGCTGTAACTCTTATAACGTACTATTGATTTTCTGCACAGAGCATGATGATTTATAACACAAGTACCGCAAAAAGTGTGTTCGAATAAACAACAGAAATGTAGAAAAGTACAAGCCAAATGGGAGTATTGATTATCCCATGAGTGCTGTTGTCATGCTTTAAAGGGTTTTTGCAGTACGTGTGTGTACGAGTGTGTGTGTGTGAGAGAGAATGGGTGCGTGTGTGAATACTTGTGTGTGTGTGAGTAAGTGCGCGGCGAAGCGCGTGCGTGTCACGTGTGTGTGCGTAAGTGTGTTTGTGCATGTGTGTGTGTGTGTGAGTGTGTGTGTGTGTGTGTGTGTGTGTGTGTAACGTGATAAGATAAGCGCGGAAGATAGATGGCCCCTCTCAGACTTACGACAGGGCCAGGGATTCCTCGCAGGCCTTCCGGCCCCTGCTTCCCTGACGGTCCCTGGGGGCCGACTGGGCCGGTCTTCCCTGCCGGGCCCTCAGCTCCCGCCTCACCCTGTGGACGAAGAAACAGGAGTGATCAGGACCCACACAGCGCATGCTACCGCAGTACGCATGTCTAGTTAGGGGGTGCATGGCTTCGCATGCTCGCATGCCTGTTGCTCGGGTAACTGTCGGACAGGGCGATACAACACCCCCAAAAATAATCCGGAATACATATACGGTATATACACACATACTCTCACACGCACTTACACACATACCTAGTACAAACACTCACTCACACACACACACACAATTGATTTGGGTGTATTACCTTGGCTCCCTTTTCTCCCTGCCTGCCCTCTGCTCCGGCAGTTCCTGCGGGTCCCTGGGGAGGAGAGAGAGGACACGCGTTAGCACGGAGGTATGGCCACTGGGTGTGGGGTTGGATGTGTTGCCGGGGGTGAACGACGACAAGAGAACTCGGGGAGGGAGAGGGAGGGAGGGATGGAGAGAGAGGAGGGAGGGAGAGGGAGAGAGAGAGAAATAGAAAGAGAGAGACAGAGAGAGGGTGAGAGGGAGAGAGAGACAGAAAAGGGGAGGGAGGTAGGGTATAGGGAGAAGGGATGTACGCAGGTACGCCGGAGTGGGCATTCGTTGTGACAGTTGCGGAATAAATAATTCAGGGGAATCGTTAGGATTTGTTACTGTGACACGCGTTCGTTTGACATCAATCTGCCAAGCCTGTGAGTGCAGAACGCTGAACAGTTGCAGTGAAACATTTCAATGGCTGCTGAAGACTGATGGTGAAAAGAAACTAGCTCGGACAAAGACTGTAAAGGCCGGAAGATGTTCGAGCTGGGAGAAGAAGAAAAAAGAAAAGAAAAAAGTGTGTGCAATATCACTACAATATTTGTTATACAGCCTGAGCTACAACAAATGAGTTCTGGTGTTCATGTTCCGTAGTCGTATTTTTGACCCACTCTCGTGTTTTCCCTCGATAATGAAACGTCCTTGGGACACACCAATTCAATCTCTGGAGGTCTATGCGACGAGCATCTGATAAACGGGCCTTAAAATACTTCTGTTGGGACCGGCAGAGCGGCTCTGCTCATCCGTCCACAACCAAGGTCTCCTGGGTCGTCTCCCTGCTTTGAGCAGCTTTTTCAGACTAAACCCACTGCTCTCCTTCAAACACAACACAAGTCTCTCCCTCCGAACCACTTTAGATCAGGGGAGAGGAGGGTTTTTTTTTCTGACCAGGTGAAGTAGATTGGCAAGGTTGTGTGCAGTGACTGGAAAGCTGTGTGGGCTGACCAGAGCAGGCTAACACGTCTCTGAGCTGCTTCTGAGGATTCTGGGAGAGTTGGTTTGAGGGCATGGTTTGAATGTGTTACACTACAGGAAATAATTTGGCCAAGATGTGATGGAGTGACCTGATTAAGTGCTATGAACAGATTTAAGAATATGTCGGTGTCACCGTAGTCACATTCTGTGTCATGGATGTGCTTGTAAATATTCTTATTAAGCCTATAGAATATTTCGGACTCTGAAATTAAGAAACATTTACATTTTCATGTCATCCCTTTACGGAACGCACGAATCAATAGAAAACAAAAACAATGAAGACATCCATCTAATGAGATTCGAATAGATAAGTACATTGTGGGATGCCAAATTGATTTCCAGCACTGCCCGTTGAGTAGCAGAACTAAAGATTGCAGCATCATTTGAAATTGCCATGGGCAAAATGCTGAGGAAGCAGAAACACCCCTGACATTAAACGCAAAGCAACTCTTGGCTCGGTTTTATGTATTCAGGTCAGAAACCTGCCAGGCAGTAGAAAATATCACTCAAGCTTACGGTTCTTTTTTTTCTTTCTTTTGACGGGGGGAGGGGGGGAGAGGAGGGGTCGGAGAGAGACGCAGATTAAAGGGCCGGGTTGACGAAATAGCCGTTTTCCTAAACATAATCCTCAAACCATTAGACACCTGCATATGCTGATATGATATGCTAAATTCCTAGGATGTATATTCCATCAAGTAAATTGCAAAAGCAAAAGTCAATGTGACTGGTTTGACCAATGAGCATATTTATTTATAGAACTGTGCCATGAATCTATGGCAGGGATATGATCTCTGGTTAATTCCTGTTTCCCAGACATGAATTGAATATTTACGATTCTCGTTAAAAGCTACAAACTACACCTCACTGAAAATAAGATTCCAGTATGATTCATGAACTCCATTCTATATTAGCCAGATGGGAATTATATTTTTTACTTCACACCATCGCAGGTAGTGACACATAATAACGGTAGATTTAGACCTTCAATTACAGTAGGACTGGCTCCATATCTCAAATGTCACCTTAATACTTCAACTGGGGCCTTGTTGGCTGAAAGGCGACTGTCTGTGTGATCTCTATTGGTGCAGAGAGACCAGACAGCCACATGATTGGTCCTAAACATGAGCCATCACGTCCAGTGTCTCTGAGCCCATCCCAGCAGAGGAGTGTGCAGAAGGACTCTGGTCTGGAGGAGGTCTTAAGAACACCGTGTCCTCGCTCTCTCTGTCGCCCTCGTACCCCGGAGCCAGGACCAAACGGCTCGGTCTTCCCATGGCTGTCACTCAAACCAGGCCAGATCAATAGTGTGTCAAGATAGCTATCTCTATCTCTTTCCCCCTGCTAGACAGAGGTAAATTAATTTTGCTGCTTTTTTTTGGTCATTTGCTCATTTTCAATTTGACAGCAAAAATCAAAAGAAGAGAAATCTATATTTAAAAGACCTTCATTTCTCAACGGGTTTTGAAGTTTCTTTTGCATCCGTTTGCAGACGGTTTCCTTATTTGACCTGTCCAATCTCATTGTTTTTCCACGACTACTTTTAATGAAAACGAATGAGGGTGTATCTCCGGGGTGATGGGGGGGAGGTGTTATGTAAGAGAGCGGCTACTGCTCAGCCGAGGAACCTGGGTCTCGAGACTCAGTCATCAAGGTGGAGAGTGAGGGCGTTTCTCGGAGTTCAATGGGTTTCAACACAGACCCATTAACAATGGGTCATCAGCATGACAAACAAGATATGGATCTCAGTCGGCCTGCGGGACACTTTGAATAGACCTTTGTCCATTGTCTAACACCTACGCTATACAGCTCATTGTGCTCGGTCTCACTGGAATAGATCTCATTCAAATCAGATCGGCTAAGACAAAGGTATGATTGTCATTACGAGGGCGTACGGCCTCAAAAGAATGACTCCCATTTTCATGTCCATCTCTTGCAAGGAGAGCGCCATCAATTCAATACAAAATCTCCAAGGCATAAACAAATGTGATACAAATATAGAGATAAATGGAGGAGTGACGATTTGGACACTGCCTGCGGTGCAGCAGGAAGAGAGTTTTCAGCTTCATCTCAAATAGCTGTGGGAGACGGCTGAGGCAGAGCTGGGACTGTCGTAACGAGGGGGTGAGGGAGGGAGGGAGGGAGGGAGGGAGGGAGGGAGGGAGGGAGGGAGGGGGAGAGAGGGAGGGAGAGAGGGAGGGAGGGAAGGAGGGAGGGAGGGAGAGAGGGGGGGAGAGCGAGGGGGGAAGGAGGGAGAGAGGGAGGGGGAGTGGGGGAGAGGGAGGGAGAGGAGGGAGGGAGGAGGGAGAGGGAGGGAGGAGGGAGAGAGGAGTGGGGGGGGAGAGCGAGGGGGGGAGGAGGGAGCGAAGGAGTGGGGGGGGAGAGAGGGAGGGAGAGAGGGAGGGAGGGAAAGACTAACTTACTCTCTTGCCAGGGGGTCCGGGTGGGCCAGCCTCTCCAGATGGACCAGGGGGCCCCTGAGAGAGAGAGAGAGAGAGAGAGAGAGGAGAGAGAGAGATAGATAGAGAGAGAGAGAGAGAGAGAGAGAGAGAGAGAGAGGGATTACTGTATATCAACTTTTTCTATTCCCTTTAGACAATAGTTAAATGTTTCCAACAGTATAACATTTAGACAAATATTTGGTTCCGAAACAATAAACAAAAATCTGTGAAATGCTGAGCTCTACAGTTCGACATGGCAGAACAGAACTATTTCCAGATTTCAACCAATTATCTCCAATTTAATTAGATGCCATCAAAGCACGTTTAGGAGCTGCATAGGCAAACATTTGATGAATATCAAAGAAATTGTGTGAAATGCGTATACAACTTTGAGTTGGTGAAAATCTACAGAATCATTCAACTGTGTGATAGGTTTGTATTAAAACTCTCAACTGTTAAAGACTTAAAGTATGTTTTCCCCTCAGAGCTAAACTTCACTGAACCATTTCCAAATGTTATTACATTTTAATATATAAGACTACCGCATTTTACACAAAACCTCTCTTGAAACCAACAAGACACACAAACACTAACTCGTTCTCCAAGTATTTTCAATTCAAAAAGAAACGTAAAGTTTGATCTGGTTTTCTCCCATGTCTGTGAATCTCATTCACTTTCATAAATGTTCATAAGCAGTGCAATTCACAGACCCACACAAAGGTTCGGTAAAGTTATTTGCCACGGTTGCTTCTAATCACATGTTATGAACCTGTATAAAGGACATGCTTATTCTGACACTAGACCATGAAAGGGAAATATAATGATTGAATTAATTTACAACCAGGAATTATCCCACAGAAAAACACGATTCACTAAAAGTCTCCAGCAGGCAAACCATGAGAGGTCATTATGTACCGCTGAGGTTAGGACTAACAAAGCTATCACCACAACACGAACGTGACAACAGAACCACCTGCTAGCAACAGTTCCTAGCTTGTTTACTGGAAATAGCTGAATGATTTGACGTGGTTTGCACCAATTGAACCAACTTACAGATTGACCAGATTCTCCGTCCTCTCCCTTCTCTCCTGCTCCGCCATCGGTACCCTGAGGCAGACACACACACAGACATTAGACCAAGTCAGTGGAAACATAACAATAATGTATTCATTTAGCACATGCTTTCATCCAAATCAATGTACAGGGGGGAATTTGAACCTGCGACTTCTTGATCTGCAGTCAAATGAGTCTCAAACATACTGTGCATACATGGTTTCTATCCTTACGTATCCTTGTCACCGGTTGCCAATTCATGTATTCTGCTTTACAGTGCCGTGTGAAAGCAGACATAGGACCGGCTGAAGGGGTCTGTGTTCAAGCTGGGCATACTCACAGCAACACCAGCCTCACCAGGGGGGCCGGGGTCTCCAGGGAAACCAACAGGTCCCTGCAGAGTGGACAGAGAACACACGCACACGTCAGTGAACTCCAACCTGATTGGGTGATTAGGTTTTGTGTGTGATGAGTGTTGATACGTGTTGAAAGGTGAGAGAAGGTGAGTGGGAACTGGTTGACGTGGGGATCGCCATGGTGATCTTCACTGTCGTCATGATAAACCTACCCCAAGCAACATTTCATTTGAAATTCCATTTCCATGAAATAATTATTGTGTGTTGTCATGGCAGAATCACAAGGTAGATTCCAAACACATGATATGATTATGTGCTCAAAAAACCTTATGGTTATGAAACGTCTGTTTTCACATTCATTCTGAACTGTGTCTTCTCTGCAGACGTCTGATCCATGATTGATGAATATTCAGAATTTGCCTCTCCAGCGTTTTCTATCTTTGTAGTGTGTGTAGGTGCTTGTGTGTGTGTGTGTGCGTTTGCCTGTGTTTGTCAGCGGGATTGTGTTTGTCGGCGTGTTTGATCATGTGTGCGTCTGAAGGAACGTACAGGGTTTCCCTTGGGGCCGTCGTCTCCAGGGGGTCCTTTGGCCCCGGCGGGACCAGCGGCTCCAGATGGCCCCGCCTCTCCCTTGTCTCCTCGCTCGCCCTTAGGTCCCTGGAGAACAGCGAGACACACACTTCATAGAGACACACACTTCATAGAGACACACACTTTATACAGACGCACACTTCATCGAGACACACACTTCATAGAGACACACACTTCATAGAGACACACACTTTATACAGACGCACACTTCATCGAGACACTCACTTTATGGAGACACTCGAACACTCACGTTTCAGAGAGAGTCTATAGAGACACTTATGTGACTTATTCACTCTCGACCTAGTCAATGTGCAGTATAACATGGGACACAGTCGGCCATCTTTAGATGAGCTGTTGTTGAGACGGTGATGAAGTACCCTTACCAGCATGTGTGTGTGTCCTGTGTGTGTGTCCTGCGTGTCCTGTGTGTGTGTCCTGCGTGTGTGTGTGTGTGTGTATCCTGTGTGCTTGTCTGGACTCACCCCAGTTCCAGGCTCTCCGGGAGATCCAGGGTTCCCAGCCTCTCCATTCTCACCCTGTGGACAGACACTTCATCTTAGCATCTTCGACAGAAACCAACCGCCACAGGCGTCTTCCTTTTTCAAGAGTTCATCCCCAAACATGGCTTCCCAAACGTCGCTGCTGTATCGTGACGTGACCGTGGGCACGTACGACAGAGGAGACGGCTGTGGCGCGGTTTCACACGGTGACCGCGCCCTTCCGTGTTTCTTATTCCCGTGTCATTCCAGCGACCGGGGCGGCACATTAAGAATGAACGTCTGAGTCGGGTGCCAAATGGCAGCGGAATGAAACCGCGTCGGAACGGTTGTAAAACCGGCGTTAATAGTGTGAGAGCTGTAGGTCAAAGGGCATGGGACGAATCGAAGGATCTTATGGAGATGGGGGGGGGGAGAGAGGGAGGGATGGAGGGAGAGCTGGAGGGACGGGAGGGAGAGCTGGAGGGAGGGAGAGCTGGAGGGAGGGAGGAAGAAGAGCCGGAAGGAGAGAGATGTAAGGAGTGAGGCAGGAGTGTGGTGAGGAGTACTAGTTGTGTTTCAGCCCTAGAGAGAGACAGACTGGCATTTCAAGGCAGCAGGTTACTCTGTGAGGGGGGCTCATGTTCTCACCTTCTCACCCACGCCTCCCATGGCCCCGACACCACCTGGAGGACCTTGGGCACCCTGGCAGGAAGAGAAGAAGAGAGACGTGTCATTCCCCGGTCTCTCTGGTGAGACACTATCGTCACATCTGGTACTAGATTAAGGGTAGAGTGGAATGATTTCACTTTGCGCTGGTAGTCTACAATGTTCATGTATTGGGGAAACGGTATTTCCATGTTAGTGGAGGGTGTAGTCGGTGTTGACGGGTGACACGTACGTCGGCTCCACTAGGACCCTGGGGACCCCTGGGCCCGGGCGGACCTGGAGGGCCCTGTGAAGAGGAAACAGGAAGTTCATGGGTCAGGCAGGAAGTCATCTTGTTGAATCTTGAGAAAACCTCATATAGGACGTTAGACTGGAATGGGCGTGTGTGGGTCAGCTCACCATGGGCCCGACATCACCGTTCTCCCCCTTCTCACCAGGAGGCCCTGGAAGCCCCTAGAACGAGACAAAAACAAACATATGAAGACTTATGATGTGCTTCAGACACACTTTACTGTAAAATACAGACTGAGGGAGATAGTGCCGCGTGTGGTGGACTGGATATGTGGTGATTAAGGAGCGGTAATGAACACAGAACAACAGATGATCCAGGGCAGAGAAGCAGACACAGAATAACAGGGGATCAGATTAGACGTAGTCTTCCGAGATATCACCATGTATTCACGCTCCTACAGGTATTCATCATCCCACAGGTGGCCGTCCAATGAAAGGAGACACTGTTCTGAGTCATCTCCAATGAAACTCAGCGTCCCGATCCGATCCCGCACACAGAAGCTAAAACGACCGGCCTCGACCCCCTCCCCTCTTTATAACGACACCCAGAAGGGACGTGACCTTCGTTCTGGTTCGTTGGCTCGACTACAAGGAAGAGTGGAAGGACGAGGTCGTATCTGCTTGTGAGTCTAGACACTCGACCCCTGCATGCGGGCCTGACCTTACATATATATATATATATATACGTTTGATCTCTGACATTTCCTCCTAATTGCCATGGCGATGTAAAGCTTGGGCTCCGACCCTATTCAGAGAGTGTTGCCACGGGAGCGAGGAGGGAGGACATGAGGGATCTCGTTCCCTCTGCTATTTACTCGCTGACGCACGCGCTATCTTCCTCGAACGCCCGCTTGTCCCTGAGAAGGTAAAGTCTGTGTGTGGGCGTGTGTTTGTGATCGGGCGTGTGTATTCGTATCCGTGAGAGAACGTGCATGCCTGTGTTTGTGTGAGTGAGTGTGTGTGCGTGTGCTCGTGTGATTGAGTGTGTATGCGTGTTTGTGCGATAGTGAGTGCGTGTGTGTTTCTCAGCGTGCTGTTCCTTCCCCACGGTGTAGGATCCCATCAGAGTGCAGGTCTCAGGAGTCAGAGATCATTAGCAGGAACACTAATTATGCTCCATGGTAAACTAGCATCAGACGAGGTCAGTCTAGGCAATTAACGAAATTGCGCTGGGAGTGCATTACGCCGCGATTAAAAGTCAATTGGATTGAGTTCGCTCAGAGAAGGGATCGCAACGTGATACACGGCCAGCAGTCTTCCATATCATTTGATCGAGACAATGATCGCAGGTCGAACATGAACGTTCCGGAAAGGACTTTGTTCCACAGACATGATCCGCCTCCCTCGTACAGAGCGCCGCAGCTTCGGTTCCTTTAAAGGCTCGCCACTTTGTCAGAGCGAGACCGACAAAGTCATCATAGAAAGACATTAACCACCTGAACCTAACAGCTGGCTAAAAGGAAAAAATGAAGGGTAGGATATGAACCTGGGATATTTCAAAGTGAATAATTTGTTCCCGTCTGTCGACGATAATGACTGAAATGGCCGGTGGCTGGAGAGTGGGGCTGTGGCCCTTGTTACCAGAGCGGGGCAATTGCCGGTCAGAACACAATGCATGACAGACATGCTGTAATTAGGGGGTGGCAAAGGAAGCGAACCCAGAACGGGCCTGATTTCTATCACTCAAAACGAGATGGATGTGTGTGTGTGTTTATGGTTGTGTGTGCGTGTGTATGTATGTGTATGGTTGCTTGTAGGTTGTGTGTTTGCTATGTGTGTGTGTGTGTGTGTGTTACGCACCTGCAGACCGATAGGACCAGGTGGACCTGGGAACCCTCTGGCTCCTTCATCTCCCTTCTGGCCAAACATTCCCTGCTGGCCTCTGGGCCCGGGCTCTCCATCGCCCTCCCCTGAGGATGGAGGAGAACATGTCAGGACGACTGAACTGAACAGCTGTTGGTCAGGGATGGCAGACGAATGGATAGATGATGGAGAGATGATGGAGAGATGATGGAGAGATGATGGAGGGATGATGGAGAGATGATGGAGGGATGATGGAGAGATGATGGAGCTTTGATGGAGAGATGATGGAGGGATGATGGAGAGATGATGGAGAGATGATGGAGAGATGATGGAGAGATGATGGAGGGATGATGGATAGAAGAAGGATAGATGATGGAGGGATGATGGAGAGATGATGGAGAGATGATGGAGGGATGATGGAGGGATGATGGAGAGATGATGGAGGGATGATGGATAGAAGAAGGATAGGTAATGGAGGGATGATGGAGAGATGATGGAAAGATGATGGAGAGATGATGGAGAGATGATGGAGAGATGATGGATATATCGTGGATGAGAAGAAGGATAGATGATGGAGAGATGATGGAGGGATGATGGAGGGATGATGGAGGGATGATGGAGGGATGATGGAGGGATGATGGAGGGATGATGGATAGAAGAAGGATAGATGATGGAGAGATGTTAGACTCACAGCAGGTCCAGGAGCTCCGATGGGGCCTTGAAGACCAGCTGGTCCTGGAGGACCCTGGAACACAGATAAGACAACAGGTGAGATAACACAGGTAAGGTAGCACAGGTAAGGTAACACAGGTGTGATAACACACGTACAGAGAGAGAGGATCCTAAACATGAACACACCTGTTCTCCCTTGTCTGCTTTGCTTCCCTTCTGACCAGGTTCACCGACCTCTCCCTGAAACAGAAAGACACGCACACACGCACACACATGAGTGACGAGTCTGTGTGCCACCAGGGTGACATATGGTGGCACTATTGAAGCACAATAGATAATCCTGATGGTAACCTTAAGGGCTGCGATGACTCTGTGACATTTAAAAAAGCGACGACAACCAAGCATTTCACATTTAATATCGCTCTCCTAATTAGGTTTGGGTTGGTAAGCTGGAATGCGATGTTGGATAAGCTGCAAAAAGGAACAGAAAGACACGTTTGCTGTGCAGATGGCCCTGGGTGTGAATCCAGAGATTAAGACTGATTGCTGTTTTAGATGGCCTAGATGCGGGCCTGGTGAAGGAGATGAGCTGGTGGTGCAGGGGGGAGACCAGAGGGACTCACCTTGTCCCCGTCCTCTCCAGGTGGGCCCTGGGGTCCAGCAGGTCCGGGCAGACCCACCGGGCCCTGGATGCCATCGCGGCCCGCCGGCCCCAGAGGACCCTTCTCTCCCTGGACACGGACGACACAAAAAAACACTCGTGAGAACAGTGCCGAGGAGAGACGCGCCTTCATCACCTCTCTCCACCAGCAATGGACAGAGGGAGGGAGGGGAGATGGACAGAGGGAGGGAGGAAGTGAGGGGAGACAGAGGGAGGGAGGGGACATGGACAGAGGGAGGGGAGATGGACAGACAGAGGGAGGGAAGAGGTGAGGGGTTGAGGAAGGAGGTGAGGGGAGACAAACAGAGGGAGGGAGAAAGTGAGGGGAGACAGAGGTAAGGAGGGGCGAGGGGTTGAGGAAGGAGGTGAGACAAACAGAAGGAGGGAGGGGGTGAGGGGAGACAGAGGGAAGGAGGGGCGAGGGGTACTTACGGGCGCTCCTTTCTCTCCAGCAGGCCCCGGGGGGCCCTGGGGGCCAGTCCTACCAGACAAGCCGATTGGTCCTGCAGTTCCAGCAGCTCCTCTTTCACCAGGGGAACCCTGTGTGTGTGTGTGTGTGTGTGTGTGTGTGTGTGTGTGAGCGAGTGTGTGTGTGAGCGAGTGTGTGTGTATGTGTCAGTAAAAGCATGAATGTGTGAGCGTGAGTGTATATTCGAAAAGGTGAAGAAAGTTTCGAAGAACCGATGAGCTCACATAAAAGATTTGTCAAACACGGCGGCTTCGGTTTGCCCACATCTACTTCAACATTCTGTCAGCCCCGTCGTTCGATTGAAAACACGCGTCATGGATGCAAACTTTCCTTTTAGGATATTTACAAAACAACCTTCGCCTCTGATGTTCGCTGCTAATGGGTCTGGGAGGAAAACGAAAAAACTCTTTGAGCGTGAAACACAAAAGCTCCTTTTTTCCGACGCGGCGTATTTAGCACATCTTATCCTGCACTTATGGCAGCTGCTTTTAGCCGCGAGACTCGGGTCCTACTTCCAAAACCACTCTTGCTCGTTCGCTAGCTGGGCAGGGGCCTCGTCTCCATACATTATGTGAGAAGGGAGAGCTTGGGGAGCAGAGAGCCTTAATCTGGACCCGAGTGATCTGATTACTGAGAGGAGCCCAAAGCGCTCCAGGGCTCGGGACATGCTAGCTCATGGAGCGGGAGGCCGACGCCCCTGACAGAGACCTGTCGTTCAGTTCGGGGCGACGGAACGACGCCCCCCGTTTCCGCTTTCCGACGAGACGGAGCGGATCTTGGGAAAGGCTCGCTGAGGGCTGCGTAGGGTTTGGGGGGGGCGGGGTCACACAGGTGGCGCGTGAGCAGGGCGCCCCCCGAGCCAGACAGGGTGAGTCACCGCGTGGACACGCTCTCATTAACCCGGGTCGAGGCGGGGGGCGGAGAGGGGGGAGAGGCGAGGGGGGGGTGGGGGGAGGGGGGAGAGGGCGGGCTGTGTGCGACAGGCTCGGTTCCCAGGCGGCGGTCGGCGGGGGGTAAACAATCAGAATCCTAGACCAATCTACCCGGCGCATGATTGCTCCGATGATGAAACTCTGTGCGCTAAGTGATTGAAGTGTGGTGAACGGTGACTGCAGTCATTTCTTAGTCCCCCCAAAAAACTGAAACCGAAGGACTGTAAGGCAGTTAGGATGGTAATGAGACACACACCTCGGGAACACAGATTCATAAGCAGTCAAGTTGAATTCATATCTTACCTATACACACAATAGTTTGATCATACGTCTGAGTTCTATAGAGGTATTCATTTGATTGCCTTTATATATTTAACACTGGGCTTCACTGAAAAGAGACGATTAAGTAAGTATTCCATCATCGAATGAACATCTGATCCACAGTAACTGTGTACATACTAAATGACTGTCTAAATTAAGAGATACAAATTGACTTTGTCATCTTCGGTTCAAAAGCAATTACCTGGACCCAAGCCTGAACTCTTAGAGGAAGTTAGTTTGGAGAAACTGAAGGCTGCTGTCTTCTGTTCAAACTGCCCTTTAGACATTCAGGTCTACATTGATGATGAGGTAACCATGACAATGAGGTAACCATGACGGCAAGGCACTCACCACTGGACCAGAGGGACCCTGGGGGCCTTCTCCTCCCTTCAGGCCGGCGGGACCCTGGAACAACACAACAGAGACACACACGGTTACTCAAACAGCTCACCCACAAAACACACGTTACTCAAACAGCTCACCCACAAAACACACGGTCCCCTTGTCTGAAGCACACCCGCCGTCGTTGTCAGGGGAGTCTTTCACAGGTCACATGACCACTCGAACAATCTATTTTTTTGGTTTCTCAGAACATAGACATGTACAGGCCGCGCGCACAACGCAGTCTCGCAGATGGATTCTCTTCAAAGATCATCGGAGACCACTAGAACAGAGAGGCTGACCAGGGGGTAGTGAGAGAGGCTGACCAGGGGGTAGTGCAGAGAGGCTGACCAGGGGGTAGTGCAGAGAGGCTGACCAGGGGGTAGTGCAGAGAGGCTGACCAGGGGGTAGTGCAGAGAGGCTGACCAGGGGGGTAGTGCAGAGAGGCTGACCAGGGGGTAGTGCAGAGAGGCTGACCAGGGGGTAGTGAGAGAGGCTGACCAGGGGGTAGAACAGAGAGGCTGACCAGGGGGTAGAACAGAGAGGCTGACCAGGGGGTAGTGCAGAGAGGCTGACCAGGGGGTAGTGAGAGAGGCTGACCAGGGGGTAGTGCAGAGAGGCTGACCAGGGGGTAGTGAGAGAGGCTGACCAGGGGGGTAGTGAGAGAGGCTGACCAGGGGGTAGTGCAGAGAGGCTGACCAGGGGGGTAGTGCAGAGAGGCTGACCAGGGGGTAGTGAGAGAGGCTGACCAGGGGGTAGTGCAGAGAGGCTGACCAGGGGGTAGTGAGAGAGGCTGACCAGGGGGGTAGTGCAGAGAGGCTGACCAGGGGGTAGTGCAGAGAGGCTGACCAGGGGGTAGTGAGAGAGGCTGACCAGGGGGTAGTGCAGAGAGGCTGACCAGGGGGTAGTGAGAGAGGCTGACCAGGGGGGTAGTGAGAGAGGCTGGCGGAAGCTGCTTTGTTTCCAGCCCCTCTCAGCAGACGTCTGCTAAAGATGCTTGGAAGTTCTTAGAGCTCTCCCCTCGGCTGAGGAGACTTGAGATGGATCACGGTCGAACTCGGAGATCTTCATACAATGAGACGGCTTACTTAACAATTACGGGGTTGTGCAATGCAAGTAAGAGTACGTGAGCGAAATAAAAGTCGCAGCCCTTAAGTCGCATTAAGACCCCCGAATCGCCTCGACAACCGTGCATGTTTGTTCTACACTTCTCCTGTAATTACGATGCATCAATGTTGACCTTGTTTGAGAGGAACTCTTGTTTCGGAAGGGGGAGGGAGGAAAGAAGGGGAGGGTAGACAGGGGGTGAGGCAAGACGAGGGGAGAGAGAAAGAGAGAGGGGGAGGGAAAGGTGAGAGGGACATGGATGGTGAGGGTCGAGAGAAAAGGAGAAGATGGAGGTGACGGTGGAGAGAGGGTGAGGTGAGGGGGAGGAGAGAGGGTGGGGTGAGGGGAGAGAGAGGGTGAGGTGGGGAGGAGAGAGGGTGAGGTGCAGGGGGGAGAGAGGGTGAGGTGAGGGGGGAGAGAGGGTGAGGTGAGGGGGGAGAAGGGTGAGGTGCAGGGGGGGAGAGAGGGTGAGGTGAGGGGGGAGAGAGGGTGAGGTGAGGGGGGGAGAGAGGGTGAGGTGCAGGGGGGGAGAGAGGGTGAGGTGCAGGGGGGAGAGAGGGTGAGGTGACGGTGGAGAGAGGGTGAGGTGAGGGGGGAGAGAGGGTGAGGTGAGGGGGGAGAGAGGGTGAGGTGCAGGGGGGAGAGAGGGTGAGGGGGGAGAGAGGGTGAGGGGAGAGAGAGGGTGAGGTGACGGTGGGAGAGAGGGTGAGGTGACGGGGGGAGAGAGGGTGAGGTGAGGGGGGGAGAGAGGGTGAGAGGGGAGATAGGGTGAGGTGAGGGGGGAGAGAGGGTGAGGTGAGGGGGGAGGAGGAGGGTGAGATGAGGGGGGAGAGAGGGTGAGACTGAGAGCAATGTTGTTTGTTTGTTGAGTTCGTTTCCGAGCAGGTATTTACTGGCCCATATTTCCCCCCTCAGGCACTCTCTCATCAAAAGTGCAGTAAAATAGAAGTGCTGAAATAAACAAGTCTGCAGGCATGTGTGTGTATGTGTGTGTTTATGTGTGTACTGTACAACACAGTAGAGTTGCTTTGTGTAATGTATCATTCTTTTCGTGGGTGTGTGTGTGTGTGTGTGTGTGTCTGCCATGCATTGGCGAGGGATTGTGGATATGACCGGAGTGTGCAACTGTGCAGTGTGTGGATGTCTGAGAGTAGTGTGTGTGTGTGTGTGTGTGTCTGACTAAGTGTGGTGTCTGGGTGTGTGTCTGAGAGTATTTTGTGTGTGTATGTGTGTGTGTGTGTGTGTGTGTGTGTGTAAGCAGTTCCCTAAGGCCCAGCACACATGGCAGTCTCGGTAATGAGTCTCTTGGTGCGCTGTGTGCAGGAGTAAATTACACCAGTAGAAAACAATCAGTTCTCGTGTTTCCAGCAGAGGCTGACCTTGGACGCTACTACAGCCCCCCCTCACAATTTAGCTCCACTCTCCAAATTGGCAACATTTACTTTTTAATTATTAATTGAATAAATAATGCAAACTATAAAAAAACCCACTCATATATCTCCCCCTAAAAAGTGTTTGTTGAAAAAGTCCTTGGGTTGAACCTGACTCCCGGCCTGCAATTTGTTTCCACAGAAGTTGGTGACCATGATGCATTGCGGCATTAAAAGACTGTTTTCAGCCGCGCAAAACTATTCCATGCCTGTTCATTTGTAAGACGTCACTTTGAATTTCCCCACAGTGCACTGATTGGTCGGAGGAACTCAGCACTGGACTTCAGCTGAACACTTCTGGAAAGGTCCTGGTTCATTTGCAGTGAGTGGATCTGCAGTTAGGTTTCTACAGAAAACATGGAGACTGTGGAACCTTTGAAAAGACAAGTGTTGGTGCTGGTGGGGGGCGGCTCTTACCGTTGCTCCAGGAAGTCCTCTCTCTCCTGGGAACCCTCTGAGCCCGGCTGGGCCATCCTTCCCTCCTGCTCCCTGAGGGCCTGGGTCTCCCTGAGGACAAACACACAAGAGGAGTTAAACCTATCCCAGTGCATCCCAATACGGGTACGTACACATGAACACATCCAGTACTGCACCTCAGCTGTTACCACTAAGGTACCACGCCAAACATGGCTTAACGACTTCTGTCTCATGTTGTATGTTTGATATTTTCTTTACTGTAATATTCTTCCAAATGTCACATAAACATGTTTGTTTTTTTATGGAATGGATTAGGACTGCCAACCATCATTATTTCAAGGACATGATTTACATCAGTGTCCTGGCTATCTTCTGCCCAGAGATGAGTCGTCCACGGCAACTGAGGCCAACGAGCAACACCCACTATTTAGTTTTTGCTTTAATTTCCACTGCATTTCAAAAGCAGACCCCGCAAAAAATTCAATTAGTGGGGAATAATTAAAATACCCCCGCAGGGAGAGAACGGATCACTGCGGGACTATAAAGTAAACACAAACAGAGCTAGTAACTACAGCATCGCTGCCTGGTGCTGGAGCTCTGTGGCGGTTAGCATTAGCATAAAGTTACCCTGATATACTCACTAGAGACAACCAATTATGACACAACAACACATACTGCTGCACTGGCATGCAATTTCGTTTTTTGACATCATTAACGGAAAAACTATGGCACTTTGCAGCATAACTTCAAAGTGCAAGCCTTTCCCCTTCCCCTTGTATTAGCAGTCTAGTCTTTATCTGCTAACTCTGAGGCAGAAAGAGTAGGCTCCGGTAGTATAAGAGGATTTAGGCTTCTCTGCCAAGACATTCCCAGAGCTGCCCCTGGAATATTGATGAGGAAACCCCAGACAGGGAGCCGAGGTGGGCTGTGAGTGGCAGAGGGGTTTGGAGGTAGCAGATGGACCTGATTAAACTGTCTCCTTTCCGAGGAGAGGGAGAAAATGAAAGTCGGAGACATGGAGGGCTAGGGGGAGGAGGAGGGGGGGGGGTGGTGGTGGCCTTGGGGCTTTGGAGACCTATTTTGAATAAGACCGTCCTTCTTCAAAATGGCCACTGTCTGCTTTTAATAGACAATGTTATGGCCAGCAAGGGAGGGAATTATCTCCCCTTCGCTCATGTCCCCAAACCCTGGGTAGTTTTGCCGTCTAGCTGACAAAACACCACAAGGAGGAGGAAGTCAATCGTTGGGTCATCTTGGGACAACCGTCGGGTTACCTTTACTTGGCTCGGCGTTCATTTGTGCTCGTTAGACACAACAGAAGAAGAATTCAGAGGTGTCCTTCTAGATACCGACCCCAGGACACCCACACACTCTCACCAGCTCTGAGATACTGACAACCATTTCCACCCCAACCCCAAACATTTTAGTGAGACAATTATATTTAACGGATCCTCAGGTAAAGCTATGCCACCACCCACATTTGAAAACAAACCCACGGCCCCGGTCGCCAGCCCCTCCCAGACGAATGGTTCTCACCTTGGCTCCCTCCTTGCCAGCAGCACCAGGTAGACCCTGCTCTCCAGGTGGGCCTGGGGGCCCGGGGTGTCCTCTCTCTCCCACGGGGCCGGTCTCTCCGGTGGGACCCTGTCAGGGGTATCATGGGTAACCCACATCAGTCACACGGCCCTGATGGTGCCTGGGCTGTTTCTACGTGAATACCAGGGTAGCGTGGCACTGCTGTGGCTTCGATTGGTGGATCGCTGAATACTGTGGCCGCTGATTGGTGGAGAGCTGGGGAGAGGGATACTCACCTGAGGGCCAACCACGCCTCCTGGTCCAGGTGGGCCTGTCTTCCCTTGGAATCCCTGCAGGACACAACACCTGAGTCAGACTGGAACCTGATTGGAAGATACATCCATGTGACCCACATTCGCACAAATGCTCATGCCTCCTTCTGATTGGTCTTTTCCATCCACTAGTTTCAATAGGCTGATGGTTTGAGAGTTAGCGTTGTGTGCATTTACGTAGGCCAGGATCCTCTAAATTAACTGTTTTAAAGGGTGGATGGAAAGTCATGTGATTAAGGAAAACTGTTGCTATGTTTGCTTTCAAACCCTAACTGCACATGTGCAAACAGAATAACGTAAAAAATATAAACTTAGATATTGTTTACGGTTCTTTTATTCAGTTATTAACAGTTATGTTATGAAAAACGATTTTAAGAAACGGATACCGTTCAGTGTGTAGATTCAGGGAGGGCTTTTGTATTTCGAAATAACTTTATTGCCTCTGTCACTTACTTACAGAACCACCTCACCCCGAGGAGTAAGATGACACAGCGTATGACCTTGAGGTCAAACACGATGCACTTTACCCACGGGCCTTTGCTGCAATAACAAAGTTAGTGTGGCACACAAGCAACTACTTCACAAGTGCAGCAGCAGTGTTAGCAGTGTCATGACTCAGCACACACGGGACAAAAGCACACGGACACAAAGCAACAGACTTTAGTCAACAAACAAGGTCTTACAAAGGACAATCTGTCGGGAGCTGTAGACAAATGCAGATGTTCAATCAGAAGCAGACAGATTGAGTGATACACTTTCAGGCGGTGCGCTTGATTTCGACACAGCAGCAGCCGGGAAGGCCGACTTGATTCGGAAGTCACGACTCTGTGATTGCGAGCTCATCATCACGCGTCGCCCCCCACGAGTCGCGTGTACGCAAATCAAACGCACCCCTGAAATGTGACCCTCTCGGCCAACGATTGAATTCTGAGTTCCCGGTGAGCGTTTCCTTCACGTCTCGAGAGGACCCGATGCTGACGGGACACCGACCAGCATCAGGCGATGAGGAGACGGAACCGGTCGGAAACCCCATCGACATTCCAATGAGCCGCGAGATCAGAGACGCCGTCCACCGGGTTTTCATTGATCGTCCCGTGAGTGAAGAGCTCAGCGCGCTTCGCGTCTTTCCCCAGCAGAACGCACACCACCTCAGAGCTTCCAATCATCGAACAAAGACACGCGGACAACATGGAGCGAACGGGAAGCCCAATTAAACGGACATGAATGATCGATGCGTGACACAACACATACATGATCTGACTAGGAGAGAGAGGGGGGAGGGGCAGCGAGCACACACAGAGAGAGGGACAAACGGCACGTGGGTTTCAGAAGACGAAGGACTTGTTTAGCTCCTGTTATTTATACCCTGTCGTGTGATTGTTTTTTTGTTTTTTTACGTGGCGGCGGTGGACGATCGCGCGCCACGGTAATCTCAGATGCATTAGCGTGTGGGGCCTGATGATTTACAATCAGGTAATGTTAGGGGAGGGGATCCACGGACGGATTACAGGCTGAGCAGTGAATCAAAGACAGATAGGATTCGATCTATATTTCAGCTAAACGGTTCCTTGACTACAGCGCGGATTGGCCGGATCTCTGCCTCGGGCGAGGAGTTTAACTGCTGTGATCAATTCTCGTATTGGGCGCTCCGCATATCTGTTTACTGGGTGATAAATCTGGTGTCGTAAACATCTTAATGAACACTCTTTATCGATGTCATCGGAATGAGAGTGAGACTGTGGGGGGGGGAGGAGTTCTGTGTCTGTGTGTGAGTGTGTGTGAGAGAGAGAAAGAGAGAGCGAGAGAGAGACATAGAGAGAGTGTGTGTGTGTGTGTGGGAGCGTGTGCGAGAGTGTATGCGAGTGAGCGTGCGCGCCAACATACTCAGTTTTAATGTGTAATTCGGGGGAAAGTGATAGACGGAAGGGAAACTTTAACGATTGGTGGGATGCTCCGTCAAGCTTTTAACAACCTCCATTGCCTTCCCAGACTAAACAAATCGAGGCGGACAAATGCAAAGCATCGCCGGGTGCAACCTCAGGCTCTGGCCCATTCACCGAGACGGGTCCTTACACCACCAGATACCATATCTCATGTTAGAGTCATTCTAATCTCAGTAAAGATACTATCATGGTTTATCTACACGACGCCTTTTCCGTCGAATGCGATAATGAGGATTTGCAGCAGTCGTTTTTCAGGACGTTCAGCACGCAGCTACTGGAGAAGTGATCAGTGTGATCATGAGGCCTGCTCAAGGGCTTAGGGATACATGTCACTCCTCAACGAGCTGAACTGATACACACAGCAACCCATCTGTAATGACACGAGCCTCCTGAACGTGTGTGTGTGTGTGTCCCTCAGGCGTCATGGGAAGGGAGACGGGGGCGGAGCTAGACACGCGGGGCAGACCCGCGCGAGACGGCTCCAGCCCTCCGGGCCCCCGGCGGCGTTCTGCTCAGGCGAACGCCGCTAGCGCCGCACGGGGCTCTCCATCCCAGACGTCTGGCCCGCCCGGGAGAACGGGAGAGGTAGCCCGACTGAAACGGAACCCTCCGGTCTTTAGCGCCGAAAGGAACCTCATTCGATCAGCGACCTGAATTCGAAAGCGAGACGAGCGCTCGCTTTCGCAGCCGGATGGAATTAGCGTCGCTGGCGTCGGTTTGCAGAAGACACCCTCCTCCCCTCCCCCCCCCCACAAACACACACACATGCAGTATTAAACACGTTACAACGACTTGAAGCGAGCTGTCGAACTCCTGGCTCCGCGGCGCGACAAACGCGAGCTACCTCCAGCGGTCAGGTCCCACCGGGTGTGGAAAGTTAAGACAACGAGGGGGGGATTCCCCCCCCCCGCCCGCCCTGGAAACAACGAGGCGTCTAACGCTTCCACGTCCGGAGGGAAGTGACCGGTGGAGACAACCGACCGGGGCATGCTCGGGGGCGTGACAGCTCTGGGAGGGGCGTGGCCGGTGACACTCACCGTCTCTCCGCGTTGGCCAGGGTGTCCGGGCAGACCGTCCTTCCCAGGGGGTCCCTGAGGGCACGGAGAGAGGAGATCGTTTTAAAGGAGCCGGAGAGGGAGAGGAACACGGGGTTGGGATGGAACTAGAGGTTAATGCTCGAGAACAAGCCAGCTGAGGATGGTCATGGAGCTCATGGAGAAGGATACCCAGTGTTTGAGAAGGTACCGTGTGGGGGTTGTGGCAGGTGAATACTTACAGGGGGGCCCTTCGGTCCTGAGAAGCCCACAGGGCCCTGGGGTCCTTGAGGTCCCTGGAACGGACAGATGAACAGTGAGGAAGAGGAAGAAAACGGGTCCATGGGAGGAGTCTATGGATGCTATGTGGGCGGAGTCTCATGGGGAACTAGGGAGGAGTCTATGATGCTACGTGGGCGGAGTCTCATGCGGTATGAGGGAAATGTCGATGAATGCGAGGAGTCTAAGGTGATCGATGGGAGGAATCGATCAAGATATGTGGGAGGGGGTCAAAGGAAACATGCGGGAGGAGTCTATGGCGCTATGTGGGCGGAGTCTTAATGGAACACTCCGGAGACTGTTGAGGACAGACAAGGACAGATGTTAGAGACCCAGCCTGTGTCCTGATGAAGAGATGACGCCTAAGCATTAGCTAATGAAAAAAGGCAATCATGAGGCCTACCTCATCAAAGTATTAGATTATAAATGAATACGTGCAACATATATCGGAACACGAGAGACGGACAGCCCGACGGTCAGAAGGTGGGAAACAAGAAAGGATGCACACTAAGCATAATACTAGATATACTGTCTATCTGTGAAGACGTGAATCTAAAGCCTGAAAAGGTGGCTGTGAATACAGGAAGACATGAGAGTACTTCATGGAAGAACTGCTCCATGCTTGATAAGAGGACCCTGAGATCCCCCACTTATGTTACAATGTCTTGGCTGAGTGCATCCGGGGAGCTCAACCGACCCTGCAGATACAGGGGGGGACGTCTCCGAGAAATAAGGAGAGGTGGGGAAGAAAGAGAAGAAAAGGGGAGGGAAAAGGAGGGAGAGACGAGGAGTGGTGGGGGGAGATGAAGAGAGATGAAGAGAGATGGCGAAAGAGAGGGAGGGAGGAGAGAGAGAGAGAGATGAGGAGAGAGATAAAGAGAGGGAGAGAGAGATGAGGATAGAAAGAGAGAGAGATCAAGGGAGAGGGAGGGAAAGAGAGAAAAGAGAGGGAGAGAGATATGAGGATAGCAAGAGAGAAAGAGGTGAAGGGAGAGGGAGGGAAGAGAGACAGAGAGGGAGGGAGAGATGACGATAGAAAGAGAGAGAGAGATGAAGGGAGATGGAGTGAAAAGAGAGAGAGAGGGGGAGATGGGAGAGCACTAATACAACCACAGTACGATTGATTTAGCCCATGGCAGGAACCCAAAACCCAGCCTAACTGTAAATGACTCCAGCAGCAAGTGCCCAGCAATGATATAATTGATCCATAATTGTTTCCCGTATCGAACACCCGCCCCTCTACTCACACGCACACATACACACACACACACCCCTACACACACACACCCCTACACACCCAGGCGCTAAACGCTACTTTACCCAAGCTATTTCTCCCCATACAAAGCCCGTCGCATGACAGCTACCCATGTGAGCATCTCCTCATGGGGGGGGAGAGACGGCGTGGAGGGACTTACTCTCTCACCAGGCGGGCCAGGAGGACCGTCGCTGCCCGCTGTGCCCTGAAACACACAGGGAGAGAACACACATGAGCCGGGAGTCCTCCACAGACACACAGACACACACACAGTGACTGTCTGTCACCACCATGCCCGGGATGGGGCCGGACGGAGCGGGGGGCTTACCTTAGGGCCTGGCTTGCCTGTAGGACCTCGCGCACCCCGAGCACCTCGTGGACCCTGTGGGGGGGGGGACAGGAGAGACAGGGGTTAGATCCAGACGGGTCAGGATGTACCAGAGGTAGATGTGGGTGTTTCTCTAAAAAAGCTACCCGACCATATATAGGCGTGGTGCGGTGTTTTGCGGTGGTTAGGAAGTAGCTGAGAATTGCAGAACCCCACCACTGGGATAGCGGTAGGGTTGGTGTACATGCAAAAGTACAGGAAGTGTACAGTATATGACAGTGTGACATTAGACAGCTTTGGGCGTCACGGAGGGGGACGTACCGTCGGACCTCGTTGCCCCCTTGGACCTGGCTTGCCCGCTACACCCTGTTCGGACGAGAGAGATAGAGAGGAGAGAGAGAGAGAGAGAGGAGAGAGAGAATTCAGGTCAGACGGAGGTCATGGTGAGATGTACTGAGCCATAAGGCTCTCACGTCAACAAGGCAATTCACGAAAAACAAGGAAGTACACGGTGGACACACGTAGTCCCGTTTCTCTTCAGCGCTCTAAACTGTGTGTGCGTGCGTTCCTCCTGCGGGCCGGGGCGACGAGAGGAGAATTCACAGAGGGAACACAAATCGTTTCGGCATCTTTGTTCCTCGCCGCATTGATTTGGGCTCGGTGTGTTTTTTGTGCAAGCTCATCATATAGATGCTTTCACAATGGGGAAATCCATTTCCTTTTGTGCGGTGTTATGATGCAGTGTGCGTTCCACACTCCAAAGGAAAGAGAATATATGAAACCTGTGGAGAACGAGGGGATGAAGGGACGGGGGAAGAGGGGAAGGGAGGGAGAGGAGAAGGAAGTGAGAAAGGGAGCAGGGGACGAGGGAGAGGGGGGAGAAGGCGAGGGAGGGGAGAGGGAGGGGCATTCGATCCATCTTACCCTGGCTCCTTTCTCTCCATTGGCTCCCGGGAACCCAGGGAATCCAGATGAACCCTGCGGGTCAGAGCAGCAGAGTCAGAGGGCAGCTGGTCACGGTGTGCATGTGGATGAGAGAGGGCTGGACACAGTGAGGCTGCCTCTGTTGCTTTCAGCTTGTCTCTGTGTCTCTGTGTGTGTCTGTGTGTCTTTCTGTGTGTGTCTGTGTGTGTCTCTGTCTCTGTGTGTGTCTGTGTGTGTGTGTCTCTGTGTGTCTGTATGTGTGTCTCTGTGTCTCTGTGTGTCTGTGTGTGTGTGTGTGTGTGTGTCTCTGTGTCTGGGTGTGTCTATGTGTGTGTGTGTGTGTCTGTGTGTCTGTGTGTTTGCGTGTCTGTGTGTCTGTGTGTCTGTGTGTTTGTGTGTGTCTGTGTGTCTGTGTGTGTCTGTGTGTCTGTTTGTGTGTGTGTCTCTGTGTGTGTGTCTGTGTCTCTGTGTCTCTGTGTCTCTGTGTCTCTGTGTGTCTATGTGTCTGTGTCTCTGTGTCTCTGTGTCTCTGTGTCTCTGTGTCTCTGTGTGTCTGTGTGTCTGTGTGTCTGTGTGTCTGTGTGTCTGTGTCTCTGTGTCTAGGACAGAGCCCCACTGACTGGACGTGCCCAGCGCTATGAGATGACGCAGACTAGAGGAGTGCTTCCAGTTTGCTGAATGATCACGACTTTCCACAGAATGCACTGACATGGTGGGTAGGGAATACGCACACACACACACACACACACACACACACACACACCACACACACACACACACACACACACACACGTACACAGTACACACACTCCTGTTTGTGGATGTGAAAGTATAGAAATGCAACAAATGCTGAGTGTAAACACAAACATCCACAGAAAGGACACCTGTTTCTGTAAACTGTACGAATGAACACACGTCCCTCGTGTCTAGACAAAACTGTTCTATTTTAGTTAAATAAACGTGTATTGTAGTTAAATTGTGATATTGTGAATGAATGAATGAATGAATGAAATGTATATCTTCTAGTTAATTTTTTTATATTCAAGCCAAATATTTTGCATCAGGAACCTTTTCTTTACGTTATATGTAACAGAGCCCACCGCAAGAATGTCAATTTCCAGAGTTACCTAGTGTGATCTGTGTGAATAATCAATAAAAGACTTGGACTTTGGGGATTGGGGATGGGTGGCCGGTGGTGATGGATGACGGTCATGGATGATGTACTCTCAGAGCTTCAAAACACTGACCTGTGAGCACACTCTCCATCCTGACTGCACTGGATGCATTCAAAACAGGTGAACAGGCACGAGATCGAGCGCGAGACGCGAGAGCAAAGAGAGAGAGAGAGCTAGAGAGATCGAGAGATCGAGAGATCGAGAGATGATAGAGAGCTCTATCTCGCTCTCGATATGATCTCTATCGCTCTCTATTCTCTATCTCTCTCTCTCTCTCTCTCTCTCTCTCTCTCTCTCTCTCTTCCTCTCTCTCTCCGACATGCATACATTCCCGTCTCCAGACACGGCTTGGCGAACCAGGCCAGAGGAGGCAGTGATGGAGCGGAATGAAGCTCCGAAACACTTTGATGGACTACAAACCCCAGCATGACTCTCACCTCGGTGGCCCCTCTTTCAAACCGCCATGGCAGCGCTTCAACAGATCACTTATTAAACATCCAGGTTGGCAGCCTTCGCACATAAATTACCGTCTGCTAGGATCCCGAGCCGAGTGAATGAATTCCATGTAATCATCTGGCATACGGCTAATCTTTTAATGGGCGTCAGCGCGGAATCAAAGCACAATGTGAACTGGCGGATGTGTTGAACATGGACGATAGACGGCATGCGCTAGTGTTGACGCGGGGCGCGGCGCGTGTAGGTACGCGCGCGGAGGTGTGTGTGTGTGCGCGTGCGAGACGTTGACGAACCTTCGGTCCTTGTCTTCCTGGATAGCCTGGTAATCCTGGAACTCCCAGTTTCCCCTGAAAACAGAGCACAGCTGTTCAATATCAAATGTCATTTGAGCAATGCACAGTATGGTAGGAAGCACAGTGTAGTATAGTGTAGTTTAGTATAGCATGATATAGCTGATGATATAGGATAGTGTGTGTACTCTGTGTGTGTATGTTTTTGTGAAGGCGTAGCTACCTTGTCTTCAGCATGTGTGTGAGTGTGTGTAACTACCTTTTCTCCAGCATCTGTGAGTGTGTGTGAGTGTGTGTGAGTGTGTGTGTGTAGCTAACTTCTCTCCAGCGTGTGAGTGAGTTTGTGTGAGTGTGTGTGAGTGTGTGAGTGAATGTGTGTAGCTACCTTCTCTCCAGCGTGTGTGTGTGTGTGTGAGTGTGTGTAGCTACCTTCTCTCCAGCGTGTGTGTGAGTGTGTGAGTGTGTGTGTGCGTGTGAGTGTGTGTACCTTCTCTCCAGCGTGTCCCATGGGGCCTGACTCTCCGTTGGGACCCGCTCGTCCCTTGGGGCCCTCCGGGCCATCCTCACCACGTGATCCCAGCATCCCCAGCTCTCCCTACACACACACACACACACATACCATACACACACACGTACACACACACACAGACCATACACAAACACACACACACCATACACACACAGTATTCAGACGTGCACACACGTAAACACACACAATTCTTGATGATTACCGCCATATGAATGTGGAGTGTGAATGGTCCGTGCCAGGTTGTACAGTTGGCCACTCACCCTGTCACCTTTGAGTCCCATGTCCCCCTTGAAACCAGGGAAACCATCTTCACCCTAACACAGGAGAAAACAGGGTTACCATCTCCCACTCAGAATGTACTCCCTCAAAATGAACCTTTCCAGAAGCAAATAAACACAGTGGTCCATTAAGATACAGAATATGTCACTTTTTAATATTTTAATTGTTCAGCGTTCAGTCTTTCTTTCCAATATATGCTACTGCCATCTGCTGGTGAAAGTGGTTAAAGCACTGAACATTCTGAAAACGAAGTTGTCGATCAGAATTGATTTAACCTTTTTTTTCTCTTTTTTTTCTAATCCAATGCAGCCTCTGTGTTGCTGCTCTAAAAAAGCTGCATTTCAGCCACATAGTTCTCCTTCTCACAGCAGCTGTGGGTGATGCGATCAGAAAGATACCCTCTTCACCTCTCCGTCTCTCACTTTCCCTTTGATGGTCTGTGTTCTCTCCCTCTCCTCTTCCCTCTCTCTCCATCTCTGTGTCTACGTCCCTCCCTCCCTCTCCCTCTCCCACCCCCCCCCCTCCCTCCCTCTCCCCCTTCGCCTTTCTGTCTGTCACCTGGCTGTGTGGCTGCTGATACATAATGCAGTGTTGGAGAGTCTTGACACATGTGCCCTGGAAACCACACCAGGCTCAGGACACACACTCATACACGCACACACACACACACACACACACCCTTAGAACACCTCACACCTTGAGGACATGGCGGCTTCTAAATTACATTCACATCGAACAAACACTCTGAAGGATTACACCTGGAGCTGTGGATGCGTGTCGCCGTTATCGACGGCTGTCAATTCAAGTACGACCGACTACCGACGTGCAATGTAGAGGGTGTATTTTGGATCAGGATTAGTGGGGCAGTGTACTTTCCCACATACAGCAGCCGTGTTGTGCCGTCTAGTAACCGCTGATTTTGAAGGTGTGCTGAAATAGTCTCCTAGCAACCAAGATGAAAGGAAGTATGGAGTGGTGTCTGTGCAGGATAACGAGGATGGGATCTCAACACTCTGGTGTTGACACCGTGTGTGGCTGCATGGTCCCTCTCTCCCTGGGACAGGTTCTCACCCCATCCCTCCCACTCCTCAGCTTGAAGCAAAGGCACCCGTGGATATTTGGTGCCTTCGCATTTCCCATTTGGTGCAGTTCCCGACTCGTTCCGGTGATTTAACGTATCAACTCAAGTCCAAATCTTCCCTAAACGATCTCCCCCTCAACCATCTCCCCACTGAGCACCTACAGCACCATAGAGCCTAACAAGCTGCCATCCTTAAACAGCTCGGATGCTAGGTTTAGGGTCCACTTCAGTGGTTCTCAAACATTTTGAGGGGCTCCAGTACCCTGTTTTCCAAGTACACCCTCAACCCCTATTTGTATCGTACACATACGTATTTATACCCATATTTTCGTGATTTACTCTCATATTTGGGGGATTTTTCACCCTCCGTAGTGGGCTCATACACTGTCTAGCAGAGAGAGAGAGAGGAGAGAGAGAGAGGAGAGAGAGAGGAGAGAGAGAGAGAGAGAGAGAGACAGAGAGAGGGAGGGAGGGAGGGAGCGAGAGAGGGATAGAGAGAGGGGGAGAGAGAGAGAGGGAGCGAGAGAGGGATAGAGAGAGGGAGAGAGAGAGAGAGAGAGGAGGGAGAGAGAGAGATCCCTCATCGACCGCCGGTTCACTGGCTCACGCACCTCAACCCGATGTTGACAGGCGGGGGCAACGTGGTGAGCCGTACCACATGTAGACACGGCCTTACGTGGCCTTTCTCTCGTCAAACAAGCAAATTAATAAATGATTGTTTACCTTCTCTCCCTTCCCTCCCTTCAGGCCTCTGACTCCATCAGCACCCTGGGAATGGAGAGAAACACATGTTACAAAACAGAACACGAATGCTGCTTGGTTTTTTCAACAACCCCTATTTATTTGACAAGAAGGCGTTTTTATTTAGTTCTTTTTCAAAGAGAGTGCCTTTGTCATTCACCCTTATTTATATATTCATATATACTGTACATGAGGGGACTGAATGGTTTCAGCCATTTGGTTTTATCTCTGAGAGAGTTTTTCTCTCTCTTCTGTGAGGGTTCAGGTTGTCTATCGGTGCCACTCTGTGGGCATCTGTGAAGCCCTCTGTGATACCAGTTGTAAATAAATAAAGAGAGATTTGAGTGCACAGTACCTTGACACCACGGGGTCCTGGGTAGCCGACGGGTCCCTGGGGACCTGCCTGACCCTGCAGGAGGAACACAACATGTTTCTATCACTGACAGCCTGACTGGATCACTGGGAGGTAAGGATCTATTTGGCACAATATATTATTCTCCAATCGGCCGACTGATTCGTCCACCCATCCGTGAATCCATCCATCCGTCGAGGAGGACGTTAAGGGTGCTGTTTACTTACCAGAGCTCCTTTCTCTCCAGGAGGGCCCTCTTTGCCGGGATGACCCTGCGGAAACAGACGGAAATCAAGATCTCTCGTGTCACATGACTTATTCAGCAATAAAGCTACCTTTCCAGAAAGTCCTTTCTGACTTTGTGCTACATGTGGGTCTGCAGCAGCTGGTGCCAGAGTGATGGAGACCTTAACAGCGTTCGCTTCGGGCTCATTCGAACTGTTTTATACGTGTTCACCGAGGCCTTTCACCAGCACACCTGGTGGTTCAAACTGACACTTGAGGCTGTGACAGAACACACGGGTAACACAGCAGGCTTTAGGGCCCAGAGGCTGCCGAGACCCGGGGCGGCGGTCATAACACTGACAGTTGACAGAAAGATGACAAGGTACCAGACACTTACCTTCGGAGACGGTAACAAAACATAATCGTTTTTTTTTACGACTAAAAATAAAGCTGAGTAAAATGACAGGGAGGTAATAATGAGAATAACCAACAATTGGAACCACTTTTGAAAATTGTCAGGCTCCGCAATAACTCTCACTGATAGCTGTGTGCTATTGACCAGCCTTGTTACAATAGACTGATCCCAGCATTCTGACACATCATTATTTTCACTTGAGTTACACAAAACCTGTGGATGCATGGGGGGGAATGACAAACAAAAGGGAGGAAGGGAGATGGAGGAGGAGGGAGGGAGATGAAGGGAGAGAGATGGACGGGGAGGGAGGGAGATGATTGGAGAGAGATGGACGGGGAGGGCGGGAGATGAAGGGAGACAGACAGAGGGAGACAGGGAAAGGGAGACAGGGGATAGAGATGAAAGAGGGAGGGAGAGAGGGAGAGAGGGAGGGAGATGGAATACCACATACAGGAGGTCCGTCGGTTCCTGGCAGTCCAGCTAACCCTGACCTTCCCTGAGGTCCCTGTAAAAAGATAAGCACGGGGTTAGAGAGGTCACGACCACCATGTGACCACCATCCAGTCATGCTCCAGACAGCCCTACTGCAGCAGGCCTCAAACAGCAGGCCTCAACCAGCAGGCCTCAAACAGCAGGCCTCAACCAGCAGGCCTCAAACAGCAGGCCTCAAACAGCAGGCCTCAAACATCAGGCCTACGAGGAGAGAACCTCCCGATTCAGGTGGATTTATTTTTAAGATGTAGCCTTAGAACGACCAACATACCTTTTCTCCAGGTGGTCCGATGGGGCCTTGAGGACCTGGGAGACCCTGTGTGACAGAAAAGGACAGTTTGAGGCGTGTGACCATGGCAACCATACACACACAAACACGTGCACACAGAGATACACATGCACACAGACACACACACGAGCGTGAGGCACCAGCACTGGAGAGCCCGCTCTTACAGGTGTGGCTGTATTTCAGGCATTCCTAACACATGAATGAGATGCTTTCAGCTGCCGCCCCCCGCCCCTCATCAGAAAACCCAGAAAAATGGGGGTGGTTGCTCTCCGCAGGTCCAGCGTAGGGGAGGTCAGGGCTGGGGTAGAGCAGTGTCCCGTGGGACTGAACGCGAGGTGAAACATTGACTCCCACCCAACAACCCCCCTCAGATCAGAGTTGGTTCGGGGTCCCTGGGCCTCATTCAGAGCCAGGTCCCGTCTTCCCGGGGCCCTCTTACCTGTGTTCCTGGGATACCCTGCTGGCCAGAAGGACCAGGCTCTCCTTGGGGCCCCTGCAGAGAGAGAGAGGGAGGTCAGTTGGACTGGACATCAGTCAGGATGATCAGGTCATACTGGAGTCAGGATCTCTGCTCTGCTTCTTTCCATTGGTCGTTGCTATGGGGAAGTTCATTTAGCTAGATACACAACATCCTCTCTTCTGAGTCTGACTGAAAACGGACTGGCTTTTTTTTATTGAAGATTGTTACGTCTTAGTTAGGATCCCTCCTGAGCCGTGTCATGGTGGAATGATTTCATTTGGCAGAAACCTTTATCTAACGTGACGGAAAGGGGGGGTGTTCACATGATTCAGCCTGCCCTGTGTTCAACTGCTGTACTTTATAATAAAGCTGGGGAGTTAGGAAGCTAGGAGGCTAGGAGGCTAGGAGGCGAGGGGGCTAGGGAGCTGCAGTGGGGGGCTAGGGTGCTAGGAGGCAAGGGGGCTAGGGAGCTGCAGTAGGGGCCTAGGAGATGAGGGTGCTAGAGAGCTGCAGTAGGGGGCTAGGGTGCTAGGAGGCGAGGGGGCTAGGGGGCTGCAGTAGGGGGCTAGGGAGCTGCAGTAGGGGGCTAAGGTCCTAGGAGGCTAGGGGGCTAGAGAGATCGGGGCTGTTTCTGAACAGGCCCTTTGAACAGCTGTACTCTTCACCATATAGACACACACAGGACCTCTGCCCTCACAGCTGTTGCATGGAAACCAGCAAGCCCCCCCTCACCCCACAGGCTGTCACCCTGCAGCAACACTCAGCTAAACACTCTATCTCCTGCAACACCTCTACGAACGCACTGGGTGGATCAGTGCCGACTCTGTGGCTAACGCTAGGGCTCAAACCGGTTTTCCCCCAGATGTGTTTTGAGTTTGAAAGACAGCTTGTGTACCATGTTTCCTTTGGAGCCGGGAGGGCCGTCCACACCGGCGACGCCCTGGGAGGAGGAAAACATTCACGTTAACTTTCAATTTCCTGTCAGGATGGGGCCGTGCCGGGTGGTTCCAGAGGAAGAGGAAATGAGGTCACGGATACGTACGGGCTGACCAGTGGGACCAGGAGGGGCCGCGTGGGCCGAGGAGACCTCTAGGACCCTGGGGAGAGGAGGGAGACGGGGTGGAAAGAGTCAAAACATGACAGAGGGTGTGTCCTGACACCCAATACTACCCTGCTATTTCGTTTTTTTTTGTGTGTTCCAGTATGTAGTATGTCAGATGGAGTATGTTCTACTGCATCAGACTGCATTCTGCAGTATGCAGGCCAGCATGCTTTCCTGGCTATTCTTACACACTATCCTCTTGTGCGGGTGAAGATATGTCACGTGGAGTGAACTACAAAACATCAAAAAGAACAAAGCTCTCCTGGTTGCCCGTAGACAGACTCCAAGATAAAAGTTAAAATATTAATAAAAATGTCAACAAATAAAGATTTTGAGGGTAAGAGGGGCAAGATGTTATGATGATGTGGTGTGTCAGCGTGTACGCATACTGTTATGTAACAGTGTAGGGTCTACTTTGTGTCTCAGTAGCTAACAATGGGCGACAAAAGGAAAGTCTGACCTCTGGTGGAAAATGTGAGCAGCACAGTCAACAGTGGTCATCAACGCTTTTTTAAGGCACGGGCAATGACGGGATACGATACAATACATACAACAGTCGCACGGTCACATGCGATATCACATGTTTGAGGGACTTGTTGGACAATGGAGAAGGGTACTCACGCTCTCTCCAGCCAGTCCCCTGGGCCCGATCTCTCCATCCTCTCCCTGGACGGAGGGAAAGAAGGCGGTTAGTTGACGTCCAGCGGAGTGGACGCGAGTGGAAGACAGAACGGGCGGGTATACTCACTCTCTGTCCATCCTCTCCGGGGGCTCCCACTGGGCCTTGTGATCCTGTGTCTCCCTGGAGAGAGAGAGAGAGAGAGAGAGAGAGAGAGGAGAGAGAGAGAGAGAGAGGAGAGAGAGAGAGAGAGAAAGAGGGAGAGATAGAGAGTGAGTGTGGGGGAGAGAAGGACAGAGGGAGATAGGAGTGTTATTGTGCCAGTATGAGCCTTGCTGGCCGCAGGCTCCACAGCCAGACCCGTCTCATGAAGTGGACAGCAGGCAGGCCCAGTGCACTGCTGGGTGCAGCTGCAGCCTGATCCAACCAGGCCCAGGACCAACAGACTGGAAATAGCCCTGACTCATTACTCTCTGTCTGTCTGCCTGTCTGTCTGTCTGTCTGTCTGTCTGTCTGTCTGTCTGTCTGTCCCTGTCTGTCTGTTGGCCTATCAGTCCAAATTAGACGCTGTCATAAAATCCAAACACAAATCCTGTCTGATCGTTCCCTAAATCCCCACAGTCCCAGAACTAATAATGTTGGTATTCCGCTCGGTGCCAAGTTTGGTCTTATCCCATCAGCCAACTGGGTCTTGTTTTTAATCCCCTAAACAACCCACTGGACTTAGTGTTCTGCCACACAGTACCCCATTGTCTGGGAAGATCCTTAAACACACAGGCCTTCATCATTCTCTTCCCAAATCCCCTGTAATTTCACAGCGATACACAAAAGACTTGTCTTGTTGACAGGTTGTGTTGGATTCGCATCTTCTACGCGAGCCCCAGATGGACCGGGGGAAATGTGACTGGAGCTATGGACGTCAACGTGCACGTCGACGTGTGTCTGACCCTGAGGTGGCATGTGCGACCTTACCCTGTGTCCCTTGTCCCCGGGCAATCCAGGAAGGCCATCGAAACCTCGGTCCCCCTGCGGACAAACACAGCGGTAGACAGTGTCACCAACATGTCATGCCGGTGTCACACGGCGGAGGAGGAAATCGATGGCACGCAGCCTCCCACCGGAAGGGAGCGTGAGCCGCGGTAACGGGATCGAGTCGACACAGACGTTCGTCCCTGTGACGATTGCGCAATGAGGAAGCGTTACCTTGGAGCCGGACTCTCCTGGCATCCCTCTGCCGCCATCGGCGCCGGCACGACCCTGGGAGAGAGAGAGAGGGAGAGGGAGAGAGAGGTGGACAGAGACAGGGGGAGAGAGAGAGAGGAAGAGATACATAGAGAGAGGGGGGGGGGAAGAGGAAGAGAGGGAGATCGGGAGGGAGAGGAGGAGAAAGGTAAAAAGTTAGAGAGGAGAAGAGAGTGCCATACTGTAGATACGTTCCGGGTTTTACATTAGTTTGGCATCCAAAATGTTTGGATGATGGCCGATTCATGTCCAGCTATTCAGGTCACCGAATTTGCCACAGAAGGAGCAACTGCAACCAATTAGGCTATTTATGCCCGATTCTTGGAATTGTCCGGAAGATTAGCCACATTTGCAATAGATCCACGGATTGAAAACGCAGCAGGGATCTAAGCACATATCAAGCGGTTGCTTGTTGAATTGGAATAAGCTTTTCCACTCTAATACTGAACAAGCCCAAAGTAGACACACGGACTAGCACACAAACAAGAACACACAGACACTGAAACACACACACACACACTGAAACACACACACACACACGGTTTGGGGAGTTCATTGAGTTTACTCACCCTCTTTCCTGACTTCCCTGGCTGTCCAAGGGGGCCCTGGATCCCTCTGGGGCCCTAACATGGACATACCACAGTCACTTCACGGAATATACACTTCAAGCTTGTTGTCTAAGTGAACGTCAAAAGAGGAGAACGTCCGTGAGGAGTTGAGGAAAGTGTTCGTGGTGTTTGTGTTTCTCACCTGAGGTCCGGGGTCACCCCCATCTCCCTTGAGCCCGGATGAACCGGGACCACCCTGACAAAAAGAGGCGTGTTAGTCCTTCTGTCTGGTTTGATTGGGCTCACAGAACAATGGGAGTTGTTATTCCACACAAACACCAGATGGCAGTGTTTGGCTAATTGTGACATGTCATTTGTCTTCTGCAGGTGCCTTCGGAAGACACAGTGTAGTGTAAGTCATAGGAATGTAATTATCTGCAATTTTGATAACGTACTTTAAATGTATAATTTCTAGGGAAGGGTTACGGTTACACAATGATTGTTTGGAATAATGATGATTAACAGTTCTGCTCCTAACTTCCACATCTACAACAAGTGGTTTACTGCCATCAAGTGCCATTTTTCTATCCGTTGAGAGGGGTATGACTGCATCAAGCTGAAAGCATACCAACTGCAGCCTAAAATTAAACATTTGCCTTGTTGATTATGGGCATTTTGGTGTATACTTAAGTCTGAAATTGCAAAGATAAATTGAGGTTCTTCGTTGAGATTTCAAACCCCCAGACTGTCTGCGGAGCTCTCAACTCAGAGCTAGTGATTTAGAAATTACAGAAAGATTACGAAAAAACACAAAACGGCTCGAAGGTTACAGAGGTCTGGTTTCAAACCTCCCTCGGCTTCAATGGGAAACATCTTTTTAGACAATAAGAGGTATTGACAGAGGCCCATATCTCTTATCTTGTTCATCATTTCGTTCCAACTAAGTCTCCATCATTGGTAATTTCTGACTACAATCCTTGTCCCTTATCCCATAAAGGCTTGACTTTAGCTGGGTAATTCTTGTTCTTTTGCCTAAAGTACTTTTCCCTGTGGATAAATGCCAGCTCACGTATCAACAAGCCCTGGGTTTCGAGGGAGGGGGAACTGCTGAGAGTGAATGACTGTGAAATTTTCTTGGCAGTTGGATGGATATAGATAGAGGACACAGATAACCTGGCCTTTCTGCCTCTAAATACTACAGAGGCCAAAACAAACTATCTTAACAGCCAGACTCTCAGGTCAAAACATTTATTAAAGGTGTTGTTTCCGCTGTTGTTTTTTTTAATGATGCTATAACCTTAAAAGATATCCCTGAGGTAAAGTGGAAGTTCGTGTCGAGTCTTGTCCAACTTCCTGTTATCCAGGTGGAGCGAGCCATGTGACTTGTTCAGAGAGAGGTGAGGAGGAACTCACCACTGGGCCAGACCTTCCCGTGAGACCCATCGGACCTGGCGGACCCCTCATGGCAAGCTGCAAAGACAAACCCCCCGTCAGAAACCACAACATGGTAGGCTCCAAATGCCAAGGCCCTCCCTCGAAACACTCTCAGAAACACTCCCTGTCGCCCCCCCGCTGTCCGATTTATCTTCTTGTTCTGTGGTTTCTTAGTTTACCCGAATTAGAACACGATGAGGTACCAGGCTCCTACACTCAAGGCTGACTCACCCCCCCTGCTCCACTGACAGGCTAACTCACATGCTCCTCTGACACCTGTTGGGTAGTTCCAGACCAGGTCGTGATCTCTCGTGGTATTTTTAACTGTCTCCTGCGCAGGTCCAAGCAGCTCTGTCCAGACACGCTAGCTCGGCGCTCTGCTTTTAGCCCCCCGACGAGGCAGAGGAAGACTCCCGAGGGTGATTAACCCTCCGACCCCCCCAGCCATCCGCTCGCGGCCACTAAAGGAACCCCCACCCCACCGTCCCTCCATCCCTACACCCCTCCCTCCTTTCACTATACCTCCATCTCCCCATCCCTCCATCTCCCCATCCATTCAGCCCTTTATCTCTCCTCCACACCTCTATCCCTCCACCCCTCCGATCCCTTCCACCCACCCGCCCCACCCCTTCCATGATGACCCTTCTGTGAGGGCGCTGCTGTAGCGCCCCCTGGGGGCAGACTCACCCTGGCCTGGGAGAGGATGGCCTGGGCCTGGGCCTCCTGGGCTGATACCACCGGACCCTTCTCTCCGTCGCCTCCGAACCGGAACTGTTACACACACACACACACAGATGAGACACACACACAGATATGAGAGATACATCTTCAGCTGCGTCTGAAACTGTAACTATCTGTAGCTACTAATCGGGGTGACTTCCTTCCAACATCCTCTACAAGAACATATTATGGGATATATGTTTTTGAATATATACGAATATGTACTGAATGTTAATCTACTGTTGATTGAGACACTGAGATGGGACAGTAAATGTTATCACAAAACCTGATGCTTACAGCGTGTTAGTATTGCCAGAACAAAATCATGTGAACAGCTGAATGTTTCAAGCGGGCATATATTCGGGGCACTCACTGGCAGCATCAGCATGGTACCAGGGGGTCCTGGCAAACCGTCAGCCCCAGGGAGCCCAGCGCGCCCAACGGGACCCTGGGAGATGGGAGAAAAAGGGGGAAGAGAGGAGAGTGCAGGTGATAAATCGTATAGAGAAACGATGAGGAATGACATATCCATGTTGGAACTTGACATGGGTTGGTGTGCATGTGTGTCTGTGTGTGTGTGTGTGTGTGTGTGTGTGAGAGAGAGAGTCAAAGAACATTCCTCAGACCCAAGACAGCAGTTATCCTGAAGAGAAAGCGATGCCCACTTCTCCCCTCTACCTCATCTGTCCCTTTCATTCTCCATCACTTTCTTACATTCTGTCACCCTCCCTCTCTCTTTCGCTCTCTCCCTCTGTCTCCCACCCTCCCTCCCTCCATCTCTCTCTCTCTCTCTCTCCCTCTCTCTCCCTCCATCTCTCTCTCTCTCTTTCTCTCTCTCTACTAGAGACACGGTCACTCGACCTATCCTCTCTTCACCAGACGCAGACACCGTCTGCCCAGACTCCAGACAGAGCGTTAACGCACACGGCACCTTCCCACCCAGACGCGGTGACCACAGCACGCTCCAGCCCTCAGCCCGGGTGCCCGTCCTCTCTCCCCCCCACAGCCTCCGCCTCTGTCTCTCGCTCGAGCAGGACGTTGATGAACGGGGGATGTTTTCAATTTGCCTTGTAAGGCCATGTGCAGCTGGGCCAAAACAGAACAGCTTTATGGCCTCGCGACAGCGGGCACTTAAGTCTTAGGCTTTTATGGTTCCAGAGGAAGGGCCGATGTCAGGTGCGCATGTCACAGACGGAACGGGGAGAGGCACGTTGCTTAAGGGACACATAGAACGCTGTGAGAACGGGAAGCTTTGATCTTTTTTTGTGGTGGCACGCTGTCACGTTCGGTGCTTATGGAACACGTACGAGGTGCGTTAGCCTACACGCGTGTGCTGATGCCGTGTCTTACACCGTGAGTTAGGAGCTGCCTGAGATGTTTTGGTAGTGACCGTATCCCGCGCCTTGCGAGGACACACACGCACACACACTTCCCACAAAGCAGCATGTTGTAAGAGGTGTATTGACTCAGCGACGGCTGGCATCATTAGCATGCATTCCTCTGCCCTGCTTCCACAGACGAGCCCAGTTTGTGAGCCACAGGACTGTCCTAAGTCCAAAACCAACATCCACTTCTCCCAATGTGTGTGTGTTCGTGTGTTTGTGTGTTTGTGTGTGCATGTGATTTCAGGAGCTAATGACCATCTGTAAGTATTCCAAGAAATACCCTGGATTTCACAAATATAATTCTGCCCCTGGCTCTAAACTTTTGTGTACATGTTGATTGACGTGTTGATTCAAGCTCAATCAGTTTGATTGCAACAAAAATGACTTGGAACTAACTAGCCACTTACTTACACACCAGCCCGTGTTATGGACCCTATAAGGTTGTGTCTCTCTATCAATCAACCAATCAACCAACCAACCAATCGGTGAGACACTCCCCTGCTCTGCTCCATGTCCTTGAGTGCTCTTGATCACCAAAACCTTCCCTGGGGATCATTTCCCTCCTCTACGGCTTGGAAAGAAGCTGAGCTCCATAAGGCTGAACTGAGAGCTCCTTTACCAGTACTGAGGACAGAAGGTAGATTCTACTGTAGATCTCTGGTGTGGCCAGCCCTCCGTCTGAAACATCACTGTCTGACCACTCATTAGAGTCCATTCACAGGTTCTGTGTTGTGTTAACAGAGCTAGCTTTGAGGCCTTCCTCTCCACCACACCGAGTTCCTTCACAGGCTCTCTCTCTCTTGATATCTCTTTCCTTCTCTCGTCTACCTCTTTATATTTCTTTCGCCATCGCTTTCACTCTCTTCATTTCTCTCTTTATCTCTCCCTCTTTCTCCCTCCCTCTCTCTTTTCTCTCTCTCTCTCTGCTTTACTTTCTCTCTTTACATTTCTCGCCACCTCTCTCTTTCTCTCTCTCTCTTCATCACACAGTTGATTGCATGCAACACACACACACACACACACAGCCCAGTCAGCTGAGAGGGTCTGGAGGAGTTACTCACCCTGTCTCCTGGATCTCCAGCGGTGCCTGGGGGTCCCAGCAGACCAGAGGGACCAGGAAGACCCTGCAGAAACACACCTGGGTCAATATCCGAAACACCACCACGGACATACAGAAACACACCCGGGGGAAACCCTCTCAACATCAGACACAACATAGACAAACCCCAGCAGTCGTAGACTCTTGAGTACAGTAACTAGTTCTAGAATCTGAAGCAGGGGAGGAGGGTTTGTGTACATATGTGGGTGGGGCGGCTTGTTTAATAAGTCAGGGTGCAGACGACAGATTAACCATTTTCAAAAAGTGGGTGGGACATCAAATGAAACCTGCGCCCTGAACTGAAGAGACATGCGTTGGAGGGGTCGTGAGATCATTGGAGACGAGGTCTACGAGTAGAAGGTTCTAGGGGATTGGGTTTTACTCACAGCTGGGCCTGCAGGTCCCGGTGGTCCTTCAATCAGCATACCCTGACAAGGACGGAGAACAAAGGCATTAACACCTGGAAAAAAACAACCCTGCTATACTTCCAGTCCTACATCCTGTGCAACATTTCACAAAAACCCCAGTCTGCCCGCCTCCTATCTCCTTCGGAGATAGACGACGGACGGATATTAGGGCGGCTTACAGGTTCGATGACGGCGGGCTCCCCCTTCTCGCCCTTCTCACCGAACGCGGCGCCGGCTCCGGCGATCTGCGGGACACAAGTTCAAAAAACGCCCGTCAGCTGCTTCCTCGCCGGGGGACACACGGGGGTCCTGAGGTGAATGAGAGGGACTCGTGACGAGCCAGGGAGCAATGACAGAGACAGCCTCGCTGGCGAAACCCCCCCCGGGGGACAACAACACTGCATGCACGCTACGGTGTTCTTCATGTGTTAGGAACATGACAGGGACGTGATCAGTGTCGCTCACGTTTAAGATTGTTTAATCTTAACACAAATGCCCACCGGTGCTAATCATTGATCGTACGCTAACGGTGTTGTGCTAGGAGAGACTACGGCAAGCTTTTCGGGGTGTTTGCAAGACAGAGGGGACGACCGGACGAAGGGATGGAGGGAGAGAGAGAGAGAGAGGAAGGGTCTGGACCCAATGTTAGTCGGAGGCAGGGACCGGGACGTGAAACAAGGCTTGACATGAAGCGGTGGAGTCATTGCATTCGTCGTGGAGCTGTGTGTCTCAGGTGACAGGATGAAACCAAGTGGACCAGGGTGGACTTCCTCCTCTGAGAGCTGTGACACCAGAGGACTTAGACATGCAGCAGCCCGAGAGGAATCAGGCTCCGGGGTGATGGTGGGGGGGGCTCGGAGGCTGTGGTTGTGGTGTGGAACTCATTATATGAGGCTCTGAGCACTAAACCGCAGCAACACCAATACACTCGTCAAACACAAAAGGGTTTCCTTTTGTCGAGGTGGTGGGCGGGTCCGAGGGATTGTTCCTGGGCGGTGAGAGAGACGTCGGCCCAGTTTCGTAGACCACTTAGAAGCGGCTCCTAATGCTGATTGTCAGTACTTGGAATACCCAGGACGGGAACGAGGGATGGAGGGAGAGATAGAAAGGCGTGGGGCTGAGGGAGAGATGACAGGGGAGGAAGGGACAGATAGACAGACAGACGGACAAGGAAGGGACGGAAAGACAGACAGACAGACAGACGACAGACAGACAGACAGACAGACAGACAGACAGACAGACAGACAAACAGACAAACAGACAGACAGACAGACAGACGGACAAGGAAGGGACGGAAAGACAGACAGACAGACGGACAGACAGACGTACTGACTGCCGTGGATGTTTCAAAGCTAGGAAACGGAGGAACAGTCGATCTCAGTCGCTTCCAGCCCTCACAGGAAGGGAGCAGAAAAAGAAAAGCAGACGATTCGCGCCCTAATGACAACTTTGCTCAGACGGCTTCCCACCTGCCGGCGAGCCACCGTATCATTTCCTGTCTGAGGGGGATGTTAAAATGGACCCAGCTAACATGGAAGACACTAAAATGGGAAGGCATGTGAAGGTGAGTTCACTGTCTACGGTGTACTGTGGTTTGGGAAGAACGTTCTAGACTGCGCTTCTGCTTCTTGGAATGGGCCCAGCAGAGCCCGTTCTCTCTGGAGTCATGACTCTGATGAACCTCGTGACAGGCTGAGTTAGCGCTTGAGCTGCCGAGAGTGAACGAGGTTGAAGGATGAGTGATATCTCGCTCAGAGCGATGGAGGGGAGGGCGCCTATGTGTGAGTGTGTGTGACTGTAAGTGTGCCTATGCGTGTGTGAGTGTTTGTGTGTGTGACTGTGTGTGAGTTCATGTTTGTATGTGTGTGTGTGTGTGCTGTGGAGACAGCTGGCTCTGTGGTATGGGCTAATGCCTGTGCCCCGGGGCTGTGGGAGAGATCTGCCTGACAGGCTGCTGCGTGTGTGGCTGTGTGTGTGGCTGTGTGTGTGTGTGTGTGGCTGTGTGTGTGTGTGTGTGGCTGTGTGTGTGTGACAAGCTGCTAGCAGGATCTGCAGAGATGAGCAGGTGTGGCTGTGCTGGTACAGACAGGCGTGGGTTGGAGGCAGGGTGGGGGCAGGGTGGGGGTAGGGTGTGGGTGGGTGGGGGTAGGGTATGGGTGGAGGTAGGGTGTGGGAGAGGGTGGATGTAGGGTGTGAGTGGAGGTAGGTTACGGGGTGGCGGCTGGGTGGGGTAGGGTAGGGTGGATGCAGGGTGTGGGTCAGATGTGGGTGTAGGTAGGGTGTGGCGTGGGTGTGAGGGGGAAACGTGTGCGTGCGTGTATATTATGTGAGTGTGTGTGTGTAAATGTCAGCTTCCTATCAATCAGACCAAGCTCTCCTGTCTCCTCACCACCTGGTGAGGGAGTGCAAGACAGACAAGACCACATTCTCACTCCAGTGGGATGTTTCACAAGCAGGCCACACACACAACATGACAATGACAAGATCCCCATGCCAAGCCACAAACCAGACCCCGGCGCATCGCAAACGAGAGAGGCGGATTCCTAATGAGAGCTGGACTGCCGAACACACAAACACAGTGGTACATGTACACCCCCTTAGACGCCCTCCTGTGGGGCCCCCCGGGCGTGGCAGGGGCCCGTGGCAGGGGGGCGGGGCCATACTTACAGCGCTTTGTGAGACGTCCGTTTCCGCGGGAACCCCCTGCCCCACCTCGTTGTCGTAGGCGACCGTGGGGTCGGGTAGCGCCATGCCATACTCATCATAAATCCCATAATCATACTGCTTCTTGTCAAAAGCGCCCGTGTCATACTCCTTTAGATCATACTCCTTAAAGTCGTACGCCTCCGTTCCTGGGTGGACGCTGTACACCGTCTCCGGGACAGCGGTGGGCCCCTGACCAACGGGGGTGGCTTCGGTGACATAGTCACCGACAGCTTCCTCCTCCACAGCCTTTAGCGTTGTTACCCAAGCAGGGGAGCAAGGAGAGAGGGGGAGGAGGGGAGGAGGGAGGGGATCGGGGGAGGGAGGGTGGGTGGGTGTATTGGATGGGGGTAAAGGGAGGGGGGAGTAGAGGGGGTAGTGGGTAGGAGGGGGGAGGATGGGGGAGGAGGAGGATGGGGGAGGAGGGAGGGTGAGCAGTGGAGGGAATAGGCTGTTAGTTAAGCAGTTAAGGACTACTGTTTTACATGTTATAAAAGCTTAGCAGGTTTAAAATTAATATAGCAATGTTGATACATAAGGTAAGAGTTTTGCTACATAGCAACGGCGGTAACACCTTATTTAAATTCCATTTAGTGGATAAAACCGTGGAATGCAACAAGTTGGTACCTAAGGTAAAAGTGAAATTGTGGTGAAATACATGGATGTAACTTTACTCACTGTGTGATTTATCCATGAGTTAAATTCTATCATATTCACCGTCAAATGTAAATACATGTACTTAAAACTGTGCTGTACAAATGTGTGTATTCATAAAATAAGTTGGTTCTAAATCTGACCCGAATCAAATTCAAATGTAAACAATAATGAATTAAATGAATTAGAAATGTATGTGAAAAATATCAAGTGTCAAGATATTTGTCCATGGGACCATTAACATATGCCTGTATGATGTGTAACAAACGAAAGGTGACTTCTGTAATACACAGATAACATCAATCGATATTGCACGTTGAACCTATATTGTAGTGTGTGATCCAGTGAAACTCTAACATGCATGTGCCGTACGAAAAATCTATCACTCAACCATCACAAATGGATAAATAAAGTGTTACCAACATGATTTAATAAAAGCATTATCAATTCTAATCAAATAGAAGTCAATCATATTCGTCTAAGACAGACTCTAATTTATTTTAGCTTTTTTTTGGCACAGCCATAGTACACACCATAACTGAACAAAGTATGTAAAATGGCGGAAAAAAAAGGACTAAAATAGATGAAGTCAGTCTGAAATGACACTAGAAGCATTTTGCATGACAGGTACATCAATCCACCACTGTACAGTGCCTGTCCAAAGTTTGGAAACATCGAGTTCTTTATCGTTTCTGAGAGACACATGCCTGTTCCTATCGTTTATATACCACAGACTAGCTCATTCAATAGTATCAATATGAACTTAACCATAATGTACAAATATTGGTACAAAAAGCTTAATTTTCATCCAACTGTCACCTTAGTCAGTATTTGGAGAATGAATACAATTGTAGATGAAATACCCTGACCGTGAATAAGTGATTGAATTCACGCGTTCAAACAATGAAAAACAGGTGGTTCATGTCTCTCTCAAAAACAATAAAAGGCTGGGTGTTTCCAAACGTTCTACAGACACTGAAGACAAGTGCAAAAATACAGAGTCGATGCAAACATTGAAAGTCCCTCTGTGTGGGATATATCAAAATACCCATCACCACAGCAGTCTTTGCCCCCAATTTGATTATAGTCAATTCCTTTATACGCTCTGTATTTGGCACGAGGGTGGAACCACAAACAGACAACACCATCATATTTCTGTCATTCTGAAGGGTCATTGCTGTGGATTCGTCTTTGGAAGCGGGCCAAATGCATGTAATAACACAGGTACTACACCGTGAGTCTGGCACGCATTCAATCGAATCCGATTCCATCGGCTGTTTTCCCTGTGATATCATATTCATTTGGCGCTCGTTCCTACCGCAGCTAAGATTCTAATAGGCCGTGTGGAGATTCTGCTTGGTTGATTACAGTTCTGTGGCAGCGGAGAGCAGAACTTGTAATCAAAGCGATGCAGAGGACAGTACCAAAGTGCAGGGGAGCCATTGCTGTGATGTCATTCCGGCCTGCAGGCGGAATGCTCACAACACGTTTAAGTCAACATACTTAAAGCGATGGCTAATGGGGCTTGTTTACCCCCCAGAACGTCACCCGTTTCTGATTGGACCTTAGATGTGGTCAATGGTGGATAAGGCTGCGAGTCTCGTCTCCTATCCAAGTCAGATGGGCAGTAAAAAGCACGAGAGATTCTGGACTCGTTTGGAATACGAAGCACATGTTTGACGAGGTATTTTGAAGGGGTCATTTTCATATCAAACGTAAAGTTTGCTGTGAGTCCTGGGAAACTAGGTACTTAGCCCTGTGGTGGGGTTGACATGAGGATCCACTTAGACGATGTGTGGTTGTAATTGCGCGAGAGGCCGTAACCAAGCCTAGGATCCTCGATCCTCGGGATGAGGAATATGTCTTTCTTCATCAAAAACTACACTCTAGCTTTGACCCTTTCTTAAAGAGTTTGTGTATGTTATCTGGAAAAGACAAGGCACTGTGAAAATACTAGATCATTTCATTCATAAAATCGCGATCATATTTAAGGTCCAAGAATGAGTCCTATTCCTAGGTAACAGGAGTATTGGACCATTTAGACTCGTGGTTTTTAGAGAAAGGTTTGGACCCATTTATTCTTTGCACGACAAGTGAAGGACTTCAAATCTGCAGCCTTAGCCAAAATTGAATCAAACAACAGAATGGTACAGTGCCGATGATTTGCATGGCAATCCACTGTGAACATTCAAAGATAAACATATCGTTTGCTTTACAACTGTCAGTGAATGCCAAGCAATATTTGTTTAACGAGGTGGCCCGTAGCTTTCTCCTGTTTCATACTATTCTCCGTCCAACGGTTCTGTCGTTTATGAAACCTCAATGGTTAAAAAAAAAGAAAAAAGAAAAGAAAGAAAACAGAACAATTGCTTTGAATTGTTTTGTCTTTGTCATTTCATACCAGGTACTTCCATGGTCATGTCTTCCTGGTCTTATACCCCTGCTAAACGATCTAATCCCTTTCCTCATCATTTGACAAAGAGCGAAAGAAAGAGAAAAACGTTACCTCGGTTGGTCCGCTGGTGGCAAAGGGAGACTGAGTTTGATCTAATGTTCCGTAGTCAAGTTCAGTATAGTACTCTCCGTTTACACTGTTTAGCTGAGTGTCGCATCCAGGAAAGGAAGGAAGAATAAGGAAGCAAGGGTTAACACTGATAAGCACAAACAGGGGTTATTTGCCAAGGTGGGGGTTCTCTTCAGCTGGCTAAAACTCCTCTAGTTCTATGAAAAAGTTAGGTAGGTAGCTGTCAGCCTATCATCATAGATTTTCCCTCTGTTTAAGAGAGGAAAGATCTTGATGAGATCTGATGTCGTTTACTTGTACTTTTACCCTAAAATTGTCTCTGGGTCTCGCTGCTGGAGCTGTTGCCTGGTAACCAGGCATCTTTTTCTTCTTCTTAGCCGCTAACTTTTTAGTTGCCGATTTTTTTGAGGCCAGGAACTTTAAGGGCTTGGCCTTAGACTTAAGGGCCTTTCTGGTCCTCTTCTTTTTCATGTAGACACTACGTCTCTTTCTCTGGAAAAAGGTCGTGGCAATAGAACAACATGACAACATGGAACGAAAACAAACATTCAAAAGGGAACAGGGGGGAGACACACACGCACCACACGAAACACACGCACCACACGAAACACACTGATGATGGGCCCCCCTGCTGCTGTCTTTAGAAACACCCAACTGCTCACAATATCAAAAAGTGATATCCCATTGGTGAGTTTCTTGAGAAAACAAGTGTTTTTCTGTTTTTGAGATCCGAACATGTTCGATAGTTCTAAAGACAGTTGGGAACGTTAAGCAGTGACACCACAACATAAGAATGGTCAAGCGTGGCACGGATAGAAGATGGACCGACACGTACATGGATACAGACAATCTGTGACAGAGCGTTGGACAAGGAGGGGGGGGGAGACACGGGAAGCGGAGAGACTGACAGGAAGACGTCACAGGACACACACTTGCTCTTGTTTCTCTTTTACCTGAGGTTCAGAGTACTCGTCAGTCGGGACAGTCTGTGTTTCTCCCTCTGAGTAATCATAGAACTCAGAGTAATCTAAGTCATCAGTAGTGTACTGGAGAGGGAAAGAGGTCAAGAACACAGATGTTAGGGTTAGCCATATTAGCATTAGCATGGGTGAAATGTCATCCACTTTTTGAGGAAAATAAATAAATAAATTCAACATAACATGTCTTTTATGGACATGTTATGTATTAAACTGGTTAAACAATACCACATTCATTAGTTTGCATTATTCATCATTGTTCAAAAGTGGAACAAAATAATCAAAGTATTGTCGCCGTCTTCCTTGTTGCAGTGCAACACAACTTCTGAACAGGTTGTTTGTACACAAGGAGCAGAATGAGACAACACTTTGTCATGCTGTGTTTATCTAGCTGCAGTATCTACCAAAGCATCCGAAATTCAAGTGCTAAGCCATTAAGTCATTAACCTTTCCATGGCTAATAAGCAAACAAATATGTAAACAAATGCTAAAATTAGCATTTGCTTTATTCTGCTAATTCGCAGGTGGGGTGTTCAGAACTCACAAATGGAGGTAGACAGACATCAAGGAAAGTGTGTGAGACCACTTCCAGCTGTGCACAATGTGGAGCTGATCCAGCAGTGCATTCTGTCATGGAACATTCTCACTACCGGCGTGTCAATTATAACCCTGGAACCCTCGTTAACCAACTAGATTAGAGGGGTCGGATTCTCCTGTGCAACTTCCTGTGGTTTGGTTCCCCTTTCACTGCTTATCTAGTGGAGTGTGACTGGTGGCCCTCATGACGAATCACTTAGAACATCAAAACCTTATTCTACGGCATTGGGGGGAAGCACTGATATAATTGATGCCGATTTATGGTAGGTGTAAAAGTTTATCACTTTGTTCCTGCAATAAAAGTGTTACGTCTAGGCATGTTCAAAAGCGTTGTTAATGAAATACTGTACACTACTGCATGTGAAGTGTTTACTCAATATTTCACATGGACAGAATTCAAATTGGCATGTTAATACAGTTTAAATGGCATCAAACAATAAGAAAAGTATAACTTGACTGTTTGATAGGTTAAAAGGTGGTGCTATATTTCTTAATGCCATTCATCGATCCGTCATTTGATGAATCAATGAATGGATGAATTAATGAAAAAATAGATCCCTTGGGTGTCTTGTTCTCATCTCCCTCTCTCTTTCTCTCTCCTTTTAAAAATAACGTGTACGGACAGGTCTACGACGGAACATAGCAAAAAGCTACCTGTAAATGAATAAATGCATTCCCTTGTCAAACCTTCGTATCTGAGAAATCAATCTTGTTTTACTGTTTGATATATAGTTATTTTTTTCATGTATGACCTAATCAGTTGTATTTATGATACAAATGTCTGAACAGAGAGATGTTTGGACACGAGTTCCAACCACCAGAGGTGGTTTGGCTCGACTCGAAAGGATCCGCAAACAGACTCAGCTGAAGCAGCCAAAAATGTGTCCAGATATGACGCAGACATTAAAGTATTCAAGGAGCGTGACCGTATCTTGGGGGAACCTAAATGTATCTCATGTATGAAGGGACCCAGGCGTGTGGGATCACAGATGTATACTGTAACGAACGCCAGCGATCGAGCATGCGTCTCTTCTCGGAAACCAAACCGGAGCCGTCTTTGACACCTCGCCCGACTTGCCTCGTTCTCGAGGGATTCTTGAACACTTTGAGTCGGAACCGTGTCGGCGTCTGCCCGTGTCGGCGCTCGTGCGCGGCGAAAAAACCTCAAATCACTGCGTTTCTCACCCCTGGAGGGTCCCTGGGGCGCATCCCACCTCACCACCCCACCATACTGACCTCATTATCGGGTTCCTGGGCCTGCAGAGTCTGGCCCTGCGGGGTGTCACAGTCCGGGCTGTAGTGTTCACAGTAGTCGTACGCTGCCTTGGGGTCCGACACGATCAGCAGCTGCTGGATGTCACCCTGGGGGAGGCAGACAGGAAATGATGTCATTAGTTTGTAGGGCGCCCATGAAGCCAGGTGCATGGATGCAGGCTTTGTTTCGGAGGCTTGACGGACACAGATTCATGTACAACGAAAGTTGGAAATGTAATATAGCATCTGTTGGTCCTGAGCAGAAACACCCTCATAATCCCATCTGCGTCCCACGTCTAAGAAATGACCTCATGATCCAAATCAGTTCACAGGAAATGGCATCCCGGCAGAAAGTACATATTAAAGTAGCGTATTCAATACCACACACTGTGCAACAATTTGGAATCGTAAAAACAAATCTTAAACCTGACAATAACTACCTCGGGACGTACACCCAATACTATGTGAGGTCACTATTTGTAAACAGAAGCAGAGTGGGATAGCACACCGATCCACACCCTGCCTAAAGAGCCTGGCACGAACCCCGGGGCCCAGAAGAGACCAGGAGACAGCGGGGAAGTTAGAACTCTTCCTGGGGTTTACCCAGAGTAATCCAACAAACATGCTCCGTCAAGACAAAGAGCGGAACACCTGGTTACCATGTGTGCGGCGAAGGAAAGCAAGGTGGGATTTATGACAGAGAGAAAAAAATGCTCCGTCGTGTTGCATGGACGCAATCCACTGATGGACCATGTACAGTAAACTGTGGTTCTATAGGTCTGGTCTATGTATCGTAAACTGTGGTTCTATAGGTCTGGTCTATGTATCGTAAACTGTGGTTCTATAGGTCTGGTCTATGTATCGTAAACTGTGGTTATATAGGTCTGGTCTATATATGTAAACTGTGGTTATATAGGTCTGGTCTATGTATCGTAAACTGTGGTTCTATAGGTCTGGTCTTTATATCGTAAACTGTGGTTCTGTAGGTCTGGTCTATATATTGTAAACTGTGGTTCTTTAGATCTGGTCTATATATCGTAAACTGTGGTTCTTTAGATCTGGTCTATATATCTTAAACTGTGGATGTGTAGGTCAGGGAACAAGATGATGGGATGATGAAAGCAACCAGCGCCAGCCTCATCAAGGCAGCTTCTATGCATCAGAGTCAAATATGTTGGCGGTGTTTATGAGATTGTTTGGAAAGTGTGAGCGAGTGCTTGTATGCATTTAGCGGTGTGTGTCTGTGTGTGTTAGTGGGAGGATGAGGGAGGGGGTTACTAAAGAACTTCAGATGCCAGATGTTCCTGCACTCACAAGTGTTGATAGAACAACAGTATCCTGGCAGATCGAAACCAGACCTTTCCACCCATCCCCCTGCCCCCCGCCCCCCAGACCCCCCTGAACCCCTCCAGGAGAAGGTAGCCACAGCCACAAGCACAGCGCAGGTGGCTTAGCTCAACTCCTGGGTACGTCAGAGGAAACATTACCATATGGTCAAACTAAACAATCCAACAGAAACCCCCACGGAGAACACCACACCAGGAAGGCCCGGCGGCGACAGCTATCCCCGACGCGGCATCTTCGCCTGGAGGTTGTGAGAACAGCGAGCATCATAGCTCGGGCGGACGGAGCCCACTGTACAGAGAACAAACAACCAGCCTGAAACTTCGACACGCTTTGCCAAGAATTATGAGAAGGCTTGTGTTTTGTGTTTGTGGATGGGACATCAGAACGCCTCACATCCGTTCCAGCGCTCTCCTGCCTCGATCCCTGCTCCCTCAAAGAAGCCCCGCGCAGCCAAGGAACACACAGTTCCCTGCGTGAGCCAACCTCTTGGCTTCCGCTTCTGGAATCTTCTCACTCTATAATTGCCTGAACAATGTTTTTCTGGAGCCTTGTTTTGAAAGCCTGTTCATCACCTTCCAGGTTTACCTGCCCTCCAAAAAAGAAAAAGAAACTAGGATTGCCTTGTTTTGTAAAGATGTTTTGTAAAGTGGTTCCATGCACTTGTGTTAATCCATTTAAAATATATTTGTTTGAGTACCAAGGGTCTTTTGAAATAGCTCAAAACAGCTTCATAGAACCAGTTCTAAAACACAAAATGTGTAAGTCAATCCAACATGCTTTTTGGAGTGTGGAGAAGAATTGTCCTGAATAACAGCATGTTAGAAGAACCAGCATGTCTTTGGGACGGTGTCTTAGGGACGGTGTCTTACGGACGGTGTCTTAGGGACGGTGTCTTAGGGACGCTGTCTTTGGCAGTGGGACACGGTGTTGGACTGGGCCTGGAGGCACGGAGATTTATTGCTCTCGTCTGGCCAGAGAGCGTCTGGAGGAGGAAGAAGAAGACTGATGGTGAGACTGGAAGGGACAGAAGCAGGCTAAGACTTGTCAGGGGATCTGTGCTGATGGGGTGTGTGTGTGTGTTAATAGTGTAATGTGGGTGTGTGTATACAGTGTAACCTGTGTGTACAGTATAACCTGTGCGAAAAATCCTTGACAGATAATATATAAACAACCATATGCTTAGGCTTGTCCTAGAGCAAAATATACACCAGTTCACTTTTCCTTAGTGACAGTCTATCAACATGTCATTGTCTGGTTGTTTGGAACACCTCCAACAGGTCTCCCCAAAAAAAGAGAAAGAAGTTCCTCATGCAACTGGACGGAATGCTTTCTTTATTCCAAATTCCCCCTTTTCTTCTCTAAACAAGCACCATCACGAGCATTCCTAACATGGCATGTGTAACGTCCCAGGATCGCCCGTCACCAGGGCCTCGGGAAAAACTCCCACTGACAACACAATGAAAAACGACGATCCAGTCAGCAGATAGACAAACTTGCCGACAAAGACCAAACCTCGAAGCAAACCCCCCCGCGGTTCACCACCATACACGACGGCATCGCCTGTTACGGCAGAGGATGAAACCAGGCAGCTCACCGGATAACTGGTGCGATATGCGTACCGTGTAGGCGGAGGCCTTACCCCAGTGGCCTGGGTTCGAATCCAACCTGGGCCCTTTGCTGCATGTATTCCCCAATCTTACTCTTTCCCTCTCTCTCTCTCTCTCTCTCTCCCCCCCCTCTCTCTCTCTCTCCCTGCCTTTTCCTGTCACACTTTACCTAAAAACTATACAACAAGGCGTGACAAATTTCCCCCGAATATATCTTGATAAAGGAGGTGAAACCCCAGACGTTGCTGCCACGGCAACCACCCCGACGGCCAAGGAAGGAAGGAAGGGATCTAACGGTGACGGGAGATCAAGAAGGGGACTGAGCCGAGCTGACGGGTCTGACCTCGTGTGTCGCCCACACGCCACCGTCCGAGGGCTCGACCTCAGGCTGGAGCCTGCGCTAATTAGGCCCCTGCATGACGGCGGACGGCCCCCGAACACAAACAAGCGGCGCAGACATGGAGACGCGGCCCGGTCTGGGACCGTAGAAGGAGCGCCGAGCTGGGGGGTTTCTCTACCGTTTGCAGTGTTCAGGTCGGGGAAGCTCAGAGCGAGGGAGGTTGGAAAGGCTTCAAAATGAAAGCTTCTACTTTCATCTGGCCTCGTGGGTGTCGTGTATCGCTTTTCACAACTTAAGGCTCTCACGTTGTCAGGGGAACAACGTCGGGTAATCAGTCTGATTCAAAAAAACTCTGGATAAAAACATTTAAAAAAGGGGTTTTGAGGGGTTCAAATGTTGAATACTGCCAGTAGGTTTCATGGAGGGAAAGAGACACGGGGAGGAGGGACAGGGAGAAGAGGCAGCAGCTGGATTGGTCAGTTTGCACCAGGGGGGTTGGGTCTAGGGTGCAGGGCTGGACTTCTGGGGCCTTGCACACATGAAGGCTTCTGGGTAATGCAGTACGAACCCGGGCCAGACCTCTACAACATGATGCCCTCATGGTCGTGGCTAAAGCCAAAGAAGTCAACCAGGCAGAGAGGTACTTAGAGAGGGGAGAGTGGGCAGAAGTAAGGAGGTCAGGACAGGAGGTGTGTTGGGGGTCGCGGGGTTAGCACAAAGACTAAAACATAGGAAGCTATCTTAGTGAACCCCGGTCAACACCCACAAGACTTGTTAGTTATGGAGCTCAAAGTACAAACTTGACCTCTTCCTGATCACAAGGCAACATGGGATATAAATACACAGTCAGAGGTGAAAGGTGAAGGAGATGCATGATGGGAGATAGGGTGTTGACCACAGGGCACCTCTTTTAGCAGGCTACAGTTCAAAAAGAAGAAATAGTGCTGACTGAATGACAATTTATCGTCTGACAGTCCAGGAATTACCGCCTTTAATTAGAGAGATATCAACAGACATTTTTAGAAGCCTGGAGGAATCTGAGAAGGCTCCCAGGTGATCCAGCTTTATGAAAGAAAGGTGCCTACTCTCTGTTCATCTTCTTCCTGGTCTTCCCCTCTTTCATTTTTAGAACTTCTTTCTCTAACTCTCTCTCTCCCCCCCTCTCTCCCTCTCCCTCCCCCTCCCCCTCCCTGCACTAACCTCACTCTCATCCTCTCTCTCTCTCTCTCTCTCTCTCTCTCTCTCTCTCTCTCTCTCTCTCTCCCTTTCGCTGCCCCTCTCTCTCTCTCTGTCCATAAACTTCTCATGTTTAATTATAGAGACGGTTCAGGTCTACGACAGCGTTGGTCCAATCAAATACAAAAGAAGTCATCATGTGACCTTTGATGTACCTTTTGCCCCGGGCAACAGCGTTAAGTCCCACCCACCTACAGCTATCCCTCCCCCCTCCCGCCTTAAACCCTCACCCACTCAGAACACCCCTTAAGACTCACACTGTACACTCACCCTGCCAGGACAAAGAATGAATGGTTTAAAAAAACGAAAAGCTTAAACCCACTCATAAATTAGAGAGGTGCCATAACAGAAGGAAAGAACCTTTCTTTTACGGGTTCCTTTCATGATGAATTACTCACTGAACGGGGATGAAAAGATACATAAATAAAAAGCAGAGGTGACTTGAGAGGGATTCAGATTCACTTCAGAACTGTCCCCTGCATCCATCTCACACAAGTGTCTCCTCATGACCTCCACCTCCGTCTCCTGGAAGGAAAACAGACCCAGAAATAACCGTCCACCTTCCAGGCCCTTCCGCAGGGACAACAGTAGCAGTGAGGAATGTTTACCAGGAGCAGCAGCAGCAGGCACAGGGAGAGGAGTTGGTGAGTGTGTGTTTACAGACTGTGTGTGTTTGTGTTGTGTATGTATGTCTGTGTGTGTGTGTGTGTGTGTGTTTGTGTGTGTATGTGTGTCTGTGTGTGTATAGGCCTCAAGTCTGTCCCTGACAGGTAATGTCAGGCAGGGATGAATAGATGGCCTCATGGCTGCGGCTCCCTAGGAGGGCCGGGGTCGGAGGGAGGGGGTGTGGAAGGGAGGGCGGGGGGGTGATGAAGGTCTGAGGTGAAATGAAAGACTCTCATTCATAGAGGAATCCTACGCAGCTCACTGGACCCATCGGCAGCTAAGCAAGAATTAGAGGAAAAAGGCTAATAAGGCTATAAGAAACTTATGATAGATATAGGACAACCAAACGTATTCCAGGATCAAGTGATGGCCTATCGACATGCCATGAATGTTCAACTGCTTCAAATGCAGATTCTTAAATATTTTTAAAATCCAAACTCTTGTCCGATTTCAGATTTGAGCTCAATTACCTAAATATTGACTCAAATATTGACTCAAAGGAGCTAGTCTCCTGTCAAATTCTCCGGAGCTTTGATTCATCAAAAGGTCCAAAACATTGCACGAAGCGGGCTCAGGTATTTCCGCTACGCATGTCCCAGAATGCAGCAGTTCCTCTGAAGCTCTGAGGGGACTCGACACAGAGAACAGGCAGGAGGCCTGTTCCCCAGCCCCACACAGAGAGGAGCCTGTTTACCCACCAGTATTACGGGGCTCGTTTCGCTCTTTTCCTCCGGCCCCAGCGTCTAACTGGACCCAGTATCTTTCACACAACTGCTGGCCTCGGGGCCGCATCATAAATCTAATCAAAACTGACAGGAAAAATGAAAGTGCCAGGGTGTCAGATATTCCCCTTTGCCTTGGTAGTTTATAAATAGCAGCACAGTCTAATGACTGTAGTCATGGAACAGGACTATATCAATCGTGAATAAACGTTGTATAGACGTTGTCCCTTGATACTGTGGCATGTGTGAGAAACAGACCAGGAGTAAGCTGGGTGAAGACCGTCTGTTCACTGTGTACCGCAGTACGACACAGCTTCCAACTAAAAAAACACTCATGACAGTTGCAACCATTGCAAGACCTGTAAAACTAAAGATGCCCCACAAATACCGTATGTTTTTGGGGGGGGAACGTAAAAAGAATGACGGCATGTGCAGTGTTCAGCATCAAACAATAACACTTCAAATAAAGTCATTCCAAATGTTACATCCCCCACCCATTCAAGTGACACCTACAACAAAGAGATCCAAATAACTCCTAACATCTCCACTGCCAAACATCTGATCGCCAAGGTTACCGCCAGGGTCCACGTCACCAGGACGATGACAAGGCCCTGCCGAAGAAGCTTTCCACCGGCATCACTGGCAGCATCGGCTCCAGCCATCAGTCAAAGCACGACACCAGAACAAGGCCCGCTCACTCCCCAGCCCCCCACAGACAAACCTAAACCGTCTCACAAGTCAACACAGTACCCTACATCCAAGCCGTGACCTTTAACCCCAACCCCGACCCCCTTCCGTAGACATTGTTGGCTTCAATGTTAAGTGACAATTCTGTTCATTGTCAGCCGTTAGTTACACCCTGAGTCATTCTGACCCCGTGCCACCCACCCTCTGGTTGAACTCTGAACTGTGACAAGGGACGGCAAACACACATTTCACATTGGACTGGCGTTCAGACCAGTGTGAAAGACTAGAAACTTCGGCAAAGGAGGTCACACGGATAATAAATGTCTTCACTTTTCTTTTTTTCTCACGACCATGCACGCCACTAAAACCTCAAGCCTTTATCACAATCCTATTTAGAGGCACAGAATGACTTCCACAGCGTCATAGGAAGTCTAAGGTACCCCCGAATGAACAGCACCTGCCATGCTAAGCATTCTGACCAGGCAACAAGGTTTTGTGTCCCTGTGAACCCCTCACCTCTGATGTTGCACTCTGACTAACAGTAGGCTGCAACACTCAAACGGGAAGCCGCGAGTGTCCTTAATGACAAGGTACATGAAGACCCACAACAAAGGACGCCTCAATACCCAGAGATCAACCCTCTTGTGCTGCACTCCTCAACTCCTTCATTTAGGCCCATCTCACGAGAGTGAAGCTATGAAACACTCGACGAGTCCAACGAACGCTCCTGCTGTTTATGAACACTCTGAAATGCGCTGTTTGTGTCAACCGCAACCAGCCGTGCACGCAGAACACCCCTCCCCCCCACACACACACACACACACCTCACCTGGAACCCCTCCCCCCAAACCCCCCCACCCTCACTCCCCCCCTCCCCCCCCCCAACACCTCACCTGGAACACCTCCTCGTCCAGGATCCTGGTGCCGAACACGGTGATGCCGTCGGTGTCGATCGCGGCGTGGTCGCTCCTCAGCAGGGGCTTGGTGATCTTCTTCTTGCAGTCCACGATGATGGTCACCGTCTTCTTCTCCACGCTGATGGCCACCCGATGCCACCTGATTGGTCGAAACGACAGAGAACAGTCAGCGGGGCGGACGCGGAAGTTTCCGGTTCGTCACACACAAACAAAGGGTTAACCGGCGTCACACGCGAGCGCGACACCTCGCGAGCCGACTGGACAAATTTGCCACGGCCAATCGGCAGGGCTACTGCATTCCAGGCGGCAAACAGACCACATTCCTTCTCTCACACTTTGGCCCTGTTTAACACGGGATTACACTCATTAAACCTCAAACTTAATCCTCCTTCTGGGTTCCTCGCCATGACAGGCGCGGTGAACATTGTGGAAAGTGTGTGTCAGGACTCAGGAGGCCCCGGGGGCCTTCGGAGCAGAAGACGACACGGTGGAAACAGTGTTTCCGGGGAGGAGGAGGAGGAGGAGGAGGAGGAGGAGAAGATCTGTGCTCCTGTGGATCCGTCTCACCTGAGTCTGGACCGGCACCCTGCAGCGGGGGGGGGACGTCGAAGCTGGGGGAGGGGGAGGGTGGGGGGGGGGTGGGGGGCGTGGGTTTCATTCTACTTTTAGAAAACGTTAAACCTGTCGCCCCCCCTCTGACCCCACTTTCTTTTGATCGAGACAGTTACATTTAACGGTTGCGTCCTCGTTTATGAAAACCAAAGAGGCTGTCCCACCCACACTTGAAACACAAACCTCACGCGTATCTAAGGCTGCGAATGGAGTCACTGTGGCCGTGTCTCTCACTGGGATAGGGACTTGGGGATTTACAGGAAACTAGTTGTTTTGACGGGATCTTTAATGCTTTCCGATGCGTCCTTCGTAGAGATTAAGCGCCGGCCGCAGACGGGTCATGGCGTTGGCGGGCCGGAGACGTGCGGCTGACGGGATAACAGAAGCCCCTGACGCACGGTACAGTGAACTGGGCCCAAATGAAAGGCCTGCTGCATCATGTCACGCTAGGTCAAAGTATGACAGCTCGCGAATGCAACTTTTGAAACGATCCAATTGAAACGAAGCATGAGGAATAAGGACCAGAGGGTCATTTTTTCCACGGTTGACGTGGATTGTCCTCTTTTGTAGAGGATACCGGTCATCTTGCAGGATCATCACCACTGTTCTTTATCATTATTCAACATCACTGAATGCATTATGTGGCAGACCTGGTTGTCTGGAGTACAATGGAAACTGTCGAACAAATCTTTCTGGCCTTGTTTTTTTTATCCCTCTTAAGCAATTCTGTCAGAGTGATGTTCAAGCGTAGCATGTGTGTCTGGATAACAATGCAGGCGTCCAGGGAGGCCATGCAGGCAGCATTAGTTACAGTCACTGAAAATGGGCCCAAGATCTGGAGTTGGTATGCGGCCAACTCTTTAAGCGCTGAAATCCTCAACAGAGAACATTTCTGTTTCGGACAGTGGGTCACCAAACCGCTCGCTGAACAAAGGTGTCTCACAGGAGGGAACACAGAGCGAGAAGTTGGACTTTCTAGAACATGTATTTGATGTTGCACCTTGTAAACACCTCCAGTCGAACACCTCACCTTATATACCACCTTTGATAAAAAAACTATAACAATCTTGCATGTTTCTCATCACCATAGAACCCTGCCAGTGCTTCATAGATCCTATTTTGACCATAAAACATTTAGTGACCGGCCTAGGACTTCTTTTACAAGCTAGGGAATAGAAAGAACACCCAGTTAAAACAAAGTCTAGCTCCTGAGATAATACTACAAAACACTCAGACTTTATAATAAGCTTTCGGGAAAAGACAGAAAGTAAAAGGGCCAACACATTTCCCAGCATCCTCGCTGTTTGTTTATTTTCCCCTGCTCTGCCACGGGCTCATGTCTACTAAGCTGAAGCTCCGACTGGGAATTCTGGGATTTCCGAACCAGAGAGCGGATAACGATTCATACAATAAGGGGCTCAGAGACCCCAGTTGGTTGAATCTGATTGGATAAGATAACCCAGAGGAGGGGAGGGGGGTTATTAACGAAGTCTAACAGCCCCTTCCCTCTCCTCCACTCCCCCTTTTCTAAAACAACAGAGACATGGGGTTCATGGTTAAGGTCATCTTGTCCATAGCAGTCCCCGCTGCGCCCTGCTAATCCACTGTCTCTGACCTCTTCCTCTGCCCCTGCGTCGCTCACTGGGAACCCCCACAGAGCAGGCTGTGATTGGCTCCCGCGGCAGTCCGAGGTGAATAGCTGCTCTTATTAACTCCCTAGCGGATAGTAAACTCAGTGTCGGTTCATAACTGTTTATCTTTTCCAACAATAGCCTTGAAAACAGCATTTCGAAAGCATTCACAGTAAATGTTTGTTGGAAAGTGTCTGTTGAATCAGACAAAGCAAACATACATACTGTAAGGATGTATGTTATGGAAAAGAAAGGGCTCTAAAAAGTAGGATGACAGTAAGTCTTCCTGGAAGGTGCACTGACCAGACAGTGGATGAAGGGCAGGAAGTCAATCTGACCTGACATTTGAGACATAAACAAACTTTAACCAGGCTACGTTTGCATTTAACCCTGTCATCAACCACTCTGCTCACTCCTTCTCTCTTCCACACCCTCACGTCTACCCCATTCAGAACGCCAGCGGTTCGAATCCCAACACAGGGGAAACAGTAACGAATCTCAGCAATGACAACCAAAACAATCCCAGACATCGTGCTGCAGGATCGAGGGGCTTCCGCACGGCTGGGGTGAGACTTACTTTCCGTCGGCCAGGTTGAGGGTGCGGAACAGGGGGTAGTCCTCGGGCGCCGGCCTCCCGCTCTGGTCCTCGTACAGGAAGACGGGCGAGCGTCCCAGCTCCACGCCCAGCTGCTGCACGCCCTGCCCGCTGTACACGGAGAGCAGGAAGGACTGCAGGCCCGCCTTGGGACGCACCGTGGCCAGGATGGAGAAGTCCTCAGGGAACACTCCCCCTGGAGAACAAAAGGCCCGAGGGAGGTTACACACACACAGAGAGAGAGCGCACGTCTCCAGACAGACGTCAGGTATCACGGTGGCCTGTCTGGATTGAAGGTTGAGCAGCTGATTGGGTGATGGTTGTTGTTGAATTTCACCAACGTTCTGTTCTGTTTTATTCTCATCCAGCTCAACTGGGAATACTTTTTAGGTGATTATGTAATTTTATTAGGCATTAGTCATTGGCATTAAGGAAATAAAATGGTTCATGGCTGTTGAGTTTGGAAGGTCACCAATGCATACAGAGTTTATTAATAGGTTTTGTCTTAGTTTATTATTTGTAAATGTTTCTTAATTAGTTGTTAAAGAGCAATGCCAAAGAGCCATCAAGGCTAAATGCATTCTATAAACATTTTACAAGGATATAAAGTTTCTGCACATAATGAATGAGTCATAGATAAGCATTTTAGACCCTGGTGAACCTAACCAGCATCATACCAGACATACTGAACAGTAAAACGTCTATCCCATGATCAAGTCACATATTTTTGTTTAATATTTAGCATAGAACCTTTCATACTCTCCTTCAATTAACAACGCTCTATTCATACTTCAAGGTCAATAACTAATGTATAGATATAGCTTTAATAAACCTACAGTTTTACACTGTCTCATCCTATGGCCTTTCTCTCTTTCTCTCTGCTGTTCTCTGTCTCTTCAATCTCTCCATGTATCCCCTGTCTCTCCCTTCCTTCTCTCCTCTCTCTCTGTCTATCCTCTCTTTCGCTCTCCTCTTTCCCTCATTTCTCAAGATCTCTTTTTCCTCTCTCACTTTGTCTCTGTCTCGCTCTCTTTCCTTCTCTTTCACTCACACTCATCTTGTTCTCTCTCTGTCATCCCTCTCACTCTCTCCCTCTCTTTCTCTCTCTCAGGCGAAACACAGCCCTGTGACACTATCAGAGGTGTCATCTCCAGTCAAAAGCCTTGGCTCCAGTAACAATGGACACCTTTACACAGGACTCCCAAACAAGCAGGATGTGGACCAGCAGGAGGGAGATACAAGGAGGGGTGTGGGGGTAGGGGAGGGGTTGGGAGGGTTGGGGGGGGTTGGAAGGGTTGGGGGGGGTGAGAGGGGGTTTTGTTGGGTAAGGGGGGGGGTTTGTGTATGTGTGTGTGTGTGTGTGTGGGGGGGGTAAGGGGGGGGGTTCGAGGAGGGATGGGAGGGAGGGAGGTCTGTCTTACCTGGGAAGAGCTGCTTGGTGGGAGCACTGATCTGGGCCTGCTTCCCTACCCTGTAGGCTGAGTCCGGCTGGGATCCTCTCCTGTTGGTGCAAAATCCTGATGTTGTTCTCACTCCTTCGGGGGAATTGTGAAATTCTAATACTTTGAGCACGTCCACTGGTTCCACTGTTGGTGAGAAAAGCAGAACACACCTTTTTAGAACGTGACAACGGACTCTCAAAGTTGCACTGAGGATGTATAAAACGTTATGGTCGATCATGGACCAGACATAACCTTCCAGAGACATGGATTCTGTCAGATGAGAATGAGAAGCAGCAAAGACAGTCAAATATCATTGTTTAATTGCAAACAAAGTATTATAATGGTATGGATCAAAATCATACACACACCTCCCCTTATAAAACGACAGGAAAACCCCAGACTCAATTGAAAAGGACGACACTCAAGTCCTGCAGCGTCACATGACAGGAAACATCCTTATCAAAGTAGAGTGACCAGTATAATAAACAATGTGTCCACATCCAGCCAATCTTATAACACTTAGTGGATAGGTTTACGTTGTTCAGGGTCACTGAGGCTACTTTGGGTCTCCTTTTCCCTCATATCTGATGCACTTTACATGAAGGAAGTCCTTTTGGCAGGGACCTCCCATTGAGATCCATGGGAACGTTTTGTGATTACCTTCTTTATTTGAAACACTGTATACATGTTCATATACAGTTACCTTGGTCATATTAGGTTGTACTGGTAGGACATACTGTATTGCAGTTGCAGTATTGAATAGCCCTCTGAAATATCTATATTGGGGTATGAAATATGGTTAGCCATCTTACTATAAGTAATTCAATGCTGGATTCTTAAATCTGGATATGGACAAAAGGGCAACAAACTCAATCAAGTTAACAATTACATTGTAAACCTGATTGAAAAGGCAAGTTTGAAGCAGTTTCTTTGACGATTATAAGAAACTGCTTCAAAATAGCCTCCTCAATCAGGTTTTTCATTGTGAGTTGTACTGCAGCGCTCCGAAAGGCACAAATCAAATCTATTATTAGTAAAAGCTCTAATTGTTCTTCTCGTGGAGCAGAAGTGAACTGAAACATTTAAAACATTGGTTTGATCTCTCCCGAGTGCCCCAAAACCTACTGTTTGATTTGGCACGCGTGGGTTGAAATCACTCAAGAAGGTTTCTTTAGCTACTTCATACAAGGGGATCTTATGAAAATGTCTGATTTCCTCGTAAACACAGTCTGGCAGACATTCCTACTCTGCTGGGTATAAGCACACCATACTGGCTCATTTTACTCCAGTCAGTGGAGCATGAGGGAGAAGCAAGCCCTGTTTCAACACGAATCTATTTCCATAGCATAAAGGACGTCTTCAGTACTGTGTCAGACTGCTTCTTTTGTAGGACTACCAATCTTGAGTCAAGACAAAGATACAACTATTGCTTTCACCAAGCATTTATTTTTAACACGTAACCGATTCTGAATGTGGTACTCTAGGGTGTTTGGGGGAATTGGTTAGAACAATGATTCCTAAGCATATAACGACAACGTCTGGTAGTATAAATGACATTATCCCTTGAAAACTGTCAGAACTGTCTCCGGTTTCAAACACGTCTCTGCGATGTAGAGCTCCGGCCTTGGGTTACAGAACACACTCTCCCACAATCTGAACCTCAGCACCGGTCAAACAATCCCAGAAGCTACCCAGTCTGACCCCTGAAGTTCTCTCCACAGCAGAGGCCTAGCATCCTGAATCCCCCTAAAAGACATGTTGTGGTGTTGACCGGTCTCATTTCCTCCCTGAATAAGTCCCCCCCTCGACTCCTCTCCTATCAGCGCAGCCTGATCTGGACCGCTCACTTCTCAAGTGCAGAAAGAGTCTGGCGTAGCTGCGTTGAACTGAGTAAACAATCAAACTAAAAGACGAAATCGAATGTCAAGAAGCCCATCGAAATATCGAGGGGGCTGGTGAGAGACGCTATTCTTTTCAACCACTTGCTCTTTGAGTATACGGTGAGAAGAAGTGCCTCGACGTGAGCTAAAGACCCTCTTTGTGAGTGTTCCTCCAGAGTGCGGTGCCCCTCCGGGTTCACACACTCCAGACCCTCATATATTCCAGATGTGATGATTTGACCAGGGGGCGACCCTCGCACCCAGGTGCCGAGAAAACGTCAATACGGCCCTAATCCATGAAGGCATCTAAATGAGTGTGCTCAGTCTTTAAGACGGGCATCTGATGAGCTGGTGTGAGTTTTCCCCTGACGGCTGCACAAATAGGAGCACATTTCTCCCTGGCGCTGGGTAACCGAGGGAGTATGGGTGGGGGGGGGGCAGACCCTCGGCCGCTAGGGAGGGAAGGAAAGACAACCCACAAGATCACAGGCGGACCTCCTCCGGTGCTTAGTTATGGGTTACACCATTTAGGACAAATGCTAATGTGGTTGGGGGGGGAAGGAGGAACATTAGCATAACGCTGTCTGCTTGTGTTTGATGTAATACCTGTCATGTTAAACAGGTAGATATGAATGTCAATTCAGAAGCAACAGCATGTTCTGGAAGGTTCCACGAGAATTCTGGAAACGGAGGCCAAAAGAATCTGACTTTTCATCCCTGCGCGCTTTGTATTTGTACAACGCACCTGACCCCGCAAAAAAAGTTTGACTTCTTGCGGCTAGTTCGCCGTTTCAGCCTTTCAGCTTTTACAAGGTGGCGGTAAATCGTTCCCTGCTGGAAGAGAGAAAACCCTTTCACCTGCAGCTCCCTGAGACTCTAATCATGTATTCAGCCAGAATGTCTCTTTCACCCTCCCGCTCTGCCCCCTCTCTCTCCCCTCTCCACTTCCACCCCTCTTCTGAAACGACTGCTTTATGCTGCTGTCATACCAAGGAAAATTCACAGTGTACTACCCCCCCCCTACCTAAGGTGCCTCATTCTCACTGGGCTCTCCTGTCATTTAATTCATCTCTTTATTCGATTTTTTCACCGCAGCATAACATGTCAAAGTGACAAGGCTATCGACTTTCAAAAGCTCCAAAGTTTAAAGTCGTCTAATTGTATAATGACAAGACCCAGTATGGGGCGCTCCTCACTGTAATCACAAACCCATCAAAGGAAATGCGTTTCGAAAAACTGGATCAAAAATCAAAGACGCCTCCTCCGGACCCTTTTTATGGGACAAAAATGCACCGTGGACCTGCCAGTGTCCCGGGCCCACGTCTCCTTTCCAGAGTGCAGAGGAGACGGCTCTGAAATGCTAGCTTTGTCTGCAGGAATGCACGTCTGAGCTGAGGGAGCCCCAAGGCCAGAGAAAACATGTCTGTACATCGCTGGTTGGAGAGGACACCCTGCAGAAAACAGCTCCATGTTCCACAAACCCCAGCAGGGGAACATACAAGGCAGAATATACACATAGCCTTTGGGGTGGTGGAGATGAAAGGTGAAGGAGATTGCTCAACAGAGAGAGCGAGATAGGATCTGTGAGCCAAGTTCTGAGGGAGTTTGGCATCTATTACTACCAATTACCGTGGATACGGTTGATGACAGTTGATGACAGTACATTTTCAACTAACACAAGACATTAATGAGAAAAGTCAAAAGAAAACGGGTTAATTAACTGAAGTCATATCAAAGCAACTGAGACAGGATCAGACTAGTTTGATGAGAAAGAAAACCCCCAAATATCTACAGTATAAGAGGCAAAATGAATTAGTACTGTAGTACATAATTGTTCGGGGTGATGCCCAACTCAGTGTCTCTCCTCATGGTGGAAGCAGGCTAGGCCTGTATGCTGGCCTGCTCTTTGAAGACACTAAAATAATAGGGAGGTGCAAGGAGGACCATCATCAAATAACTGCACAGTACTTAGTTGGGGAAGCATTCCCACCGCGGACTCCACTGTGAGACAACGCGGCCTTGTCCACCAGACATGTAGGCTAAGTGCAAAAATTCACGGTGGGCATGGTGTTACACAAGCCTGTCAGTGGGCTTCGGTGCGGACTAGGATAGTGCGGAGAAAGGGTGCTGCTTTTGGCAACTGATACGCTTGACCGCTCAAATGGAACACTGTTCCAGGACCCCGACGTAGCTGCGTGCGTGTCTGGACTGCACTGATCTGAGGCTTCAAGGAAAATCATAATTGAAATAGCCTACAATAGCCTACCTTGTCAATAATGTCAAATTGATGGTTGGTTATTGTTCAACATTGTTCACATATCAACTTGTCTGCATCAAAGTGCCGATAAATGCACTTGTCTCCTGAATTAACCTATAGGCTCACCAACACCATATAATTATTTGGTTAGGCAATCGAAGAAAGACCGCTCACAAGGACCAATTAACCCAGTGAGTTCAGGCTATAGAGAAGCCTTTAGCTTTAGAGAAATGTCCTGCCCCGAAGTCATGAATACAATTGACAGGCACCTCATCTTTGGCTGCAGAATTCTTGAGCAAACTGTGAGCCTGAGATCTCAAACCGTGCGGAATTCCACCCTGCTAACCGTGTCCACATACACCTAACGGACCATAGTTCAAACAAAGAGCTTTTTTTCAGCATAAATCTTTAAACCTGTCTCTAAATGGGGTCCTAGACAAATTCTTTTACGGTTCCTTCACAACGACTCATAAGCCCTGAGAAAGGAAAATATGTTGGCTTTACAGTTTTAACAAGTCAAAACAAATACATTGTGATCAATTAAGATAATCTCGTGGGGAAAATTGATGATCCAGTCATGCGTAAAACAAGACTGCTATGTGAATAGGGATTGTATAGTGTTTTGAGAATAAAGATATGTTGCAATAGTTTGGGATCCATCTTTGAATCCCCGTTTTCATTAATCATGTTGTTCACTGCACTTTGATGAGGGACATTTGGGTACAACTGTACTAGGCTACTCGGCGTCACCTGTCTGAGTGGCTTACGATCCACGGACCGCTTGGCTGAAACAGTGGAACAGTATTTTCCCGTATCAGTTAATTTGCGCCTGTACTACAAAATACCAAATAGTATCAAACTGCTCGCATTCCCTTTTGTCCCTCTGACGCTTATCATTCCCAGTATCTCCATCATGTATGAGCGAACAGACGCCGGCTGGCGCACAGTCCCTGTAACTTTGCACACACTTTTGGGGTCCTAACAATTCTTACCTGCTCTGACATGTGTAGCCTGCAGAACCAGGGTTAAAGTGATGAATGCGGTTACAGTGGAATCCATAAGCCACCTTTTCGTTTTCCACCTTGTGGACCACCTTTGCATCTCCATGGTCGGCGCCCACAAAAGTGAACAAAACTTAGGTGACTTCAAGTGATTTGAAATGACGTCCCTTCCACAATCCCAAATGTGATGGATACTGCACTACAAAGCCATAAGTGAGGAGTTTCTGCCTCGACGCTCGCCACTCCAGGCCCCTACGATCTTTCTTTCCAGCGCCCAGCCTTCAGACTGAAGGTACTTGGGCTTTAATCAAAGCGCACAGAGAGCAGTCGATATCCTAGGAGCCAGACCGGCAGGAGGGCTGGGCAAGCACAGCAAAAACTAAGACCCACGATTACAGGAAAATGACAAGGCAAAGAGACCCCGATTAGCAAATCACGGGGCTGGAAATTCTCCTTGGGATCCACCCATTAGTTTATACAGCTCCTCCAAGTGTTCCCTCTGCGCGTCCACGTAAAAAAAAAGTGGAGGAAAAAAAACGGACGTTATTTTCTGGAAGCGTTCAGGGAATGAATGGAATGACATTGGGGTGAAAGACAGAATTAGGCACGTGGGCTATTCCTGCTGTTTAACAATGTCTGATATGAGCACTTCGCCCTGTCCCACTTTAAACTCCGCAGTTATGCAGCTGCTCAGCTGGGATCAAGCTTCATTCTGAACGCAGTGATTGGTCGTTTGAAATTCCGAATGCCGCTCATACATGTTAAAAGGTTTTTATAAAAACACAGTTGTCTGTCCTTATTTGTTTATTCCTGACGTGATTCTGCATCACTTAGTAAGCTCCAACCATTCTGAGAGCTTAAGGACATTTATTGAATTGTTTCCGGGCTGACCTGGACTATAGTAGCCATTCAAAAAGAGCTACCTGGAATTACCTGGAACACATATGGTAGTACACATCCTCTCATCTGGTCCAGTGGGCTTGGCGCTGACATTACATCATCACAGGAAGCCCCCCTCCCTCAGCCTATCCCAGACCCCTATCCTATAAATCCCACCTCCATCTCACCCGTACCTTGAAGCCCTTGCCTGGTTGCAGATGCTGTAGTGGATGTGAGATAAAAGAAAGGTGATGCCGTCTTTCTCCATAGGTTTATCAGTGTTATTGCCTTTGGTCGTGGGCTCTTCAAAGAAAGCGTCTTCTGTTAGTGCCAAGCTCAAAGGTTGTCCTCACATGCACACTATGAACCGCATACTTTCAGAGCACTTAACTCTCGTGTGACTCTCTGGATACGTCAAACTGTTTGAGTAATCTAAGAAATGTCTTGAAGTAGACAATCATTTATACAAGCTGTTGATTGATTTGTTTCAATTAGTTGTTTTTTTGTTTAATCTTAAAGTAAGAGATTTGATTACCTAAATAGTTGGATGTAATCAGTTTCCACAACTATTTTGAGTGAAGAGCAGTTGCAGTTTACAGTGGTGCTTTGAACCACATGCATCAAAAATGCAGGATTGAAACTAAAGTGGTTGAAACGGCCACCATGAAAGACAGGTACTGAGATCCTACAGGCTGTGATGCTGCCTATCAGGAGTGCATCTGATAGGCTGAGACAGTATATCTGTACCAATTAGAACACTACTTCCCTTTTGTTTGGTTTCAGGAGTCGATAGTTTGACATCTACACCCAAACTCTGTCACTGGTACTGTCCTGGATATATTTAACTCCTGACAATAGGACTCTCCTGAGGTGACTCTGAGGTAACTCTTGACATGGTGATTTAGGAAACAGTTTATATGTTTATAACTTCTTTACCTTCAAGATGATCCCTATTTCATGTCATCCTTGCTAATATGATGGTGATATATTGGTTTGTGGGTCATGTAAGGTCCAAAGCCTGCTTCGTAAACATATGTTTGTTCATCATTAGAGAATAACATCTAATCCATTTGTCTAATTTATGCCATAATCATTCAGCACATCTCAAGGATATAATTATACTGTAATTAATGTCTGGGAAGGATTAACTGCAGTGTGCTGACTGTACCAACAGCCTGCCAATAACAGGCTGTCTGAAAGCAGGCAAAGTAAGGATATTTTTGGTATGCTTTCAAGTGAATCAGTTCCATCAAATCTTTTTTTAAATAAATGTATAAAACCGTTGATATATAGATTACAAAATGATGCTTTGTACTACAAGTGCCACGTATTCAATTTACTTTCAGTCTGTGATTTAGAGGGGAACAAACGAGACAGTAAATATTGACCTTGTTGATCCGTTTTTGAAAGAAAAGCAGATTTGCTCTGAGGCCACCGACAGTCTCAAGTAGCCTTGTAGACCAAACTTACCACAGAGAAACATTTAACTTTGTCTCCTCTCTCTGAAGTTTGTATATATATAAATGCTCTTCAACATAAACACTGAAAGCAGAGATGGAGAGAAATAATGGCCTCAGTTCAAATAAAGAAACATTCACGCGATATCAACAATTTATCTTTATACTCGACATGCTTTATGTTTCTTCTTTCTCGTGTATACACAGTATACTAGACTTTGGACTGTATAGTTACATGGTTGGTTTAAGTTTAGCTTAAAAGTAGTTATTGTGATCCAAGTTTTATGTACATCTGTAATTTTTGCGTTAGAATGTGGTTCACCCTGGATACACTGTATAAACATTTTGACCTAACGTTTTTAACATTCTAACCTGATGAAAATATTTGTGTACTGCACTCATGCTCAAACAAATACTATTACAGTAACAGTATTGACTTCCCAAATGTATATCCCCCGGTAAGAAAACAGGGACGGACGAAAGCAACCTTGTCCATGTATTGAAAGGTAAGCCAACCATGACCCAACCATCCGTCAGGGTCATTTACTGGTTCACCTTTTGACCCTGCAGAGGTAAATCTGATCTTTGAAGATCCTGAAACGCAGAGGCAAGAGGATACATCCTCATCACTCTCCCTATTAAGGGTTTAAGAAGGCTGAGAGGTGATTTGATGAGTAGTGTAGGTCCAGCCTGGTGATCAATGGAAACATCAATGGAATCACTTTAAACAATTGTATTTCTAGAAGCAGAGCAATATACGGTATACCTTTACTTATCCTCAAGTAGCTAATTCGTCTAAACTAATTTGATTTGTGATGATTTCATTCTGAATTTCGCCACTTGGGGCATCATGTTGGTTATTCAACATGAGCTCATTAAGATGAGAACAGCCCTTTTATTCAACGCATGTGAGGTTTGACCTGTTGTGGTATCGTAAGAGAAGCACTTTTCACAGGCACACTCAAGCTAGCCACCAGCCTCTGTGTGTCAGTTCTTAAACACACAAGGCCCAGGAGCATAAAGAGCTCTTTCACTACCTTCTACTCGTGGTCTGAGCGAACCCTAGGAAAGGGAACTCCCTTCTCTTCACTCTCACTGGTTGTCTCTCCACAACGCCACACATGATTCCATGCACTGTATGAACAATGAATTCGTACATGAACACATACAAGGAAATACCGTACACACGTGCATATTTAATGGGGTGTATGGTGTTTGTACAAATGTCAACCACAAATCTTTTTCCAGCACCATCACGTCCAATCAAATCTTTTTTTTCCCCCCCACTGTAGTCAACCGTACTCCGAGGAACAGCAGTGCGACTGAGACCCTCTCTCTCACCAGAGGTGTGGTCTCAGTACCCAGCCTGGACTGGACTGCAGATGTCTCCTAATGTGATGCAGAGCCCGTCTGTGGAGGAGACAGGCGGCTAGCTACAAGCAGGGAAGAGAGGCGAGCCCGCCTGTCAGACACACACTCTGCTCTGCTCCGCAGACAGGAATGTCCCTCCGTCTGAACGTACCGTAGCTGAGGGGCATCAACTGGCATGGATTCACCACGTAACAATGCCCTGGCTTCTCTCTCTCCAAGGCAGTATACTGCTCTCTATTGGGAGTGTAAATACCGTCTTGTCAGTCTGGGTGTACTGTAGTTACAGGAAAGGGGTGTTTGGAAGCTGGAGGTTTTGCTTAGGAGCCCGGTGAGTCTTCCAGATCACATGACTGAAAGACTCCCACGTCGGTTATCTTTCTGTTTTCTGACGAGTTTGCCTTTTTTAAGACATCCCTGTCCATGTCGCATCACCTAACGAAGGGGGGAAAACACCTGAGTTTCGCTTGGGATCTTTGTCTATGAAGACGATCTTGAAATTCACAGGACGCCTTTTGAGATGAATCAAATAAAAGGATCTCTGGATCCTTATTTAGTGAAAGACAATGCAGCCAAGGTATTTGCTGAGTCAACCTATTTTGGAGGGAGATAGTGTGGCCTCTTCTGAGCAGGTCCTTCAGGCCTGTAAAAAGGAGCTCTCCCCTATAAAAGTCGAGAAGAGCAGAAAGTTCAAAAGAGCAAACAGGAGGAATCCTAAGTGAACAATTTTGCCCAATAACTTGAACGAGATGAGTTCAAGTGAAGTTGATGTTGTTTCAACACCGCCTATCCGTTAGAATAAGGGTGATCGTTTTAGAGACAGTTTAAGCACCTTCTCAATTTCCCTCTCTGGTTTCAAAAGAATCACAGACCAAGTTCATCCGATCTCAGCCAATGGGAGCAGAGCATTAGGTATATCCACCAGCTTGCACCACCTGGTTAGGGCGGACACTGAAATGAGCCTGAAGAGAAATATGCAGTTGGGGAGGTGAGGGACCCTGGTATGCAGCTAAAACAGTACCTACTAAAAGCAGTTGAGACACACACACAGGAGCCAAGATGGCTGGTACTTTAGATGCAAAGGTAGAAAGTTAGTCCGTCAGGGTGGAGTGTTTGTGGGTGGAAGTTGCCGTGATTGGTGCGAGTCATCCCCGCTTTCATGAAAGGGGGCCTTTACAGTAATGGGGGTGAGGGGGGGTTGAGGTGGGGCTGGAGGGTTATGAAAAGGCAGTGTGCTGGTATGCTGCGTGCGGTGCTCATCTCAAAATGATCCCAGATGGCTGGCTGGCTGTTGACCACGTGGGATCCACTCAGGGTGTCGGGGCTGGGAAGGGATCCACTCAGGGTGTCGGGGCTGGGAAGGGATCCACTCAGGGTGTCGGGGTTGGTAAGGGATCCACTCAGGGTGTCGGGGTTGGTAAGGGATCCACTCAGGGTGTCGGGGCTGGGAAGGGATCCACTCAGGGTGTCGGGGCTGGGAAGGGATCCACTCAGGGTGTCGGGGTTGGTAAGGGATCCACTCAGGGTGTCGGGGCTGGGAAGGGATCCACTCAGGGTGTCGGGCTGCGAAGAAAGATTAAAGTCAGTTTAGTTGAATTGTGCCATGCAATTTTGTCATGCACACCGTGTAGAAACTGTGTGTGTGTGTGTGTGCGAACAGGGACATGCATGGCACAATATTAACACAGTACACACACGCAGTAAGACGCAATACAGTAAATACATCTTAACACACATACAAATACACAACCTGGGAGGGAGGGAAGTAATGCAACCTGGCAACCCACGAGCAATGGGATGGCAACACAGTTACCGGTTCACATCTGAGATATTGAAAAACCACATGAATGAAACTGATTCCCCAATTCTGATGCTAACATATACCCTTCAAACACACGGACGCACACCTCGTCTCAAACATGAATGGGGATAATATTTAAGGTGTTGGGAGGAAGAAACCATTGACACAGCTTGACTGTAGACTTGGAAACCTCCCAGCTGATGAAGGTATGCTTGTCTCCGAGTGTTTATTTGAACAACTTCCTTGGTAAACACGTGAGGACCACCCGGCCCATGGGCCATCTGGGAGTGCCGGTGCTCGCGGAATGATATCACTCGCCATCCCCGACGGCTTTCTAGAAGAGGTTTAAGAAAACACCAAAACAAACACCGCTGGATATCATTCAGCTCGAGTCATAATTGATGTGTGTTAGCTGTAATTCTTTGTCTGATACTGTGGAGAAAAACAATGTTTTCATTCTGTCGAGGCCCCTCACAGCCAAACTCTGTCTGTGGCCTGTAAATGATCAAATGATCAATTGTTTTTGTTACTAATGACCGTATTAGAGGGTTTTGTTAGTTAAAAAAACAGACCTACAACACATTTGCGAATGGTGTTTGGGGCTCGATATCACTCAGCTCTATGCTGTGTCCAGTAAGGATGAAGAAGTCAGTGGTTTGTTGGCCATTTGCCAAATACAGTACTGTTTTAAAACCCTGAGCAAGATCTTCTTGGTTTGCTTAGAAGGTGATAGGATAGCATTCTCCCAACAGGGCTCAGTTCATTTACCCTCCCTCGGTCTCTATCTTCCGACTAGCACCCTATCGCGAGAGCTACAGAAATGAGAGTAGAGAACTGAGATGGAGAGCGCTCGGTCAGAGAGGGAGAGAGAGCAAGCGAGAGAGAGCGAGGAGAGAGACAGGGAGCGAGAGAGAGGGAGAGAGCAGAGGGAGAGAGAGGAAGAGAGAAAGAGAGAGAGAACGAAACGATGAGTAAGAACACGCGAGGAGAGAGAGAGGGAGAGGAGAGAGGGGAGCGAGAGGAGAGAGAGAAAGAGAGAGAGAGAAAGAATAGAGAGAGAGACAGAAGAGAGGCGAGAGATCGCACGGTCGAGAGACGAGCGAATGAGACAGAAAGCAAGAGAGAGCTAGAAGAGTGCTCGTATCGCGAGCTAGATAGAGTCTCTATCTCTCCCTCTCTCTCTCCCTCCCGTATCTCTCACTCAGTATCTTCTATTCTCTCTCCCTCTGTCTCTCGCTCTTCCTATCTCCCTCTTTCACGCCCTCTCTCTCTCCCTCAGTCTCTCTCTCTTTCTCTCTCCCTCGGTCTCTCTTCCTATCTCCCTCTTTCTCTCCCTCCTCTCTCTCCCCCGGTCTCTCTCTCTCTCCCCCCCACTCCCTCTCGTTCTTTCTGGCCGACTGAACTCCCCAATGTCCTGTCCCAGCATGCATTGTGCCGATGGGGCGGCACGGGAATACCAGCCTTCAGTATGAATTTCTACACGAGCTGTTTTATGAGCGCACCGAGCGATGTGCTCTAGGTGAGGTGAATCCAAATGATAGGGTGCGAGGTAGACAGTTTCATGGAGGTGTGAGGCGGACGATGGAGTGTGTGTTTACCGAGGCGCGCCCATGTGACCCACGCACTGTACTTTCACATGCCTCGATTCGGCGGGGCCGTGCTCGGGGTGCCACCGTGTCATTTCTAAATGGAGAACATTGACGCCCCGGCCGCACAGAGGACGCACAGTGAGAGGTGAACGGGGCGTCGGGTCGAATCTCCGTCGTGTGGCACTCCTGAACCGGAGGCTTTGATTTGGAACCGTGCGGTGTTGTGTGAGCAAACAGCCCGTCGGTGGATCCAGAGGGAAGGACAGGGGGAGGTGCGCTCCAGCTCTGAGCAGCTCAGTGTTGCCACCGAGGAAGCGTTTTATTCCACCACTGTAGTGGGAGGGGCCTGATCCAGCGTGCAATGTCAACACACGTTCCCATTCACTGTGGCCCTCCTCGGCTATGTAGAAAAGGCTGACGGAGTTTCGAACCGATTCTTCATTTGTGATCGGTAGAGATAACTACGTATACAGTTACTTGGCTTGCGGTTAATTACATGTTCCTTTAGTATCCGTTGCTTTTGAATGTGCAAAGGGATTCTGGTCAAAGGGATTTGTTCAGGTGTGATCATTCTGATTCTATTTCTCACACACACAGACTCACACTCACACATGTAGCGATACAGGGCTACCAAGGGACAGGTTAAAAGGGGCGTCTTCCCTGACATCACTTTGAGAGTCGCTTGTTTGGCCCTCGCAACAAATCACCGTTTTTCCGTCCAACCATGCAAGGCCCCGACCATGAATGCAGCCCCTTGACACGGGTCTACAATGAACTCCTTGTACTGTCCCTCATATCTCCCCCTGCCACATACACATGATGAACTGTAATGAGTGACATTCACCCCGACGTAGCTGTTCAAAAAACGAGCGCTCTATTCAAAAGGTGAACCTACTGGGAGGGAGAAAATCGGGTTTCATACGCAACGAGATAAGTATGATAAGTGGGCCCTGGAAGGAGCGCTGGGATACTTAACAAACGGTATACCTGTGAAATTCCACGACGGCGTCGGAATTCGGATCAGTGAATTTGTTCTCCAGAAGGTTCTGAAGGTTGAGCGGCGTTCCCTCAGGAGGGAGATCTCCCCTCTCGTGAGCTATCTCTGAAACATCTGAAAATACCTCAACGAGAGACGTGATCGCGTGTTCTTGTGGGGTTTAGTGGGCACGTCTCGCTAGACTACCAGGAGAACCAGTGGGTTTTACTGGGACTGATCCACTCAGGCTGAGTCCGTCGAGTGTCTCGATCAGTGTGTCACGAGAGGTGGAACCACTGCTGAGACAGAACGTTTTTCTCTGTTCTCTCCTGTCACAGAAAGGTACACTGTCAGTGTGCTGGGCCTCTTGAAACAGTAGGCGTACACATACCACAACATGTTGAGATGACCTCAAGATAATCCTTCTCTGCTGTGGTTGGAGCTTATAGAGACAGCTCTGGCAATATATATATATATATATATATATATATAAATAAATGTTAAGCCTCTGGGTATTTGGGAATGAATCGATGGCTACTTTCCTGTAATATTTAGCTAAATTTTAATTTTACTACATGGGGTTTTTTTGTCATTTATTTTAAATTAAATTCAGCCATGTTAGGTTGTTGTTACTGAAATACCAGACAGGTCTAGAACTTTCCACGAAGAGAACAGCGTGACTCCCCCAGAGGAGCACCATGAAATCTTTTCCCAGCTCTAACATGACCAAACTCAACACGTTCCACACACTGATAACATGCTAGCTCCAATCACACATTCAGAAAACACCATCTTGTTAAAACACTGTTGTCCATAATTGCAGGCCAGCAGAACTTTAAATGAGAAATCCCTTGGAGGAGTTTCCTGTTTGGAGGGTGGGTGTTTACGCTCGCAAGCTCACCGTTCACACCACGCTTTAAAACGAGGATAGGATATCACCCTTTCTCTGCTGTTGTGCAGCTGCGCCATTTGACCTCTGACCTTTCTGCCCGTGTGAGACACACTGGGGTCAGGGTGCCACCTCAAGTGGAGTCATACCTCTCACCTCCAGCATTGGTCTGCTTGTCTCTGCTTCGCTCCAACCTGCTCGGTCATGTTGGAACCAATGGCATCTCACATTACCCTCGGGCTAACTTCCACTGCCGGCCAATGGTGATTGAGTGTACTGCCAAGACCCATAGGGGTGGAAAAAATGTAAAATGATTATTTACTAAAGTAAACCTTCACTCCTGCAGGTGCAATTGTGATGGGATAAAACAATAATCAAAAGAACACGTATCTGCTTGTCCAGCATGCTGTGTTGAAGACCTAGGCACCAGATTTCTCATCTTGGTAATTCAATGACTATATTGGTTTTTACTAACTTGTGAAAAACAGTCATACATGCGCACTTTGATTATTCGCCATGCTTCATGCATACACTCTGGTTGAAAGCAAAATTAATAAAAATGTACAAATGCAAATGTCTTGACACGGCAATGGTTTCTCGCCCTGATGTGCTGATGTCAGCAACAAGATCCACCATGCGTTTGATATTGTTCTCGTCCATGCTAGCTTCCATGAAATCAAACTGCAAGTCGTGTGGAGTCCCACCTCAGTGACTCCAGCACATTGCAGGGTAATCCATCAGAAGTTAATGGGAAGTGACTGATAGTTATTTTGAACGTTTGTTCTGCGTGCTCACACATTCCAGGCGAGGACAGCTCTCAACATGACCACTTTCACTCCACCTTCTGAGACGAGCTCATGCTTAACAGTATGTCCACTACCATGATACTTACAGTAGACTGACAAAATGACCATATTGCTCTGAGTGGATATCATGAAATGATTGAAAATGTAATGTCTAAATGATGATCTGCCTAAGTACTGTGGACGTACAGACACACTATAGAAAGTAGACTTTTGACATTAAGTTTGTTTCTGTTTCTCCAATCATCTGATCTAAACTAGAGCATAGCCCGCAATGTTCCCAAAGCAACAAGGATGTTAATGTAACAAGATGGATTATATTAGTGAGCAAAGCAACCTTTAAAAACATCCCTTTCTCCGGCCCCTGGAGAGGATGGCAAACTGACAGGGAACTATATCATCTGTCACCACCTCGGAACTCCAACTTAATACAGCATAACACTCATCACATTTCAACACCAGACCATTGTGTATATACTGTATGTGTGTGTGTTTGTGTGTTTGTGTGTGTGTGTGTGTGTGTGCGTTTGTTGAGGGGCGGTAGTCGTCTCAAACTCCATGAGATATATGAGGGTTAGTCATTGTGTAAATGCATCATGTCAAAAACATGGGCCTCCAGCAGGTACATTTAGCAGACGCTCTGATCCAGAGCGACTTACAGTAAGTACAGGGACATTCCCCCGAGGCAAGTAGGGTGGAGTACCTTGCCCAAGGAGACAATGTAATTCCTGCACGGCCGGGAATCGAACCAGAAACCTTCTGATTCCTAGCCCGATTCCCTAACCGCTCAGCCACCTGATTCCATGCAGCCTGTGGAACCTGACAAGTGTCAGACAAGAGGCTGTGCTACGAGCGATCCACTTTCTGTGTTCTTGATTATCAGACATTGTGGAGTGTTCTGCAGGCTGGAGGCTGGCCTGGAGTCAGTTAGCGAGCTGAGCCCTCCTCCCGTGTGGAGTCCTCTGGTTCTGGGGCCGTCAGATTCGGCACACTGACATGACATCATGAGAGAAATGCGGGCTCCTTCACTGCCTACTGGTAAATCAAGACACCCAGAGTCTTGGATAAATCCATCTGGGAACATTCAGATGTAATCCAGGTTCATGGTACAGGTTGAGGTATGTGATCATGGATAGTTCGAGGGTATGGGTTGGTCACAATCTGTCAGAGGCTTAGGGGTTAGCCAGGTGGTTTGAGACGGTTGGGGATCGCCTGGTGCTTTCACAGGATCAGTGGTAGCCTGGTGGTTTCACAGGATCAGTGATAGCCTGTGATGGTTAGAGGTAGCCAGGTGGATGGGCCTGGAAGGGGTTTACAGACTCACACTGAGACCAAACACATCAGGGATGTTTCAGGGCTTAAATACACATTACCGTATATTTCATGTTTGAAGATTCAAGGCTAAACCGTGGTCCAGATGTTTGGGCTCCGTTCCCCATGGGGTCCCCTCGCACCAGGGGAGGTGCCCGGCACCAGACAGGGGGTAATTAGTCGTAGGGAGAGAGGGCAGTCAGGCTGAAATGGTGGATCGGGGCGAGGTAGAGAAACGGAACATCAAACACAGAGAGGAGGGTGAATGTGGGGCAAGGAAGGACTGAGCCAAAACATAATGAAGGATCCCAGAGCTGAAATAGACCAGCTGTGAGGGTGAATATATGTTACGGTCTCTCTGAAGAAATGAGAGTGCCGACTCGCGTACGTTATGAAAGGGTTTTTAGACCGGACTGAAAGCTGTTACAGCCTTACAGATGCGTTGAGTTGCAGTTTTCTCCAAAAATAAAAATAATCCGTACACTACTTTCACCCAAGTACACTACGTTCCCACAAGTTTTTTTTAAAAACAATTTTTCAATCATTTTAGGGCAGAAGTTGAGGCTCACCATAAAGAGGTATTACAAAGTCCATACTTCATGTGTTGTTTTAATGTGTAAAAGAAAAGCGAACCGCTTTCTTTTAGGACCCAGGGAAAGCGAAAACCTAAACTTAGCTTGGTGGAAGGCTTCCAGTCCTATTTAAATAGCTTCTTAGAGATACTAAGCATTGCCAAGCATATACTCAGTTGGAAAAAAAAGTTTTATTGAACATCCTAATCTTAAAACTCAGAAACAGCTAGATCCTTTGAACGAGTCTGGCTCTCTTCTGCCCTTTAGAAACGGAGCACCCTATCAGGTGTAGAACATGTGAGTACGACCCACCAGCCGTGTGCGCCTTGCAGTGCATCTCCTCAACTAGTCATGGTCATTTAGCTCCTTTTAAGACCACATGGAGACTCCTTCCCAACGCCATGGTCACTGGGTGTGTATAGTATTGAGATGTGTTTCAGTCCCTTTCTTGAGCCCTTTCGTCCTTTCCCATTTAAACACCGTTGACAGTGAGTAATATTTTGTGTATCCTTAGGATGGACTCAACCTCCCTCCAGGGCCCAGACCTGTGTTCAGCTCTCCAGGCAGGGATCCCCAAATTCTGCTTGGCGCTGAATACATTAGCCCAGACATTGGGTAGAGGAGAGGAGAATTGAACAATTAAAATCACAGGTCGATGCCCCCTTTCCTCCCAGCAATAGGGACAAAGAGCAAATGTGTGGACCAAAAAACGAAACCATCAAAAAGATTCTGGAGGTGGGTATTGTGTCAGTCACAGAGCGGACCACATCTGCATTGCACATGCAGCTGAACCCCAGTCGAGCTGAAACAGCTTGATCTGGACACGTTTCTGATCCGCTCCAGGATTCATTATACGTGGAATAATCCTGTCATTTCCTGTATAATAACACGCAATGACTTGGGTGTGATCGCAGAAACAGTCCCAACATATATTCATTTATTCAATAAGTATAGTACCTATAGTATGGTATGTAGGTTGGACATTGGTTTAGACACCTTTTTTGAGGTTTAGATAACAAATGTACCTGTACTTGTTACACATGGTCACAAATTTCAACTTAAGTATAAACTACATGGCAGTATGGGTCAGTCTGTTGTGCTTAGTTTACGTTTGTGCAAAGCAGACAGTGAAATCTGTCTTCTCTCAGGGAGAAAGGCGATCCTGTGGATATTTGTTGTTACTTGAGTGACCAGTCCACATACAGGAGGACCAGATGTTTAGACCGTCAGCAGAGACGGATTTGCAACACAAACGTGTCCTCATTCTCCCACTTCCAACGGCCTTTTACTCTGTGAGGAAATGCTAAAATGGTCCACACCAGGTTGTCTGTTTAAAGAGGCAAGGTGAGCCACTACCCAAAGGCCATAAATACTATTGAAAGCCTTGTCTGTCAGTGTGTTGACACGCTGTCATCTGTAAATAAGCATTCAGTGTTGCTCTAACCGTGTCCAGAACTGTTTTGAAAAGCCCGGTCTTCTGATAGCGGAGAGGAGAGAGTGGAGTCAGGGTATGCCAGTCTAGCTCACAACGCACCAGCATTCCACACCAATCTGAGAGAAGTTCTATATCAAACACACACACGCACGCAGACCCGACATACAAAGACTCACAGACACACGCTCACTCACAAACACACACTCAATCAAGAGCACACACACACACAGAGTGAGAGCGGAAGTGAAGTAGAAAGAGGGATACGTTTACAGTCGCGACTGAAAAGGGAATCGTTCAAAATCCTGCAAAGTAAAAAAAGTTAAAAAAAAGTTTAAAGCCCTCATCGTGTTAAAACAACAATTCAACAATCCCCGACTGTCTGTGAGTCAGCTGGATCTCCATGGAAACCCACGCTCTCGACACTTCCTTGGCTAATGAAAGGACAATGCATTCTGGACTGGGACTGTGGTTTCCATAAAGGCCGTTCTAAACACACTGGCCCCTGCCTCTGAGGCCACGGTGGCCTATTCAGAGCCCCTGCATGAAAGAGACCATTTAAAGCCAGAGAGGATGAAGGTTACCTGGGTTTACTGTCTGGCTGGTCCTGGCGTTCCCTCCAGGGCCAGTGAGGGCGTGAGAGAGGAGGTAGCCAGGACAGAAGCCCAGGTAGATGGTATGGTGACCTCTTACAGGATTTCCACAAGAACTCTACCTCAGGGGAGAAACTATAGACAGGTCATTGTACACGTATCATATTCCGAGTGTACGGCTCTCTGTCTTGGGAATAGTTGAATGAAGTGCGGTGGGAAGCATACGTAAACATTTTCCACACCCTATTATAGATCGCCACGGTAATCGTACTGGTGTTGTAATGTAAGGTTATCGAGGGCAAGTTCTTGTTTAGAGGCATTTCCATTCAAATATACATATATTGTATACTGTATAACATCAGCTCATGTCAGGAGAAAGATCCAGAAACAGTTGTGCTGGATTTAGGATGGACCAGACGTGTCAGACAGTGAATGTTTAAGATACGGGGTCTTGCTTCAAGCAGCGACAGGAGTCTGGTTCTAGAGCTGTCCTATAAATTACTGCATGTGGAATGTGGATCCCTGCTCGAGTTGTTGATCCAGCCACACACTTTTACTGCAGCCAGGGCTATTAGTGTGATTCCCTGCCCTTGCACTCTCAAATGGATGTTTGTTACTGGCAAACATCTCCATCTCGGGCCGGGACGAAGAGTCTTCCTGAGAAGTGCCAAGTCTTCCTGAGGCAGGGTCACTGTGCCTGCTATCCCCCAGGACCCAAGAGGACGACACACAACGGAAAATGAAAGCATTTTCTGCATTTCAAACGTACATCCATGTGGTACAATTGTGTGGCGGATGGAAACCCTGAGGACTGAGATACAGCTCTCAGGTTTATTCTAGAAGGGCCCGGGGCCCTGTCCTTTCCTCTCTCTTCATCCCTCACATTCACTCTATCGTTGCCTTTTTCATGCTTTTGTTTTTGACGCTTTCTTTTCCCCTCCACGCATTCTCTCTCTTTCTCTCCCACCGATATGTTTTGTGTCTCCTATCCATATTTTATACATTTCTTCCTATATTTTATTGCTTTCTCTTTCTCATTCTCTTTCTTGCACTCCCCTCTCCCCTCTCCCCTCTGTTTCTGTCCTCCCCTCATCCTCACCCCCACCCCCCTTTCTCTCACCCCACCCCAACCTCCTCACTCTACGTCAACTCTCCCTGCCTGGGCTCAGAGCCTGCTAGGATGGGATCAAATGACTATCGTTCCTCCCCTCACCTGTGAAATTTCAGAGCCAGCCAGGCTGAATGGGGGCATTGTGTCCCCTGAGAGGAATGCCTTGCGTTGTCCTCAAAGAAAAGACTTAATTTGAGCAGGAATTTGGAGGCTCCTTGAGAACCCAGTGGAGATTTTGGGGGCGCAGTTCTCTGTAGGCCTACATAGTCAATTTTTGAATGTTCTCTTTATAAGCACGTAGATATGATTTCTCTGTATCACTCTGTGCAATTGTTGTATGTCGTAGACTATTTATAAAATACACGTGATATAAAAATATATTTATTTTGAAATAGCTATTTTGTTTAACGCGATTTCCAGTTTGGAAAAATTATTAAACTAATCATTCTGATTAGCAAGTGTGACTCAGGAGTCAGTTGCCTGGTTAGGCCCAGAAGAATGAGGAAAATGAGTCATGTGCTAAACGGCTTGACTCACGGAGTCTGAGTGTGTGTGGTGGGAGTGTACAATAATAATTCTGAGCATAGCTCATTTTAGTTTAAAATGTCATCAAAGCACACACATAGCCAAGGCTACACATTACTTTTCTTTTATGTCAGTAATCTTTCTTGAGACGGTAGCGCTATTTTTTCGAATATGGTGACCTCTACTGGTAGAATTACAGTGGTACAACATGAAAGATTTCCTGATCGACAGTATTTTGACCCAATGACTGGGTACTTTGTGGGCGGTCAAATTTATGAGGATCCAATTATCAATTGTTTTGAACGGAAGCCATCGCCATGCTTATTTCGAACAAGAAGGAACCAGCAATCAGGTATACACAAAACTCTAAAGGGTATTTTATTTATAACGGGAAGATCATTAAGTATCTAACAACTTTGCTATACATAAGGTACTAGGGTAGCTAGCTCTAGCATTGTTAGCTCGGAAGCGGTTTTGCTAGCACAAAACTAGCACTACACTAGCTATGTGTAGCCATCTAACTACTGTAGGGTGCTAATCAAACGTTAGCCCGATGGTTTTGTCATGCTAGCTAGCTTATTTAGATTTGATGCTTGCACTTGTTTGACTGACGTTTAATACTATGTTAATGTGAAAAAGTGACTAGAACATACACAACTGGTCCAGCTTAATCGTACCTCCGTAGATCATTAAGTAGTCTTTCTAGTATTTTCTTCATCTGTCTTACTCTCCCTGCCTAAAGGTCTGCTATACATTGCAATTTCCCCAAAGCATGATGGCAGAAAAGGATGACGACGAGTCTGTTAATACAAAGAAGAGTAAAACCCTTATAATTCGTCACTTACCTGATGACCTGACTCGAGAAGAGAAGGTGGATATCCTGAAATACTTTGGAGCTGTGTCCGTCAGAGTTTTATCTGATAAAGGAGTACTGGTAGGTCCAACCCAGATGCTTGGTGCAGACGGCCTATGACATCTTTATAAAGGCTGTCGGCAACAATACATCACTAGCCCATATAACAAGCCTACACTTTCTCCCTTCAGAAACACACAGCTTTTGCAACCTTCGTAAGTGAGCGGACAGCAGCCAAGGTAACACGCCGCCGCGTTACTTCAAAACTCCTAAGGTCACTCGACTGTAGCTTTTGTGTGTTTGTTGTAGTTCATTGTGAGACCGTATTCAAGTACGTGTATGTCTTTCAGGCTCTTAGAAGGCTTCACCAGCTGCAGGTGCTCAACCACACTCTGGTAGCAGAGTTCGCTGCAGACCACGAGCATGTGACAGTGCTGAAAGACCCACCGTCTCTAACAGGTGAGAAAGATGATCAACTAATGGTCTTAATTTAACATCAAATGTAAGTATCTGTGTACACACTCGCACTCGTGTATACAGTACACAGTGTGTGTATGCGTTCATGAATAATGCAGCAAGCGTGCTTCCTGTTCCTTCAGTGTGAAAGAAGGCAAAGATGACAAGAAGAAACAAGAGAAAAAAACAAGTATCCCCGTAATAGAGACGGGCATCTCGCCCAGCCTCGGGTAAGCACTTTGTTCTCTCTATCTGCGTCTGTCACTGACTCACTCACCAACACGCACACGTACACACACACACACACACCCATCATCCCCAAGTGGTGGTGGCCTCCCGTGTGTGTGTAGCCTGGAGGGTGACGAGGCCCTGCCTGAGGACTGAGCTGTCACCGGGCTCCAGTCCAATTAGAAGGCCAGGGCCGGGGAACTGGCCCAGACCTGACGGGTCGCTGGCTCCAGGTGGGCTGTGACTCTCCTCATCACTGATTGGCTGGAGTCGTTTCTATTGAGTTGCTTTATGGAAGGATGAAGAAACGGTGTGTTTTGTATTGTATCTATGTCTGAATAGACATAGTGTGCGAGGTCACTGTTGAATGGAAGGATGGGGAGAACAGGTCGGCAACGCTCGGCTGTGTTCCCTCCGCCTCTAAACAAACCACAACGCCGCTGTCATGCAGCACTCGCTCTCCGAGGCAGAGTGCTTAGCCTTGCTCCATGTGCATGTGGGAGGCAGGTACTCCATTCATCCCAAGGGGAAATTGTGCGTCATCGCAGTCCAGATCAAGTGATCAATACAAACACACAGGGTTGTACATACAGAAAACGAAACAATTGAACACAGGTGAATATTGAAAAATGCTGTACAGGAACACTATACAATGACGACGCAATGCAGGAACAAATGACAGACTATACAGCAACAACACTAAAAACACTAGTACACACTACAGTAACACATAAGGGTCCAACACAAGAGCGAGTATGCGTCCCTACAGTGCCTGATCTGGACCAGCCTGGACCTAGCAGGCCTGGGCAGACAGAAATCATCTGAAAATAAAAACTTAGCCACCTTCCCTCCCTCACTGACCCTGACTAGGTAGTGTGTGATATTAAGTATCTGTACTCAATATCAAGTATGTATCTGGCAGGCAAACTGGTGTTTATTTATGGGGTTTTTTTCAAGGGGGAAACTCTCAAAATCGCAGTAGCCCACATAAATATCTATGCGTCCTCATTATTTTGCCATTTTCTTGTTTATCAGTATTTGTTTATGTGTTGGTGAATGTTTGTAGGCGCCCAACCCTTTTCTCATGTACCTAATACTCCCCTTTTCCCCCTGCGTCCCCTCCCCCACCCTCCCAGGTTGAAATTTCAAGCAAATCCCAGTCTCAAATATTTATATCCTCCGCCGTCAAATGGAACTTTGGCAAACATAACGCATGCTCTTCTGAGCGTGCCGAAGTTTTACTTTCAGGTGAGTACATTCTGCAAAGAGCTAATTGCTACATCATCTTCTTTCGTTGTTTTATTTATTTGTTCGTGTCGGGGGTTTAAGCTCATACACCATATTAATTTCTGCAATGTTGTTTTTGGTTTGATCCATATTTCTGTATCAGCCTGAGCAGATTAATTGTCCTGTAAACAGATATGCTCAGATTGGAGTGAATTGTAGTCTCAGATTCAGCCTGCAAGGCTAGCAGGCTAAATCTGACAAAAATGATCTGTTTTTTGAATCGCATCCAAGTCCTCCAAGATCAAACGGCAGACATATATGCACAGTAAATTTCAATTTGGGAGAGCAAGTATTAATAATAAACGGTAAGTGGGCGGTATGAGTTATGGATTTAACATTCCCCTGGTGGGAGGCTGCAAGTATATCCATGCTGCTTCCACCAACGTACTGTTGGGGGCGCTAGTGCGCTTCAGAAGAAACTGACTGCCATACTCGAAACCCCCTTTTCTCCCTTTGCTTCCTTGACTCCTGTCCCCAACCTAAGAAGAGATCAACCCCACCCCTGCCACCAGGGCTTAACTCAGTAGCATTGTTTTGAACCAGTCCACTGAACAAGTCACCGTTGCAAAACGGATGTGTGTCGGTTTTGATTGGACCTCTTTCGCAGGTTCTTCATCTCATGAACAAGATGAACCTGCCATGTCCCTTTGGCCCGGTCACGCCCAGACCCCCCATGGTAAGTACACGGGATCCTATTCCACGACACGGACATCGTCCTCCGCGCTGAGCAAGCGTTTCTCTGCTCATGCGGTTCTGACCCAGATTCCTACCCAGCACAGTGGCACGTCTGTGAGAGTCTAACTCCTCCCTATGAGAGTGTAACTCCTCCCTATGAGAGTGTAACTCCTCCCTGTGAGTGTAACTCCTCCCTGTGAGAGTGTGAGAGTCTAACTCCTCCCTCCTCTCCCAGGTTGAGTTTCCCGTCGCTCCCTCCATCCCCATGCCTCCCCCCTTCCCCCCCCTCTACCCCCCCTTACCGGAGGGCGACGTGGACAAGTCCAGTGGGGAGGGCTCGGAGTACGAGAGCGACGATGAGGATAAGGAGAGGTGAGCGTTCACCACCACGGCAATGAACCCATCAAATCCAAGCTTGTATCAAATCAAACCTCATCTGTATATCGCTTTTTTAACAAGCAATTCATTGCTTATGTACATTCAGAGTATTGTGTTAGGTTCACAGATCTGTGTAGAAGATTGTTTTATTATACATCAAAGTAATTTCCTTATTTTGATTTAAGGGTTTACCGCGATGTGGTATTCAGCGTAGCAACAGTTGTTTTTGTATTTTCTGTGTGTGATTCGCTGGGCTGATTCAACAGTTCATGCTGCTATTGTGCTATTTCCAGAATAATCCGTCTGATGGGGCTGGTTAACCAGGCATGCAAGAGACCCTTGAGAGCCAAAGTGTCTTCCAAGAGAAAGAAACCCAAACTGAAGGACCTTCTCTTCGTACCAAAGCCCGACTCTCAGAGGTACCTGGTTGTTCATGCACGTCGGCTCTCCAAAGAAAAGTGATTTTCTGAAAATAAGTATGTTTTTATAGGCCAAGGATAAGTTGGGGGGGGGAAAAAAAGTCATAATAAACAAAAGAAGGCTCAAGACGGTAACAAAAATACAAAATAAAATCAATGATAGTGCAGACGCTGTACCCTAGATACACAAACAGATCAGGCCCCAAACAGGAGTGTGGGAACTATAAATACCCCACCAGTGCTTTGTGACTGTTACCTAGTGCTCTGGGAAATCTCCCAGCTCTCTCAGAGCCCCTGTTGATGACACCCCTCCGTGCTGGTCCCAGAGTAACGGCGTTGTCGCGTGTTCTTCCAGCTCCTCTGGCCCCGCCCTGCAGCCCTCCGACGTGTTCGAGCAGCCGCAGCCGTGCGGCCCCAAGAAGATCGAGTTCCACATCGCCACGGACACGGCCGCCATGTTGGAAGGCGGAGCCCAGACCCAAGAGGCGGAGTCAGAAGATGAGACTGAAGGTAGAGTCCAGTGGGTCCTTCTTCACTAGTAGTCGTCTTTGGTTCCCAGCATTCTGTACTACAGTCCTGGTCACCAGCACACTGCAAAAACACCCTGTCAGATTTGAGTGCAAAAATTCGAGTTATGAGCTTGCTTAATATGTACCTGTGGCTGCAAGTACAGTAAGACATTTCTCAAAAAATGTTGTTCACTTCAATTGAGTCACTAGACTCAATTTATACTAGAAAAAAGTTCAAACAAGATGATCTCCCTCAGTTAGATGTAGAATCTTTGCAGTGTTCCAGTTGAAATGGCCCTTCACAGCAACATGTACTGGGAGAAGGGGGGGGTAAAGGGGGTGTCATTAGCTCCTGGATACAATCAACCATTTGAACGTGATAGCGACTGGCACCCATTTATTTTATTTTTTTACATCTCAGTCGTCCAAACTCTGCCACGCGTCCGAGACGGGACGCGTTTCCATCCGAAACGCACATTACAGAAGCATGAAGGTGCCTCGCTATTATCTCTGTGGGGGGGGAAATGCCATCTGTGACTCCATGCGTGACTCCTGTTCTCCTCTCCGTCCCCGGCTGTCCTTATCTCCCTCCTCTGCGCTCTTCTCTTTCCAGGAATTCTCTCCCGTATAAACCCAGAGAGGTAAAACAGATCTCAAAGTCAAACGTAGGAGATTTCCTAAAGCACATCAAGACAGACTCTGGGACAGGGAGGGAGTTGCTAGGATTAGTCTTGTTTTTTGAACAAACTGATAAACAAACCATTTAAATGAACCGGGGAGGCATGGGGGCGATAAGGGGCAGGATAGGAGGGATCTAGTTCTATGCCGACACTTTATCAGAACCAGCCCTGGCTTTCTGCTTCAGTACACGTGTACATCCACACACACACCGCACCAGACGCTATATCTGTTTGTGACAAGTTTTCCACAGGATTTGTATTGGCTGGCTGCGCCGGGTAATTCCATCTACTGGACCCTGTGTGTATTCGAGAGAGAAATCTACGATTTCAATTCCAATTGCATTTTACCTGCCGGTGAAAATTCAGAATTCTGCTCCAGTTAATAACTTCTATAGTACAAATCTTAGTTGCCTCATGTCTGTGTACCCTGTATAAGTTATGATTATTCCGTATTCAGACAAGTGAAGAACCAGTCATTGTTAAGGCCTAATTATGCTTCTGCGTTTTTCGAAAAACGCAGAGGAGGGAACGCCCTCGTCTCCGTGGAACGCCCTCTGCGTGCTCTCCGTCAGCCCTCGGAGAGCTTTTGACGGATTGACGTGCACCTCCTGAATTTTCTAACTATCCGTCGAAATTACGCAGAGCGACGGAGAGCGACGGAGACCTCCTTGGCTGTGATTGGTCCGTATTAAGAAGTCAGGGGCGGGTTTGCCGCTATGGGTTGCCGTGACCAACAAGACCAGGGGTGGGGAACGTCCGACCTGCGGGCCATATGCGGCCCAAAAAATCATTTGGTCCAGCCCGCCATGGCATGGCAGGCACCATATTATTAGGTGCATTATTCGTTGGCAGCAGGACTATTTTAATATGTGGAAGAGGACCGTGGAGGCGCTCAGCGTCGCGTTCTTGCAAATCAAGCCCCAATACGTTGTTGGTTTGGGCTATACCCGGAATGTTTACAACGTCTGGCTCCGCACCTGATTAACACTCGGATCGATAAGCAGTCTCTAAAATGGTAGCAATATAAAAACATATACGATCCCTTTCCGTAATCATAATAATAACCCCCCAGAAATGTTCACTGCACCCAGTCAAAGCAGGCTGCTCTTCCAGCTAGCATCACAAACATCACCAAAGAGATCGAAGCAGTTTTTACAATTCATATTTCAGCTAAACAGTAGCCTACATGTAAATTGGCATTTGAATTCAAATGTGACGAGAAATGGGCAGTGTAGTCGCTGAAACTGTGCATATTTTATTTGATGAAACGGCTCATTTGTAAATTTGCTCCGAGTTTTCGATAACCTATAGCTAGCATCGCAGTGCAGCGCCACCTACTCTTCTGGCGGTGAATTGTTTTCAGCACCCACAGCCTACGGAGAACTATAAACGAAGTCTATCCGTGTGTATCCGTGCGTATCCGTGAGCCCGCCCACCCGAAAACGGAGACGCAGAAGCATATTGAGGCCTTTAGTTCTCTGGAACTTGCATGGGTCACCTACATCTCTCTCTCTCTCCCTTTCTCTGTCTTTGTGGAAATTTGCGTCCCTCTCCCCAACCTCCATGATTCTGATGTGGTGTTGTGTGTGTGTGTGTGTGTGTCCCAGCCGAGCCTGGGGAGAAGGAGGCTCCAGGAGCAGGGCAGGAGGACCCGGGGGAGGGCTTCGGGAAGATCTACCCCACCACCCAGGCCTCTCCCCTGGGGCAGGAGGACAGCGAGGAAGACGAGGACCTGCCTTCTGACGTTATCTCCAGGAAGGATCTGGAGAGGGGACGTCTGTCGAGAGACGGTAAGGCCCACACATGGAGATGGCTTTTTATGTGTTGATCTTCTTCCCGGGGTTCACACACAGAACGCACAATCAAACAAACACGCACACGTTACCTTCTCTGAGGGCCAACCAATCATCTATCTTTTAAGTTTCGTTGAGTTAGGTTTGTGTTCATACCTTTTTAAAACTCATGAATTTATGATTCAATTAGTTCTTTCCAAAGGTAAATGGGTTCAGTGTACTTCTTAAAGGTAGGGATCAAAGAGAAGATCATTCAACTTTGAGATAAATTATTCAATCTTAATCAACTGTTACAGACGCACCAATTAATCGGCCTGCAGGGGTATGAGTCTTCGCTTATTCAAATATATGAAGAAATACAATAATTACATTTTAATTAAAAGACTCATGAGAAGAAACATCTTTATTGAATTTATGACAGGGTAGAAAGTTACAGAAATGTCAAACATCGATATTTGCCAATTATGTTATAACTATCGGGATCGTCCAGTGATTTTTGTACCGGTGCATGCGTACTGTTAAATCATCAGACGTGTTTGAAAGTGACTCAATTGTTACCACCAAGTTGAAATAAAGTTTGAATTACCATCATTTTGGTAGAGGCACCTCTGTGATCCCTGGTTTTTGAAGTGAAACTAGGAGTGTGTGATGTCTTCTTTTTTCACAGAGATAAAAAGGATGTCTGTGTTTAAAAATTATGAACCGGGAGAGCCGACCTGCAGACTATACGTGAAGAACATAGGAAAGCAAGTTGAGGAGAAAGTAAGTCTTTGATATGACTGTATTTGGTTTCTAGTTCGTTTGATTTAATTTATAATACAAACCTTTTATTTTGGGGGTTAGGGTTCAATATTACACCAAATTCTTAATAACTATGTTATCCCTCCAGTCTTATTTAATCTAATTTGCTCATGATATTGTAACCCAAACTCTAAAATAATCATATTTTTTAATAGAAACAGGATTTCAGACTTTCATTCTCTTTGATATTATTTCCTAGGACCTGAAGTACATCTATGGAAGATACATTGACCTCTCCTCGGAAGCAGAGAGAAACATGTACGTAGTCCCCGCCTCTATTCCCTCACCCCGGTCGAGAGCCAGCCGCACGGCCTGACACGGGCGCAGCGTGAGGACACTAGCCGCTCGTCGCCCTGGATTGTGGGGAGCCAGCCGGGATACTGACGCCCTGGATTGTGGGGAGCCAGCCGGGATACTGACGCCCTCTGCTCTCCGTCCCCAGGTTCGACATCGTGCTGATGAAGGAGGGCCGCATGAAAGGCCAGGCCTTCGTGGGGCTCCCCAGCGAGCGCAGCGCCGAGAAAGCCCTGAGGGACACCAACGGATACGTCCTGTACGACAAGCCCCTCGTCGTGGTATCCTTTCGACCCGCAGATGCACTCGAAGTCCTCCAATGAGAACACACTCGCTTTGCAGGCACGCGAAAGGTGGCCGCTGCACTTTGCAGGGATGACGAGCGTCTATCTTTAGCGTCCGCTCTCCCTAAGGTTCGAGTCCTTGTCTGTAGTGGTGACCAATGCTGTGGTAATACTATGCAGCAAAGGGATTCATAGCCTGAAGTCTAAAACTTCTACGCAACCATCGTGACCCTACCACCTTTTGACACGGGCGCAAGGCCCGATCTGTGTTAGAGCCCGACCGATAAAGGATTTTTAAAGCCGATACCGATACAAATATTTGGTGATTTCAAAAATCCGATATTCCGATATCGGCCAATATTAAAAAAATAGCGAAAAAATCCAGAAACGCGTAACAAAACAAACTGATTTCCCTAACAGTAGTTATTTGTAGTTTACATTTAGTACCTTTTAGCAGAAGTTCTTATCCAGAGCGAGTACAGGGACATTCCCAGAGGCAAGTAGGGTTAAGTGCCTTGCCCAAGGACACAGTCATTTGACACGGCCAGGAATCAAACCAGCAACCCTCTGATTAATAGTCCGATTCCCTAACTGCTCAGCCATCTGACTCTTGTTATTATTTCCTCACAAAAATAATATGATAATGCAGTTTCTGATAAATAAAATGTATAAAATTACAAACTGAAGATATGACATTTAAAGTCCTTGGAACAAAACTAAAAAAAAACTTTAATATTCATTTATCGGCCATTATAAATGCCGATACCGGTAGTTTAGAAAATGCCTAATATCGGCCAATAATATCGGCCCGCCGATATATCGGTTGGGCTCTAATCTGTGTGAGTGGAGCTGTCACTGTGTTTGTGAATGAGTCATTCCAGACCTTGACCCTGCGCCCACAGCAGTTTGCCAGGTCTGCCAGACCCAAACCAGACGCCCCTGACCCCAAGAAGGGACCGAAGCGACGCTGAACAGGTGAGGAAACGCACAGAAAGATCCCATTGACGTTTGGCATTCGTAAAATGGACTGGTCTGATGTCAAACTAATGTAAAACGTATTATCGTTTGTTTAAGATATTGATGTCAAGTTGCGCCCTGATATTGTGGCCCAGCAGAACCGTTTGTATCCTTATTGCGATATATATCCTTTTAAAAGAACTGTGATTTTCCATGAACCCAGCCTCACACTGAAAACATTTAACATCTCATTTGAGTTCGAATGCCAGTTAGCAGATTGCATATCGGTCTTAACAGCTCTGAGCTCTGTCACATACGGGATCTCACACCGTTTAGTAAATGTGCTCAGTCTTGCATATATTACACAGGGTGCAGGTTTTATTCGTCTTTCTTGAATATCCTGCTCCCCTGACATCTAAGTGTTGCTGTGAAACAAGGGTATAAGCGAACAGCTCTACATGATCTTCTCGTCTGATTCGTAACCGCAGGTGACGATCGCTGACACTAAACTGAAGACTATGGAGTAATTTTTATGTTTTTTTTTATAAATAAATATTTGGTTCAATTCAGGAATGTCTCCTCTTTTTTTTGTACAATACTTAATGTGATTTAATAAATGTTTGTATGTCTGTTTCCTAATAGACATAGGCCTACTAAACAAAAAGACTTACATGCTAATATAATGAAGTATAGGCCCACAGTGTATTCACTAAGCAGCCTTTGCGTACACTTAATTTAAAACACCTTTAGTGAAGGTAACCCTAAGATGTGAGCATGCAAAAACTATAAACTTCAAGAAGGGAAGAGAGGAAAATAAATATGTAGAACAAGAGCAGTCTGAGATGTAGGCCACTGGCTTTCCACAGCGCTGTATCAGATGGTGGTGTTAACACAGTGAAAGTCCTGAGAAAATTTGGAGCAAACAAACGCTCAAACAAACGGCTGTCTGTGGGAAATACCAGAGACTGAAATGGCTTAGCTGTACCCTACATGTCTAGACTCAGGACTAACAGTTTGTTGTATGGTTATTGGAGCCTACAGGAGAATGCATATAGTGGATTCTTTGTTTTCTTTTTACACCAATCCACTGCTGCAATTAAATACATTTACTTACAATGTGACAATTTATTTGGGGTACTTAACTTAAAAAAAAATATATAGCAGCCTAAATGTTTCGAGTGTTAACGCTATATCAAATTTCCCATAATGCTTGTTGTACAGGGGCAAAGGTTAATGTTTGGCTGTGCTAATGTTAGCATTAGCATGATGCTGATGAATATATCCCAGATTCATATACTGACCTTCGAAGGGAGGTTTCCGAGACTCTAGACTGTTTGAGAAGAGTGGGAGGCTCCTTACCGTTGGCCTTTTATGGGGAATTGATTTAATAATACAGGCTATTCCTTCAACGCAGTGCGTTTCTCACTGGGTTTACATGGATTTGAAAGTTTGCCGAACATGAAGGTGAGTCACACCGAACACTGTTTTTATTAGATGGCAGACGAGTCTGCGTGTCAGTGAAAAGAAGAAAGAAAACAGTTTTAAAACCTAACATAATTAAACCATACCAGCCTATCCATGGGCCATTCAAATAATCTAATAAACTCCGTTTATACGTTTCGATGTTTAACTATTTATGCAGTGACAGCTCATTCTGAACGATTGTGTTTTTAATGCCACCAGGTACAAACTAAGTTGTGCCTTATTGCTCTCGGTCTTGGCTTGAGCCTGCCCTATTATCACTTCCACACTAAATCGGGCAGCTCCACTATAGTTCATTTATTTGAGTGGCGCTGGAATGACATTGCTGAGGAATGCGAGCGATACCTAGCTCCCAATGGATTCGATGGCGTGCAAGTAAGTATTTGGCAATGCAGATCTTTAGAAGAAGCTGTAACGTCAGGCCAAATTACATTGACGTATTCATTATCTGAGTCGGATATCGTCTGCATGGAAACATCTCTCCTGTGTTCTGCCAGATCTCTCCACCGACTGAGAATGTGGTAGTGACTAACCCCTGGAGGCCATGGTGGGAGAGGTACCAGCCTGTCAGCTACAACCTGTGCTCCCGTTCTGGAACAGAGCAAGAGCTCCGTGATATGGTCTGCCGGTGCAACAATGTCGGGGTAACGGCCCACTCCTGTGACTTCAAACCCTCGGGAGTGCTACAAAATGTTAGGGCTAGAATTAGCTTCACAGTTAGTCAATTACGGTAATGCATCTAAATGGGTTTGGGGTTTTAGTATTTCTCAATGTTCTAGTGTCTTGGTGTAGTTAGTTCCGTAAATAAAATAGGCCTACGGTTTCAAATGGGAAATATTTTGTTTGTAGCTCGGCATCAACAGGGAAGTTACTATAACCACAGTAGTCATGTGAGTGCTGCGGTGATCTTACTCGCTCCTGCAGGTGAAGATCTATGCCGACGTAGTCATCAATCACATGTGTGCGTCTGGCGCGGGCGAGGGCGGGCGCTCGACCTGCGGCTCATACTTCAACGCCGCCACCCGGGAGTTCCCATCTGTGCCCTACTCCTCTTCCCACTTCAACGATGACAAATGCACGAGCCGCAGTGGAAATATTGAGAGTTACCAAGACATTTATCAGGTATCATTTGAAGAAAAAGATGAGAGATAACGTCTTGTAAAAAACCTGCTAGACATAGATGGAGAATGATGCATGCGCCACTCTCCCTGCACGAATTAGTTTCTCATCAAATACAAACGGCAGAGATACAGCCCTAAACAATGAGCTGTATTTCCCGGGGACGTCCTAACAGGTGCGTAACTGTCGTCTGGTGGGGCTCCTTGACCTTGCTCAGGATAAAGAGCATGTCCGTGATAGGATAGCAGGTTACCTGAACAAGCTGGTGGACATGGGGGTCGCAGGGTTTAGGGTGGATGCTTGTAAACACATGTGGCCGGAGGACCTCAAGGCCATATACGAACGCCTCCACGACCTCAACACGACGTGGTTCCCCGTGGACTCTCGGCCTCTCATTTACCAAGAGGTGAGGGCCCCTTTCTTGTTGTGCTTTGAATTTCTTGCAAATTGGCTGTGGGGAAAACCCCTGGATGGCGTAACTGCATCCACGCATGGGCTCCGCAGGTGATCGATCTGGGCGGAGAGCCGATAACTGCGAGCCAGTACTCCGGGCTGGGCCTGGTCACGGAGTTCAGATACGGTGCCAAGCTCGGCTCCGTCATCCGAAAATGGAATGGAGGGAAACTGTGTGACCTCAAGTAAATCTCACCACGCGGACAGCCGGACACTCGTTGTCAAGCTCATTTCTGATTCGTCTGATTTTGGAACGAAAGGAAAAAAACTAAGGGCTGTCATGTGATCTAATGTCACGATTTGTCTCGTTTCACTCATCTAGTTTGCATCCAGAGTTGCAAAACGTTCAATGTTAAACAGATGATATTGTGGATGTTCCGTTCTGTTGTCTCAGGTCCTGGGGAGAACGATGTGGGCTGATGCCATCGGACGAAGCCCTGGTGTTTGTGGACAACCATGACAACCAGAGAGGGCACGGCGCTGGGGGCGACTCCATACTCACCTTCCGGGAAGCTAGGTAGAGGACCTTCTCTTCGTCCACAGTTGTGTTCGCTAACTTGATACGTTGCTACCGACACATACAGCTGTTTCATTATGCTGTTTTGCTTTTGTACTGTAGCTTTAATCGATCCTAAAATACTTTTCATAAGAGGAATTGTGAGAGGATGGCTCTTCCTTGCTTGCTCACCTCAGAATGTACAAAATGGCCACCGGGTTTATGCTGGCTCATCCCTACGGACGTGCCAGAGTGATGTCCAGCTACAGGTGGGATCGCTGCTGGAGTGCAGACGGAAAGGTACTGGAGGTCTGGTCACATGTATACGGTTCACCCTTAAGTGTGACATGCCATTACAATCCACTCTGCCCTCATCCCTGTGTAATTACATTCCTCTCTTGACGTGATTAACACCTTATCATTACATTGCAATGACATTGTAATGACGGATCTGCCCCTGTCAGGACCAGAATGATTGGATGGGTCCTCCCAGTTTCCCTGACGGTTCCACCAAACCGGTTCCCATCCAATCCGACGGCAGCTGCGGGGACGGGTGGGTGTGTGAGCACAGATGGCGACCAATCAGGTGATGGATCATACCTGTAAACATCACACAGTGAAGCATTTTGACCTAGTTGACGAACACAGAGGTCAACCTCATCTGAAATGCGTTTTTTCACACGTCTCGCATCAGAAACATGGTGATGTTTCGTAACGTTGTGGATGAGGAGCCCCTTAGTAACTGGTGGGACAACGGAAGCAACCAGATTGCGTTTGGACGAGGAGGCCACGGCTTCATAGCGATCAACAACGATGATTGGTGAGCACTTGTAACATAAGGAGTCCAAGGCAGTTTCAAAGGCTATTGAGATGAAAAGGTGAAGCAGGTAGATTGAAGGCATGTTGTGTCAGAGAGGCGTGGTGCAGCGAGACAGGTCTCCAAGCCATGTTCCAGACAGGAAGTTCAGAATTCTGTGATGTCAGATGGGGTCAGATGGCTGAGCGGTTAGGGAATCGGGCTAGTAATCAGAAGGTTGCCGGTTTGATTCCTGACTGTACAAATTAACGTTATGTCCTTGGGCAAGGCACTTGACCCTACTTGCCTCGGGGGGAATGTCCCTGTACTTACTGTAAGTCGCTCTGGATAAGAGCGTCGGCAGAACTCACCCACATACAGATCTACAACACAATCACCAAGGCGGCATTACGTAGAGCAAAAGAGAGTTCATATGTGGGGGGGAAAAGAAAATCTCTTCAGACAATTTTATTAAAGGCCTCCAAATCCTATCGATCATTTACAGTCCACTGGATGTCATGCTGTTCACCGGCCTACCGAGAGGAACCTACTGTGATGTCATCTCGGGTGAGAAGGATGGGTGCCGTTGCTCTGGGAGACAGGTGACAGTGGATGGAGAGGGAAGGGCCCTCTTCAGCATCAGTCATCGTGACCGCGAGCCAATCATAGCCATTCACACAGGCTCCAGGTTGTGATTTAACAACGAACTGGCGTTTTCACTCTAGTTTTCACTCTAGAATCACTCTATGTAGATGCTCAGCGAACTAATGAGCGAACTAACTACTGTATCCCTTAACCCGAACCTTGAATTTGACATTTAGTCATTTCTTAATTTTAAATGCAAGTGACATTTTCCGAGCACGAATAATTGTGTTATAGTGAATTGCTCGTGAACGTCTTCAGACTATCGAAGGATTCCGTGAAAGTAAAGTGTGACAGCTCACAACCCCCGTGGAATAACAAGAGTGCATAATTCAGATATGAGCAGCAAAGCCCTGATGCAAGAGACAAACGCGAAGATAAATCGACGTCAGATTTGTCATCATGTTCCCTGCTGGGGTGCCGTGGCTTAGATGCCCAGCATGTAGGGGCAATGCACACACGGTTACAGATGAATTATCCACTATAGTTATACAGTAATAATGTGTTCTGTAACTGTATGTCTCTATTGATATTCAGTGGGTTGGGAATAACATAAAAGCAGTCTCTTCGAATAAGCGTTTCCACTTACATTAGTGGATGTATTATGAATAGCCGTTATCATCCCCACCGGGCCTCAAGCTTCTCAGAATCAGATGTTCGCACGTTAAAAACCACAACATTGACCTTAATTATGTTTTATTTCTACCTACTGCGACGAGGTCATATGTAATGAAAAGGATTGTCACTATTTTGTCATGCAAAACAATAAAATAATACCAAAATACAAATTCATAGAAATGATCTCTATTCAATTTGAAAGTCGTCTATAGCAGTCCAACAACCCTTCCAGCTGACCATGCAGGACAGTCCCCCCCCCGATGTGTGAGGTGCGCTCAGTCACCGCATGTACTCACTCTGTCTCACTCACTCTCTTCCAGGGAATGTGTCAATTTCCTAGGTGTGCTTATTCATAATGGAGTCGGTGATGGCTCGACGATGCATAATGCATATTCCGTACCTTTTTGAACCCTGAAAGTTTCATGAAGTTGTCCGAATGAGTAGCAATTAAAACTGATGTGAAGTCATTCATTTTAATAATTGATTTTGAACGTCTCAGTAAAGGATTACTGTACTACTACGCTCATCAGTTTTACTCCAGACAGAACCTGTTCAGTCGACGACTGCTGTTACTCAAAGAACATTCCGGTAAAGCTATAACTCAGTGCCTACTAAAGACATCTGTCTCTAGGGGTCCCCCACATACAACATTGGTTTGCATATCTAGTACACCGTACCTCAAATACACCCTGTCATTAAATCGGTACACACCGTGCCACCAAAGCCATGATATTAGAATACTGTACACACGTTCGGATATCGGTCTTGACAGGGTCCCATTACATTGAGGCATGTTTTCATAAGCCTTGCTCGGAAATGCACCTTGCATTACCAACGCGCTTCTACCCAGACCGCACCGGGGCAACACGGACCGTGTCCAGCGTTGCTCTCTCGTCCCTCTCTCCCCTCCGTCTGCGGTCGTAGACTAAATCTCCGTCCCATCGTATCCGTGGCAACCTTGCTTATTCCCCGTTGTAACATTAGCGTGGCCGTAAAAGTATTTATGGTGGTACAAATGTGGACACTGCAATCGAAGGCAAATATATAAATCCTGCCTGTTGATTTCTCAGGGCCATGTGATAAAGGGATGTGATCAGGACAGGGACCAAAGTGTTCCCTTGGTGAACCCCTGTGACTAAAGCACAAGGACGTACTTGTGTTTGTATTATGGGCACGCTGGCCTTCGTCTTTGTAAACGCTGGGTGGTAATCCATCTGAAACGGGGCGTGTATCATTAGCCATCACCCATCTGGGATCTGACTCAGCAATGGTACAGAAGCCTCGTCTTGAATTTTATTAATTCAACAGCATTAAAAGCTGTCCTCTTTTTTTTTAAACACTGTTGTTCTCTTTGTGTCTCTGCAAAAACACGTATTCAAGGTCTTGTGGCCCGGTCACACTTAAATTGGAAATTCAAGTTGAATTGGGATAATAAGGCTGGCAACAAATGTGGTTGTTATGGTCTGTGTTTAAACGATAGAATGGGCCTCTCGTGTGTGATGCCTTTTTATTCACTCCTTCAATCGGTATGACATTGAGGGCGCATTCATTATAGGCCTAATTGTGTTTATAACGATGTGTGACCACAGGTAAAATGTCTTGATCAATAGTATTCAGTGTTAGGCAAATGTGATAACTGGAGCTAGGATATCTCTCTGTTCACCGGACGTGGCCAAGATTTGAGACGTGAAAGTGATTTTTCGGGGGCCTCTACAGAACGTGGCCCTCCCTTCAACCTCGCGGCGCTCTCGTGACGCGCCAGCAAAGGCACGCAGGCCTCGTCTCTAATAAGATTTATGGGGAGAAGAAAGGAAGTCTGAGCGCGAGGTGATGTTTCCTGGGATTCCCGTCTTCAATATTGGCCAGGAAATCAATGCGGTGTGTAAACTTGGCTTTGTGGTGTGCAATCAGTGACGAGGGCAAAAGTAATCACTTCAATTGAAATAATCCGGAAGGTTTCCTCGTGGTGGCAAAGTTAATAACAAAGGAGTGGCGAAGCCCCGGCACACGGAGTCAGATGGTAATCCTTAAATCAAGAGTAATTATGACGAGGGTTCATGAAAATAGTGGGCTGACCTTGAGGAATTATATTGCGGGAGAACTCTCATTAGTTGCTTGAGTGTTCTCACCCCTCCACACGGGCAGCCTAGCCTACCAAATGGTAGATCCGTACTCGTGTGTGCAATTTGTGAAGACCAGAGTTCCTTACGGCTTAATTCCGTCGCATTACATTGCCAGACACCGCCCCCCCCCCTCAGCACCCGTGAACTTTCTCATCAACAATTTGCTCAGTCATTTACATTAATCCGCTCTCGTCTCGAGTCGTCCCCACGGCGACTCCTTTGTGATACGGCGGTGGCGTCACCGCCTTGACGGGCAGTCGAGTGGCACTCCGTAATTAGCCACGAATATTAGCCGGGCGCCAACTCGGGTAATTTTCATCTAATGCTTTTTAATAGGAGACAGGCCATTCGCCGATACCTGTACGTCACTGAATGTGAGAAGCGCGCGTGTGAGCGTACTCCCAATGAGCCGCCGTATAAATCCTGGGTCTTTGCCGTTTTATTATTTAGGAGACGGCTCAGACTGGGAGAGCCAGTCGTGCATTACTTTGGGCTGGTGGGCTGGTGAGTGGTTGTGTTTCTGCCCCAAGAGCCTTAACTCTTTCCGGTGGGGAAACGTGTTGTTCTTCGGCTCAAGGCCTGCCTGTCTGTCATTCCTTTCGGCTCGTCTGGTTCTTTGTCTAAATCTCTAATAATCGCACGCGTTTATGAGAGGTCGAAATGGATCGATTTTTAGGGGCCTTCGCTTTCTCGAGGTGCTCAACCGTCTGCCGCATCGAGGCCTTATTACAATCTGTTTTGCTTTATGATATTGAGAATGAAATCCTTTTCCCTGGTTGTCAGTTATACCCCTGGAATATCATTAGTTCGGTTTTGTACAATCTGTGAAGAAAATCAATACGGTAGCATCTACCTTGAAATAACCTGTCTTTTACAACAGAGGTGTAAACGTGGCTCTCTACACCGATCAAGGACCAATACAGAACTCGCCCACATCCAAGTCGCGTCGAAAACCGGACCCCTATCGATACTAACTACTTTCCACTGGATGTCCTCTTTCGACGCCGTATCAAACCTGCCATTCCTGTCACGACCCACTGACGTGAGGCCCATCCGTGGCGATTGTGGGGACTTTCTGACGAGCTGATGGACACCTCCCTGATCCCCCCCCCCTCCCCCCTGACATCAGAGCGCTGACCCCCCCTGTTACCCCCCTGTCCAGAGTGTTTGATAGGGGGGTGGGTGGTGTGCTGGCTCGCCCCTCTGCGCCACGGCGGGGCTCGCTCTGGGCTCCGCGCTGCAGTGGGTCCCAGCGTGATGCGCCATAATGACCTGTCAGAAAGCTGGGCCTGACGCCAGCGCTGGAACAGGGATAATCCATAGGGGCTGTGGGACCTAATGAATTCTAACAGGAGCCGGCAAGCCCTCAGGGCCACCGATACCGTGTAATCTATCCCCCTCCCTCTCGCATCAAAACAGACAGCGAATATAGAGCCGGCCACTGATAAAAGGCCCATCCTCAAACCCTAAGCTTTGAGAGATTGTTTTTTTATGTTTAGTTTCAAATTAATGTTCTCATGGTGGATCCAATGCATTTTCAACCCGGGAATGATAGCACGGCGCCTATTAGCCATGCTACGCTATGCGACTCTACCGGGGTAATAAGTTCTGACTGGGCCTCAGTGTTTAGAGTCTTGGCAGATGAGGACGTCGATCAATCACTATGATGGCTTCATGTGTCACTCATTGAACGAATTCAAGCCCTCACAATGGCGTCTCATCTCCACTGAGCTTTCACAGGATCTGTCAAACGTGTCAAAACCCCGTCTTCCTGTCTCCTCCCCACGTCCCAGTGTTTTCACACACCTGCCAAATTCCCCCCCCCCTCCCCCTTTGATGGGATCACAGGCCTCCCCTGCCAAGTAATGAACTTGTCCCTGCCTATTAGTTTTTAGCGAGAACATAAGGAGACTAGACCTCTCCTTTTTAGGGGTGTAGAGCGAGGGGGAGGGGGGAGGATCAGTGTCATCCTGCGCCGCCGAGTGTCAACGTAAATAATATAGCCATCTGCCGTGACAGTGCCGTCCACAACTGTCAGAGGGAAGTCCCCAGTGAGTATTGAGCCATTGTCTGGAGGACTGACATGTCTGGAAGCTTTCTCTCGTCGCTCGGCCCACCGGCATTGAAAGTGAGCCCAAACTTCTCTCTCTCTCTCTCCCTCTCTCTCCCCTCTCTCTCTCTCTCTCTCCTCTCTCTCCTCTCTCTCTCTCCCCCTCTCTCTCTCTCTCTCTCTCTCTCCCCCTCTCTCTCTCTCTCTCTCGTCCTCGCGGGTCCCTCTCCGCTGGCCTCCTGAGGAGGTTCTCCAAGCGGTCCACCGCTCAACGGTGACAGTCCCTCCGACGGCACCTGCTCGCAGCCGCGCCCCGCGCCCAGCCCCGTGGATGTTCTCCCGACGATGCCTCCTCTAATGGGGTTCAGAAGGCCCACAGCACACACAGCATCCTGCCAAAACCATCCACCTGATTGATTGTTAGCTGTACAAGTTGTGTCTCTCTTCGGGAAGTTTACTTATGCTAAAGGGTTTGCACGGATGTCCCCGAGGTGAAGTAACGAGCGGGCTGGGGACTGGAGCTGTATGCATCGACTGAAGCTGAATGAGGCCCCGCCCTCGGGACCCGCCGTATGAAGGACAAACACCCGACAGAAGGATTCACCGGTCTGTCGTTCTCTTTGTTTCTCTCCCCCTCTCCAGCCCCTCTCCTCTTCCTGTCGCCCTATCATCCTCCCCTCTTTCCCGCGTCTCACGTACCACTCCATCGCCATGGCGACGGCGGGTTCTCAATAAACCACCTTAAGCAACCCCGACATTGGACGACCTTGCGTTCCGTCGCTGGGGCAGAAGGGGCGGAGGAGCGCGAGGACGGACAGGAACCGAAGACGGAAGATCAGACAACAATAACCGCCTCTCGAAAAAAAAACACAAACCCTCCCTCCCTCCCCCGATAAAAGGGCGGAAAGTAGTTTGACATTTACAGACTCGACGTCTGAGGCCTTTGGAGCAAGCGGAGGACAGTGCACCCGCCTCAAAGATGTCCCCTCACCCCGCCTCAACACATTGCACCCGCTCAATTATTTAGCCCTCCTCCATGGCAAAGGCCTGAGCGACGGTGGAGGCAGTGCCTCGCCATGACAACTCTGGCTGTCGCTGGAGCTGACCAGACACTCCGCTCCTTCCTGCCTGAGAGACGCCCGCGGCCAAATCAAAACAGGAAATGTCATTACAGCACCCGCGTACGCTACATGTCATACGTAGCGATTCATCTCTCTCTTCGCTGCGCAGGACTCTGCTTGCGTGTGTGTGTGTGTGTCGGTTTGTGTGAGCGTGTGTGTGGTGTGTATGTGCGTGTGTGTGTGTGTGTGAGGGTGTCTGTGAGCAAGTTTGTTGTGTGTGTGTGTGTGTGTACATGTCACATCAGTAATGCATTAGGCCCACAGTGTTGGATGGTCGCTCAGACACGAGGGAATAAACAGGCTCTTAACACCAACTTTGGGGTGAAGAGACCCTTTCCACTGTCTGTCTCGCTCACTAAGTACACTCGCACTCAGTCGACGCACACACACACACACACACATGCATTCGCGTTACACGGAAGCACACAACTTGTACACACACTATGGGTTAGTCACACATTTCAGTGGCTTCCCGTTCACATCTTTTCTGAGTGTGAGGCACTTGAGGGAAGTCCTTTCACTTACCATGAAGATGGGGCCACGGGAAACCGCAGGGTGTCTAGATGCTCGGTAAACAGAACCGCTTGGCACAGAATTCAGGTTCTGAACATCAAACTGACCCGATCCCCGGCGCGGAAAACATTCGGTCGGAATGAACGACTTCAATTCTAAACCCAATCCGGGAATGTTATCCCCGTAATTGAAGGACGTGGATTTTCGCGGAAGCGACCTGCATCCGTCCAAATATTGTCCTTCCGTCCTGCGTGTCACCTGAACACACGTCCTCCTGGAAGCCGTGCCGCAGCAGCGAGGAAGCGACCGTCTCCGTGCCACCAGAGGGCAGTGTTGAAGCGAATAAGAGCCCCTCGTGTCTCAGCGGTAACAAGCGCGGCGTTAACCATGCTTCTGGTTTCATAATGAGGGGTTAGACGTCCTTACGCCGGAGTTAGCTAGCGACGACTGCCTGAGCGCTAAGGGCTCCTTCTTCCCAGGCCTGCTTTCTGTTTGGTCTGGGTTATGAGCTTTGGGAGAGGATGACTGGAGACTAACTCTGTGTGCGCGTGTATGCGTGTATGCGTGTGTGCTTTTCTTTTGGAGTTTTCCGTCATAACACGCCCATAGTCTCCATCGAGCCGGACCGCGTTTCCCACACTGTGAAATCCGTCCTCAATTTCGTGAATAGATCTATGCAAATGCCTCTGGAGTTATTAATCTGAGTGTCACATGGATTATGCAAACGAGGAAGAGGAGGGAGAAGAAAGAAAAGCCCGGAAGATCTGATGGCGTTTCGACGTAAACGCCGCAGAAAATACGACGACCGAGCGGAGGTTTGTTCCCCAGCGCTGAACACATCCAGGTTACCATGGTTCCCCGTTCTCTTCTGTCCTGTTAGACATGCCGCGGGGGTCTCTCTCCCCATCGAAATGGCGGCCTACATCCATCATCTACTCATGCTCAACCCGTGTCGGTGTCACAGTGTCAGCTAGACCCCGAGCCTATGTTCACACACGCTGATATATGTATATCCAATGTTCGTATGTAAATACATGCGAATTCCACAGTACTGATCCCCCCCCCGCCCAGAACACTACCCTTAACCCAAGAGTCTCTCTCTCTCCTGCTCTGCGTCAAATTCCATACTGGGAGACGATTTAATCACACCGACCCATGTGACGAATGCCCCTGCGAGCATCATGAATAATATCCCCCTCCACCTCCCCGTGATCCCTCCAACCCCTCCTCCCGCCCCCGCTGCCCTGCCCCAGTGAGCACCTCCAGAAGTCCTCCTAAGCCCCTGTCCCCTGGCCCATAATGCACCTGTGCAGACCATACAGATTGGAATCAGAATACATGTAGAAAGCTCAACTACCTCTGGCCATTCGTTCCTTTCCTGTCTCCTCCATTATTGGCAGGTTCCTGGCCCCCGATGTGAAGGGCGAACGAATGCATTTCTGCAGATGACTGGAAGGCAAGGAAAGATTGAATTCTCACCGCTGTGTGCGGAAGGGGAGGGGAAAAGGGGGGAGCCTCCAGAAATAGGCAGTGATAGATGAGGTACATGGAGCAAGACAGCCAGCCCTGCTCTCAAGCCAGGCTGAATCAGGCAAACTGTCTGCCACCTAAACGCCTCTCTTTCTCTCTCCCGCTCTCTCTCTCTCTGCTTCTTCCTCTTCTTCACGCGCTCATTATCCCTCTGTCTCTCTCGCTCTCTCTCTCTGCTTACAACACAATCTATTTGTTACTGCTTACCAGCCACAACACACTTTAGTCATTAGGAGATTGGGTTTTATATCACTGCTTAATGAGCACACATTCTGGCACAACATTTTTGCTCCGTTGCTTAAAGGTGAGCCCGACGGTTTCTTCTCCATTTCCCACCTACCACCATCTATTAAGAGCGCATGTTGTCAATCCTGATACCGGTTCAGTTCGTGTCTCGGTCCAATCAGTGTACCTTTTAATGCCTTCAGTGCATGTTTGTTTATATGCTGCAAAATGGCAGCTCGCAAAGTGCTCAGCAACACAAAATGACTTTCTCCATGGGACAGATCGTTTCACTGGGATTGCAGTTGTTGCTTTGTCAGCTGTCTATTGCTTTGTTAGACCCCTAACAAGACACCGCCACACAGACAGACAGCTGCTATGTTGTTGCTTGTTGCCGTTTCCAATTTACCCACAGGTACCTTTCCTGGGAACGGTTAAGTTGCCAATCAGCGGCCACAGGGACCCGGGAGAGAACCACCTCCTGGCTCCAGTGAGCAAGGCCATAGGCCAGACTGTGACAGGCATTTCCTGACAACCCGGCCCAACCCGTAGTCTAGCAGCGCCTATACGCCCGCTGGAAAAGAAGGGGAATGTTGTTTATCTTGGGGGGGAGGTGGGGGCAGCACTCTCGTGTTTATTCCTCCTTTGTTTCACGGTTAGATAAATGCGCGTGACCCTTAAAGACAACAGAAGTCACATCCGAGGGCAGATATCGCTGGGCCGTGACATTCCGGGGAGCCGGTATGGCTCCTGGCTAAGACGAGTGACAGAGACGAGTGAGCAGCCACCTGAAAAAGGGCAGGAGAGCGAATCGGACCAATCAAATCAACGTATAAGCAGGCGAAGCCAAAGGCCACGAAGACATCCTGGGTATAAGGGAGATGCACGGAAACGCATCCATTTGGATGTTTGATGTTTGATTTGGATTGAGGTTCTCATGCTGACATCGACAAAGGTTAGATGGAACGCAATCAGCCGTCCCACCGATCAGCTTGATCATTGGACAGGAGTTTAGGACACTCCCAACTCCGCACGGTGGGACGAGAGCGAGGGGCACCGTTTTAAACTCTATAGCAATCAGCCTAACCTATGCCCATGCCATACCTAACCCAAACATGCCTCTGCAGACCTTTATTCTCTCTCTCTGTGCTGGTTTCCCCCCCCTAGCCTGCTGCAGATAGCTCAAAATAACTGTATATCCTCTATAAAGCAACACAATTTGTCCTTTTGAGTGTGGGGGGAAAAAATGACGTCTCCGTCCGCGCTTCCCCGCTCAATCATGCAGCACACAAACAGTTTACGAGTGCCCAGTATAAACCCACACGGGTCTTCCAGAGCACCAACGAGGACAGACGCCTCCCCGCGCTGCAGTCGGGACACGAAGCACACTCATCCAGCCCTGGATCATTTTCACCTACTTTTTCACCTATCACAACTAAAAACCCGCAGAGGTAGAATTGACACGGCAAACCAGAGTGGATCCCCCCTTAAACATACATCTCCTCCGATGACAACTCATCAAGGATTGCATATTTAATCAGGGTAACCGAATGCTTTACAAACAGTCTCGGGGAAATTTTAATGAGAGGACCTAATTAGCCAATCGTGAAGTCGTAATCACTTCAGAAACAAATTAAGCTGAGGGTATTTTAGCGGAGTAATGAACTGCTGTGGTCTGGCCCAGCCACCCTCCTCCACTGAGCTGTCATGTTCAAAGTGGAGCGATGAATAGCTCTAGCTTTGCTCTCAACCTCTGCTCCCGTGCTGTATGGGTAAATATAAAACGCTTAATCTAGACGCGCACCAATGAGCCGGCCTCCAGACTGACTCCAGTGTCTGTGTGTGCGTGTGTGCGTGTGTGTGAGAGAGAGAGAGAGAGAGAGAAAGAGAAAGAGAGAGAGAACGATCGGGGAGGGAGGGAGCGAGACGGAGAAAAGGGAGGGAGAAAGAGAGAGGGAGAGCCTGTGTGCACAGCCATCCGTGTTCACGTCTCTGTTGATAAATGCGGGGCCCCTTCCCCCCCCTCCTTCCCTCCATTCATCCTTGCAGCGTGTGACCCGCGGTCTCATTATCAGATTAACACTTTGAAATCAGGCTTTCTGGGGGACGTTTTGAAGAAGATGTGACTGGGTGTAAAAGGAGGAGGACAAGAAGGAGGAGAAAGAGGAGGGTGGGGGGGGGGATGTTCACCAGACGCGCTCTCCGGAGAAACGAGGCAACATGAGAAGCCGACCGTACCCTCTCTCTCTCTCTCTCGAGCTTGTTAAACCGGAGAGCAGCACATCTCCACGCTGCTCGGCCGGGCATCATTGACACCTCCCAGAAGTAATACAGGATGGAAAGAAAACAGTGGGCGCAGTCGTTCTGTCGGGGAACATTCCGGCAGTTTGACCGACAGCCACACTATACTGTAAAAAAGGCTAGGAAGCTGGAAGATAACATATTCATTTATGGACCAGGAGGGGAAAGAAAATGGTCGGGCTTTCACTGTCGCTAACAGACTGTGAGCCATTACTACAGTGAGCATTGTAGTATGTGTGTTGTGCTGTCCGGAAAGCGTTGAGATGATGGAGGGCGGTGGGCGTTCACACACAATGTGGCTCCTGTTGATGTGGGGGCCTCCCTCGAAGGGCTTTACCCAGCATCCTTCACTTCTAAGTACCGCACATTTCCGAGCCATGCTTTCATTGGCCGCTGCTGGATTGAGCTCTGTAGTTATCACATCCTGTTATTACCCCGCGTGGTGTAGGGCCATAGCTAGAAGCTGGAGCTTCTCAATGGCTTTCGCAGACTTTGATGGCGCTTTGTGAAAACGGATATGATACCGGCCCGCAGGACGGGGCCACTCATTGATCATGGAATCCCACCTGTAGCCATAGCGATAAAGCGCAAAGGATGTTTGTTTGCGTTCAAACCCTTTGGAAATGTCGAGCGAATCGGCGTTTGGCCACAGCTGAATCTGTCGTTCCTCTTGTGCAGGGGGACACACGCAGACGTGAATACAGTACACAGACGCACACTCACAACATCATTTCATGTCGCTAGGATTTATTTATATCAGCACTCACCACCGACAGCACTATTATAGTGTAGATGATAATCAATCTCAAATCAATTAGGCCTTAATTGCTGAGTCAATGCGAGAGGGTGGTTAAATATTGATAAGTGTCTAAAAGGCCCATCAGGCCGTATTGACAGGTCGGGGGAGACAGAGAGCGTTGGTGCAACTGGGGGGTGTGGTGGGGGGAGGGCGGGAGTGATGGAGAGATGGCTTAGGGGCTTGGTTCATATTCTCACTCCGGCTGAACACACTGTTGATCAATGGAGACTCAGCCCCTCTCTCTCTCTCTCTCGTCTCTTTCTCTCTTTCTCTATCTCTCTCTCCCCCCCCCTCGCTCATCGCTCTCTCTCGTCTCTCTCTCTGCTCTCACCCCCACCCGCTCTCTCTCCCCCCCCGCTCTCTCTCTATCCCACCCCCCCTCTCTCTCTCTCTCTCTCTCTCTCCCCACCCCCCCTCTCTCTCTCCCCCCCCTCTCTCTCCCCCCCCTCTCTCTCCCCCCTCTCTCTCTCTCTCCCCCTCTCTCTCTCTCTTCTTCTAACGAGCTCGCCTGCACACTGAGCCGTGGGCCATGTATCTATGTTGCAGTGTTGCACCTGCACACCCCGGCTTCCTGCATGTCCTTCCCATGGCAGAGCACTGTCTTTGTTATCGGGGCCACCGCTGTCCTCGTCTCCGTAGGGAGAACACAGGCAGGGCTGAAAGTATAGCTCCGGCTAGAGACATAAATAAATGACACTTGTCCTTTTTCGAAGAAAGCCACCAAGCTCACGCAGACCTCTGGAGTCCAATTCAACGTCACACAGCACTGTAGAATCCCTTCTTATGGATTTTACTTGGACAGACCTTTGTTCGTTAGTATACACACTGTATGCCCCAATCATGCTGTTTCACCGTGTCACAGCACATCTCCCATTCGTCAAGATGAGAGACGAGCTCGGACTTACAGTGATCATTCATCCTAATTATGATGCCAGCTAAACACGCTGCGTTGGTTTTTACGGGCAGCAGCAAACGACACAGATTTTCTTTGCTGATAGCGGCGAGTTCCTGACACTCTCAATCAGCACGATTGATTGGCTTTCTGTACACTCCCCCGGCTCTGATTGGCACGTTGAGGAGAAGGGAGGAGAGAAGCTATGTCAGGTCTTGTGACAGTTAGCTGACTATCTTAAATGGGGCCTTTGGCTCTGTAGTTGAGTCATTGTCAGATATGTCTAATTTGTTACCTAAAGCTACACGAGACAAATCCACATCCATTAAAGTTTACCGCTTTTCTTGATTTTTTTTTCCACGGTGTCAAATCCATCAAGGTAATGTGGCTTGCAGCACCCGATTGTCCCTGGCAATAAATCAGTTGCATTTTGAATAGGATATTGTGCTCAAAACAGCAAATGGGTTGTCTACATTGCTCAAGGTATTGGCTGTGACTCAATAGTCGATTAGACCTCAAAGCGATCTATCTTTTAGGCCATTTTTGGAGCGACAGATGACTCTATCTGTGTATGTCTCTCACAGGTAGGCTAGGGAATAGCATTAGCCATTGCGTTGCGCCATTAGCCTGTGGGTTATGTAAATCCCACCTTGTTAAATCACAAGTCGAAGCGTAGTGAGAGTGTCGGGTCGGTTACTGTTCATCTGACGGGACGCAATTTTACCCCAGAGCAGCGCCGAAGAATGACAAGAGCAGCTTCTCTTTATCCTCCTCCACAATTGATTTTATCGTCCTGAAATAATCGTACATTTGAGATACTAAGAGACGAGCACGTTTGCTTTAAATGTGTGATGTAACAGACTGGCTTGGGGTTCAATTAAACTCGTCTGAAAATAGGCTAGTTACCCAAATCTGTTATGTGAGGTGCAAATGGCATCCGTTCTCTGGAACCTTGCTATCCTGCTATGCTTCCGTTACCTGAGAAGTTAACATCCAGTGTTTGTGTTTGACAGTGTTGTCTTTTGTGTTAGTAGATATAAAATGTTATTATCTATCTATCTCCCCACCACTCTATCTCTCTATCTCTCTCCGTCCGTCTGTCCTCCATAAACATTATTTTATAATCATGCAATAAAAAGACTATTTAATCCTAAAAGATGGATGATATAGGATCTCTTTGATGTTTGTTAATTCAATATGTATGGAACCTGGGGGCACCTCTGGTAGAGATTCGAGTCCTGATAAAAATAAAACTTTGGGATACCAGCACTGGGTCGGCCCTCTAATATGTAATAGAAATATTTTCTTTGAACTTCTCAAAGGAACATGAGGGCATGCTGAAATGTTGAACAATATGTAAATATGAATGAATACTTTATTTCGGACTCAAAGTTCCATATAAAAAGACAATACAAATACAATACAAATACAAGTCAACACAGATTAAAATACATACAAGCATCGATTCCAATGTTTCCACAGCCCAGAGGAGTACCTTGTATCACTCTGTTTAGTGTCAGTGAGTGCAATTATTACTTTGTTTTTTGACTCAAGAAGTCGACACATAAATGTATACATTAAATTCCTCAACACAGCATGAAAGGTGGGGACATTACTTGTCACAAACAAGGAGCTAGCACTAGTCCACCTTGGAAGCTTAAGGAGGATCCTAAAGGCATCATTATACGCTACCTGCAGCTTCCTCAGTTTAGCTGTTCTATATTTACACCAGAGGTGAGCTGTGTAAAAAGGGGTACAGTAAGCTCTGAAGAGACTAACTTTCACATCTTCTGTGCACATATGAAATTTGCGTGCCAACATATTGGCCTGTGCATAGAGTTTACAGCACTGGCGCTGGACATCATCATCATCACAAAGATCATCAGTGATGATGTGACCTAAATAACGTACCTTTCTAACCACCTGTAGAGTACAGTCTGACAGTGAGAATGAAGGAAACGTTAGCTTCTGATCCTCCTTAGTTTTAACAATCATAATAACACTCTTCTTTGGATTGAACTTAATGTCATATTGGATGCCGTAACTAGAGCACACTTGAAGCAGTTGCTGTAGCCCGGCACTATATGGCGACATGATGACCAAATCATCAGCATAGATGAGGTGGTTGATAATACTCTCTCCCACCACACACCCAGTCTTACACTCTTGAAGTTGCTTAGAGAGGTCATCCATATAAACATTAAATAACATAGGAGACAGAATTCCTCCTTGCCGCACACCATTGCTTACACAAAAAGGAGCAGATAAAACATTGTCCCATTTAACGCAAAAAGTTTGATGGGCATACCAAAACACTAAAATTCTTACTAGAAATTTAGGGGCACCTCTATCTAACAGTTTTACAAACAATTTTTCATGATTTATTCTGTCAAATGCCTTTGATGCATCAATAAAACATAGAAATACAGATGTGTTCAGGCTAGTGTACCTGAACACAATCTCTTTAAGAGCATAGATACACAGGTCAGTGCCATGTTTTCTTTTGAACCCAAACTGATTGTCAGTAGTAAGAATATACATTTCTAGCTTATTCATATGAGATATGAGAGAGTGTATCAAAAGCAAAGACATGCCATGTCTTTTAAAAAAAATGTTTTTCATGAGGACATCTTTTCCTCGCTGGTCTCCAGGGTCAATTGACTGTTAGTGTGTTTATATAAACAAAAATATAGTTTCCTTATGTTTCCTCTCAGTCAGATTTGCCATTTTCCCCCCCAGCAGACTCGGCTTCCGCACGCATTCCAACGTATGGACACGACGGTCTAGAGGAGATCAGGAGGAGAGGAGGTGACGGTGAAGGAACCAAGAGCAGATTGACTCCCATATGTCTGGCCATGGAGGTAGGTACAGCTCTCATTAACCCACCAAGTCCCTCTGGGATCACTATCATCTACTCAAAATACCCACAAGCCCTTGCTCTCAACAACACATCTTTAACATTGCCAAGGATGCCAAGTTAAAGTGACTAAAATAGGGAACTGTTTACCCTATGTTGGCTGTAGTTACTATTACCACATAGTTATACCTGTAGCACCAACAGTGTAGTTATTGTACATTGATTTTAAGCAACCTTTCCCTCGCGTTTTGCCACTATTTTTATTCAGTTAAGTAATTTTTCCAGAGGTCTCTTTCAACCTCCATTACATCCATACTTGGGCAGATCTCCACCTGAAATTACGTTTGAACACACTAAAACGGAATAAGGAAAACTTTGCAGTTGTGTCCGAGTGAAGCAAAGCCGGCTTCTCCTCACGGTAATCCGGCGTACTTGTTTCGAGTTTACGAGTCCCCGTGCAAGAACGCGTAAAACCTCATCAGACGTAAGGCCCGGCGTCATGCCGATTATCGATAATTACTGAGCGGCTCCCGTACGATACCTCATGGCTGAACTGCTAGACGATAGCCTGCGGCACCCCCGATACCATCTTCACGCTGTAATGAGACCAACAGATAAATCTAGTGATTACCCTGTTCTGTCAGCCAGCCATGGAGAGCCAGATAATAGTCTATTATCATTTCCAGAGACTGCAGATACCTAGGGTTAGTGTGATTGGGAGTGAACAGGTGACGTCTCGATGTAGATGAAAGCCAACGTGCGCTCCATGTGGCCACCGCTCACATGCGAGGGAGGGCCGGGGGAGAGAGAGAGAGAGAGAGAGAGAGAGAGAGAGACAGGGAGGAAAAGGAGTAATGGCGAGTGGGAGGGATCGAGCCGCTAATGAAACAGCCGCTGCAGGTTTCCTGTAACAGCCATTATTCAGCATCGGAGGCACTGAGTCAGGGCATTGTCAAACGCTCTGGCAATGCAGCACTCAAGACACAAGACCCTGTTCTTAACGATAGGTCTGCTAAAGGACGTGATGGACATTTGGGTTTGAATCTTGGCAAAGCTGATAGGATAGCCCAGGAACACCGACGCCCCTTCTCGTCCCTTTAAGCAAGGCTGGTCTCATCGAGATGTCGTCCCTCTGGTCCCTGTGCTGTGGTCTCAAGGCACCTGAGCATGCATCAATCACTCTCTGAAGTTGAACGTCTTGAAATGAGTCGTCATTATAGGAAACATGTCCAACGTGATGCGGGTATATACACTTTACAGAAATGACATGGTCCAGCCCCATACTGCAAGCAAATTGTTCGGGAAAATGTCATACAGAGTGTGATAGTGTGTAATTTCCACCCTGTTATTTAAGCCCTGCTAACAGCACTCCATACAGCCCCACCAGCCTATTAGGAACTTTTCCATATAGATAACCACATATGGAACCTCATTATAAAAGTTGAATAGAGTCTTACCAGAAGTCACTGACACACAATGTTCCTGAACCTGAGGCGGACAAATGCTAAACACACCACCACGCCGTAGGAAGAATCCATTTGTTCAGAGGGATCCCAACTAAGTAACAAAAATTCACATGGACGTTGATCGATATGCTTTTCGCGCAGGCCTCTGAGACGAGACATGCGACACATGACGAGTGCATGTCAGGAAATGAGGATGAATGAATATGCATGAGTCGGATGTTTGAGGCTGACAATCACTCGCGATACACGGACATCAGGCACGACTTGGCACTTGGCCGCCACTGAGACGAATCCAGTCAGCTGTGTGCAGAGGAGGACCAATAGGTGACCATATGCTGCGTGCGAGTCGGACAGCGCGCCGTCTTCCTGGACACGCTCTCGTTCCACACGCTCACGACTTCATCGGAATGTATAATAAGGCGAAGCGAGCTTGCGAGGGTCGAATATTCAGTGGAAATGTTAATGCCTCATTTGATGAAAACGAGGGCGAGGAGCCAAGAGCATGTTGCCTTTCGTTGTTTTCATCGCAAATTGGGAGTGTTTCGAATGCTGGGGACAAGGGGACGTTTGCCAGGATTGGAGGAGCAGTGACACTGTAGTTTTAAAACGCTTCAATGACATAAACACAGCAGGTCTGCTTTGCCCTTGTCAGATGCCTGAGGTCATGGAGGGTTGTTCCCTAAATGTAATGTGATCATGTCCGTATTGAGGACACATCTGACTGGTAGTAAATGAATACACTGGCCTACATTTTGGAACTAATTGTGGAAGAGAAAAGGGATTCTTCCTCTCTGCCAGAGAAGTCAAAATCTGTCACATCAAATATTAAAAAAGCTGTTTTTTTTCCGCCCCACACAGATATGTCATCTATATATAGACTTCGTTTGTTTCAGTCTCTCCAATCAGGATGGATTGTACCGTTCCGAGGTATATTTTCTGCGAGAAGATATGATGAACGGAGACAATGGTTGATGTCCTTCCTGAAATATGCAATTACTTCCTGAATCACGATCACCGTTTTGGAATGTAAAAGCGACGCTAGATCAGAACTTGGTTAGAATTTTACGAGATTAAAAAGATTGCCATTTCAACAAATTTGTTCGGTGACTCACAGAACACAACCCAGGGATACGCTTGGAGGAGTGAATATTACAAATACCTGCAGGAGATAAAAGGGTTACGCACGAAGCAACAGTGTGCTGAGGTAATCAACACCTCGATTCAAGGGGGAATATGTCGCTTCGTCAGATCAAGACAGGTGTCAGGTTAAGTCCCAACTGAGAAACATAGAAATCCTATTCAAAGGCTGCTTGTCTCCTGTCTCCTGCATAACCCCACGTTTCCCTCGGAAACTCTGCCGTGCTTCACGGTCGTGTTTCCGAGCCTCGGCTCGGTCCGCTTCTCCCGAGTCGGTAGCCACCACACCTCGGTCTGCTTTGTGGCAGAAGAGATTATTGGAACGTTTCTTTTTTTGATCTTTCCTGGAGTGCCTGCGTGTGTCTGGTGGCGCACCTTCAAAGGTCTCCTCCACCTTTGATGAGTCACGCTCCTCTTCCTTATGGATCAATAAGGCCGAGGCCGAGGCGGGCTCAAAGGGAAGGCTGGCCAAACCCTTCACTTGAACTGGCGGTCAATTCCACAAGGATGTCGAGTCCATCCCTGAGACAGGCAAACACTGACATGAGATCTGTTTCAAAAGACACGTAATAATATGCAGCGCAAGGTTTGAAAGATCGGACGGGTTGACCGGGTTGACCTACATTAAAGTTTGTCATATGAGGGGCGAATGATATAAAGTTCCACACCAATATTCTAGCGCTGCCAGATGTTATTGTTTCCTGGTTGGACGGTTACCAAAGCAACCTGTCGGCAACCAATCGCCAGCAAACGGTTCAGTCATGTGTTAGTTGGAGAAACCTCAGTCAGCCTGCCGAAGACATCTCCACAGGCATCCACCACCAGGCAACACCTCTCCTCCGCCTAATTGCGCCTCGCAGTGAAGAGTGATTTCCTCCCACCCGGGTGGGGCCAAGGCTGGGGCTCTTTAACCAGAGCCCTGCCACCCGCACAGACAAGCCAACATTAGGCTTTAATTAATTCCCGCGGCTGACCGGCCTCAAAGGTAAGAGGCACGTTTGCGAGGACCGCTTCGCCGTGCTTTTAACGAACGACACCAGTCGGAGGAAAGAGGGGGAAAAAAGTATCTTCCGGGAGAGGCGGCTGCAGCTTGATCTGAAAACAAAGACACCTGGTACACATCACGATGTTACAGTCACTCTCGACAGCTCCCCCCCCCGCTCCCCTGCCTCTGTGGTGACATTGATCAGGGTGAATATTTCCCGCCTCCCCAGAAGCATGGCGGCCGTGTTTGTGATAGCGGGGGGGGCAGTGGGGGGAATAGAGAGGTTCTGCACCATGTGGAGTGTACGTCCACCCCCTGCCGAGTCCACTTAACACTGTGTGTGTGTGTGTGTGTGTCCCACTGCAGAGCACAGCAGGAGGTAGCTGCTTCTCTGTGTAGGGAGACAAACAGGGGTTTGCTTGAGTGTATGCAGACGTGCGTGGCCCATGTGACCGTCCAGATACAACTGAAGCATCGGTACGCTACACAACAACATAACCAACTGCACTCTGCACCCTAGGGCCACTGTTGAGAGATCAACGTTCGCCAGCAAACCCCAGGTGCCGAACAACAGTGTTCAATCTAAATGGGATCAAACTGGAAGACATTTTGACTTCACCTCATCCGGGCAGCATGTTCTTATCTAGAAAGGTCTGGAATCGCTAAGAACACTCTTGGTGTGTGTGTGTGTGTGTGTATGCTCGACTACGTTCGGAAATCCAAGGATACGAGCCCTATTTGCAGACATCAATAGTTTAAAAAGACGCACACATGGACATAGGATGTGCACACACCCACACTTACAAGTTCATTCTTTCTGTGTCAGAGATAGTGCTATTGATGTGATGGGCCACAATGCAATTTAGAGGCAATTAAAAGGTAATGAATGTGCTGAAATGAAACCTGTGCCTGGAGGACTTTTGCTGCAAGTGGTAGAAAGATTATATATTCCTGTGTGTGTGTGGTCCATCTCTGTGTGTGTGTGTGTGTGTGTGTGGTCCATCTGTGTGTGTGTGTGGTCCATCTGTGTGTTTGTGTGATGCATCCCTGTGTGTGTGTGTGTGTGTGTGTGTGTGTGTGTGTGTGTGTGTGTGTGTGTGTGTATGTGTGCATTTTGCTGGAGGCCAGAGGAATAGATGACTCAAATAACAAAAGAGAGTTCAGGAGCAATCATGATAAGGGTCAACTAACAACAGCTCCTCCATAGTAAAAAGGCTTCACAGCACTCAGCCCATTTTCTGAAATGTATGGGTGTATGCAGATTTGCCCAGGCCCAGGCTTAGTCCATTGAAGTCAGTGCCTTAGACAAGAGCCATGTACCGGATGATCATCTTTTATACCTTGATTATCAACAATATACTTAATGGTCTGATTTATTTCCACTCCTCGTAGCAAATGAGTCAACTGTGGGATCGGCATGAAATTGAGCTCAGTTAGGAATTGGGTGTGTGTGCTATCACTGCTAGACAGTTAGTGACCCTTTCATCCTTATCTTGACAGCGCACAGCAGACTATTCAACGCACTGTGCCAAATTCATTTTTCAACAAATTACCTTCTCAAGCAGAAACGTGTTTTTTTTAGACGCCCCCCCCCCGCCCTCCGAAACAATCAATTAAAGCTTTCAGCAAACAGGAGGAAGTTAGTATCCACTCGATCGAATGTTGAGAGGAAACTGTCACTATTTCAGTTGAGAATGTTGCCCTTTTTAAAAGGTAATCTTTATTGGATGATTATTTTGGTGATTTAGGCCGAGTGTGGAGGACTCTGAGGGGTAGAAAACAGCTTTTGCAAAAACCCAATAACATTTTTTAAATAAACGGATATCGTATAGCTTGCAGTACAGTAATATTTTATTTGGAATTGAACAAATTGTAGGCACACCTCGATGTGTTAATGGAAGTTTTAGTGTCTGACGAATTGAGGCTGTCCTTGCATAATGCTTTGATTAAACAAAGCAGTATGAAATGGTACTGAAAACAACATTTGTATTCCATGTCTTTCATCTCCCACTTAGAGACTGGATTGCTATTTGAAGTGATGTGGATCAGAATGTCTATAGGTCTTTATTTTCAAACGTACGACCGATAAGAGAAAGTACTGTATATCATCATAAAACAGGCATTATCGAGGCACTTCAAATTTCTCATACACCTTAAATCCCCCTAACCTTATAAACCTCTCCAGGTATTACATTCTAATAGCCTTCCTAGCTCTTTTAATTAGTGAGGAATCCTTGTTGTGGTTGGCAGATGGCAAAATCCTCTTTCTTTTGTTAAAGTCACACTAATTAGAATTCTGCGAGGGTTCTCTTCCTTCCAGAATACCTAATAAGGAGACCCTGCTTAGCGGAGTAATGGAAACCCTGATGCCTTGACAACGGCTGGCTCACCTTGAAACTTTGGAGCTTCAAAATAGACACCAGTCAATTCCTCCCCGCTGACCTTTGCAGCTTCGCAGAGGATGTCGGAGAATTCGCACAGTCGTACGGGATGAAAGAGAGACGGCCATTTTGGATTGACACGATCCTCTTTGCGAGCCTTCGCATGCCATCTTGACTTCAACAGGCAGGTGTGAAGGAATACAAGTCCATTAGTATTCTGATTGAAAAGACCTCGCTATTCGAGCGATAACTTCATCCCACGACATGTCTTTCTCTGCATCATCGTATTAGCTGTGCACCAAATACAATCTGCATTTCAAAAAATATTGGATTCCGTATATCAGGTTCTTGCCTTGGGAAAAGAACAATATTTATAAATCACCTTTCCGTTAGTGCCAATCGATTGCAGTTCTATAACTGCTTTTCCTACTGTGCCGCTGGCAGAAGGCTTCACTGAATCAAACAGCCAGCATGGTGAGGTTATTCACCAAATTTGACAAAAGAGGCCAACTTTGGTCAAATAGGACAAGATTCTTTGTTAAAAGAAGAGTGTTGTCTAACCACCAGAATAAAATACTCCAAAGTCTGTGATTCTCTGTGGTCAGACTGATGTGCAGCAGGTATCACATCATTGAAGGGGTGCAATATGGACATAATTAGAAAGAATAATGTACCACTTAATTCAATTTACTTTTTCCAATAGAATTAATAATAGTTGCCCGGTGGAATTTTGCACCTTGTTCATTTTCATAAATCTTTTTAATGGAGTTCAGTCCCCTGTTGGTTCTAAATGTCACACCTTGAACTCAGATGCATGGCATGTTTCTCTCAAACCAATTAATCTTTGGGATGAACTCTCCCCTCTCCCCACAACATCCTGCCTATTATAGTCTAGCCCCTATCCACCCAAAGTGTACTCTATGATATCCTCATCAAACAAAAATCACAAAGGCCATCGTGTGTTGCTTGTACTTGATACACAGTGTTGAAAAAGTAACGGACACATAATTGACTCTCATCTTCAGCAAGTTTAGGTTCCTCGTCAAGTTGCCCCCAAAGATAATTTCCCGAAGGTTGTCCTCATAACAAACAACCTCGAATCCTAAACGACCGTTTACTTCTCTTCTTGGGGTTGCCGTGACACACCGTCGTTAACCAGCACCTTCGACGTGCAAAGCCGAGGGCACGTAATTACTGTGTTTGACGTGGATCTGTGAAAAGCATCCAAAAGCTCGGGAGAGAGAGGTGAGCGCAGTCTCTGTGTCTCTCCACCACATCTCCATGCAGCCTGGAATTCAAATGCGTGTGGATAATGAGAGCATTAAGGACGAAGTCTTCAAGCACCTCTCAGGCTTCCTCCGGAGCCCATTTACTCGGAGGTAATTAAGTCACAGGTTGATACGAGAAGGGGGCGTGACCAAAGACATTATGAGAAGAAGAAAAAGAAATGCAACATGCTCCTTTAGCCCTCTCTGACCCGTTTTGGATTTGTTTTTTTGTCTTTTAGACAAATGAAGCGTTCTAATGAGGGGCCATGCAAAGCAAGTCCGCCCTGGCGTGGCCCCGCTTCAGCCAGGATGAATCGCCCCGGCCTTCACCGCATCCGTCATATTGATTTTTCTTTAATGGTATGCACAAGAAAGTAATTTCCTTGTCTAGGCGTTGTCAGGGGTGACTAATCAGATTTTCGAGAGACGACTAATTCTACACCTACAAGGAAACGCTGGTGCTAAAGATACCGGCCTTCTAAGTGACAAAGGCATGACTGGATAGGCCACAGTTTCAATCTATACCCCTGTGCCAGGTTAGAATACTAATATGCGGTCTCTCTCTCTTTCTCTCAGTGGGTTTGTGGTGTTCAGGGTTTCATCCCATCTCAAACAAACTGTTTGTAGAGCCACCGTGTTGGTCTGTCCCACAGGGATTCTGTAAAGAAACACAATCACTAATCTCCATTTGATATCCAAATATAAGGATGTGACATTCAGTCCAATCTGGTATCCACTCATGTACTTCAGTAAATCCCCATTGGACATACAACAGTTTGTGGATTGTTTTATGGATTTGCATATGGCAGTTATAAAATATTCAACCAAAGGAGATTGAAATCAGAACGTCCAATCAATTTTCGGTTTTAAACTCCAACGCAAATCGGAATCAACTGATTAATATTTCACGAGCGCCATTTGCAAAATGCCATTCAAACTAGCGTCCACAACACAATCGATGCTATCCTCTCCTCCTTTGACATCTATCTCTGCTGTGTGAGGACAGGAGGGGAGAGATATGGATGGGGGGTCAGGCAGTTTAGGGCTTATGTGGTTTCAGACAGGGGTTGGTTCCACAATAAAAACTCATTGATCAGGCGACCGATAGTGCATACAGGCTTCGGTCTGGACAGCTGTGGCCAAAGCCTTTGGGGTCCTGATCTTCGGAGCCAGCCGACGACCTTTTCAGACCGCTCTCATCCCGGCTATTGATAGCCCAACAGATAGAGTTACCCACACCGCTGGGATTGTACGTTTTCAATAACTGGGCTTGTGTGTGTACGGTATTACTGTGAGCGGGCGCAGGAAGTCCTGGGGGATGTATGTAGAGGGTCTTTGTGAAGGAGAGCAGTGTACATGAAACATTAAGAAGGTGAGCCTGGTTCAAACTGAAAACATTGTCTTGTTGTTTTTGCTTCCCAACCGGGTCATTGTTATCCACGACAGTCAAAGTAACACAAGCTCGAAGCACTTTGTCATCGGCGAATGACTTAGGGGTAATAAGGCGTAAAAAGATGTCACTTAAGCTAAATGTTGATTTAAAAGAATGGAAAATAAAGACATGATAGTGTGTGTGTGTGTGTGAGAGAGAGAGCAGAGAAGAGAGAGAGAGAGAGAGAGAGAGAGAGAGAGAGAGAGCAAGAGAGAGAGAGAGAGAGCATTTTATTAACCCTGGCACTCTTTTCACCAATCCTCCTCTGTTTGTATACTGGTACAATACAAACTGTTATCTCAACCATAAATATGAAACAGAAGCAATTATCCACTTCAAGAGCAAATGCAAAGCATTGTGTCAGATCCAACTGAAGGCTTTGATTGAAGAAAATCTCTTTAAAGAGAATTTCTTCAAAATAATAGAATTGTAAACCACAAACATTCTTATCAATTCTATTTGTTACAGATGTTGCAATTCGATTGCAACAACTAACTTTCAAATGTAATCATCATCTTAAATCAGAAACAGAAAAGAATCGCCTTCCACATCTTGGTATTCCAGTGTTTTTCAATGTGCTGTGTACCGTAATTCCAACAATTTTGAAAGTAACCAACATTTGTAATTACTTTTTATTATCAAAGGTGACCAAATAATTCCTCTCCAATTAACATCAACGAAATGACTTTCGGAAACGTCAACAACAACAACAAAAAACGTCAAATTTAATTCAAAGGTACAGCTTGACTTTGGGGGGTAAATTGTAAACGACAATATGTGAAAATGCTTCAGCTTCTTACTCTGTGCAATATGAAGTATGAACAGTTATACTAACGACACTTGCCCTACAATATGTCACTCAGACAACAATAATGTTGTATATTTTGTCAGTCCCTTAGCTGAGAGGTTTATCACTGAACACAAGAAGAGCTGACAACTGAAGTATTCCTCCAAAAATTGTTGTCTTAATACATTTTGCTGTTCCTGTTCCCCCCATGCGCCACCCACCTCCAAACTCAGGCCAGAAACCAGCTCTTTGTTACTCTCTCATCCAACTGTCTATCGGTATCTCTCTCTAGCCCTCCCTCATTCTCTCCCTTTCTATCGCTCTCCTCCCTCCTCTCTCTCTCTCTCTCTCTAGCCCTCCCTCGTTCTCTCTCTCTCTCTCTCTCTCTCTGTCTCTCTGTCTCTCTCTCTCTCTCTCTCTCTCTCTCTCCAAAGCATTCCCTTGAAATACACAAATTCAACACTGCCAACGGCATAAACAATTATCAATCACCTTTAATCCCATGTTACGCCGAAATAAGATCCTCTGATGCAGTTTGCGGTTTAATACTGGCATGTTTATGACTAATACATTTTACTTGGCAAACAGAGTTTAAAACGCAACGCATGGAGGAAATTATATTTGAGTTTCAATCAATTACATGGGCTCTGTCGCTTGGCACAAATAACAATTTGTCATGAAGGCCATTACTGTCTTTCCACATTCGTTATGTCTAAACATTAAATTCTGACCTTAATCATTGTTTAGACACGGACGTTCTGGCTCCCCTGCCGTCAGCTCAAAGCACATGAAACATAAAACACGTGACTGTATAGATGAGGACAGCCCAGCCGCGATTCATAATATAATGTTAACAGAATATATCCGTTAGGAAATTCACCGACTCTGAAAGTGAAGTGCAGGTCCAGAAAAGAGGCTCGGCTGAGATATCTCTATCCAGGCACAATTATCGATTAGTTCAGCACCTTTAATAGCTCTGAAGCGCTTCCATCTGATTACATGATAAGATCTGATATTGATCCTCTTTCAGTCAGCCATCTTGCGGTACTTGAGGCGTGTCAAACTTCTTCTCTTTTTTTTTGCATAGTCGGATCGTTGACCCTGCTTTCGTACGGCACGGTTGTGGAAAACGTTCCAACCACAGGAACGTCTCCATTTTGGATTTTGCCCATGAGAAAAACCTCATGCTTGCTGTTGACAGAGTTTGAGTGCAGTGTATGTATCCCCAAAGAATATGCCACACAACGGAAAAAAAAACACTAAAGAAGAGTCGTTTTGTCACAACGGGGCGGCGAATACTCAAAGTTTGCCCCCTCTAACCTTCCTCAGGGCTCCCTGACAGCAGCCCGGTCTTCCCCTCGTCTGACTGTTTATTTTCAGGTAATTTGAGAAACACTGCCAACAAAACGATTACACTCTGTGGACCTGCGTGATTCCCTACCTGAGGGCATTTGTTTAGCATGCATATTGTTTCGTTTGTGCATACCACATGCACTCATACATAATGCAGAGAGACTTTGCCCAATACCACAATGATGAAGACATTCAAACACAGAATCAAGGCCCACTCATCCTTCTCTCCAGTAAGAGATTCCTGGAGACAAACGCATGCTAAATGGGCAGACTTTAATTAGCGAGCTTTGTATGCAAGCCAAAACAACAGATTGGCTGGTGGTTCTTTCATGTCATAATGTTGCCATAGAAACCATAGGGGAAGGACAGAACGTTTGAGTTGTGGGTAATTCGACATAACTGCCGAGTTAAATCGAGAGAGAACACTTTCAAACGGACTTTTGAAAGTGTGAGAAAGTTGCTTCAGGCAGAAGAAACTTCTGGACACTGATTCTTTATGTTGGTGTTTTTGTGATCTTCCAATAGCCCCTGCAACACCAATTAGTTTGTTTGTGGCTTTTAAACTCGCTAATTCACCAAGTCATTGATGCGAGCGATTGAGTGTCCACACTGGTTTACACGTCTTTAATTAGGATTTCTCCTATAATCATAACTAATGTAAGCAGAGTGAGAGCAGTTGGGATTTTCAATCGAGAACAACAAAACAAAAACAAGCAGGTGTCGCTCTGCTAATGTAAAAGCCCGGAGCTCAATCACTGCATTGGAAAACCTGGGCAAAACTTACGCGGAAAAGCACCTGATTGGAGTTGTGTTGAGAAACAGGTGATGAATTGTGTTGCTTGGTTTCGTGTAGGACAAATAACGCTGTTAGTGAAGCCTTCACAGAAAGAACTCCTTTCTAATGTGATGTGACTGTGCAGTCTCAACGCTCGGGAATACGACTTGGTTGGATGCTAAACTCTCTCGAGAATGTGGAGGTGGGGGGACTTAGAGAGAGAGAGAAGGGGGGGTAGCTGAAATGTAATTTCAAATACTGTTCATATTCAGCATCCAATTTGATTTACGTAGCCCTTTTGTATAAACAATGTGACAAAGGGCTCCATATGCGCCCATAGAACTGCACCTAAACCGACCTTAACTCTCAAGGAAGACAAGGAAAATCTCCCAGGAAAACTAAGTGAGACAATCCTTCTGGGTCCTCCTGTTCAATGGAAGCAGACCTCTGTTTTATCCTGTTCTGTCATTCAAACTGAATGAGACCCCCGTCAGTCCCTGTCTCTGAGGTTAAGGACTACATAGGGAGGCTGTGGAGCCTCTACTAAGGAAATAATCTATATTTTATAAAACGCGATTACTCCTATTTAAGTGTTGGTGTTAAACTTAAAAACACACAAAACCAAAACGATTTGACAGTCACTGCGCTTAGAGGAATTGTTCCCAACAGACGCTCTTAGTGAAATTAGATGCAGAGTGCCTCGTCCGACCTTTACCTGACCCCGTTTAGGAAAAGAATGCGCCTGTCAATACCGGTTTTCACGGGCCTGTTCTCCCAGACGTTTCCTCCTTTAAACAAGAAGAAGAAGAGGCTTTCACGGAAGCTCTCGCGCTCCGGCCCAGGTGAGATGTTGACGCGTGCCACAACAAAAGCGTTTTCTTTGCTCGCCATAATGGCGACTTATTGATTCCCCTGAGTTGTGGGTACATTAAGATCATCTTTGAAGCCGAGAACTTATTTCAGGATTAGTTAAAGGGTTATATTGAGGGGATACTATTCCTGGCAGGTCACAAAGGAAGAAATACAACCAATTTATTATCAAAAGGTACTCTTCTAATGTCTACACGACCGCCATAAAATGTGTCCTGCCACAACTGCCAATCAATGATTGAATCTATTTCAGAGAATATCAGGTGTACTTATTTGTTATCCTTATACAGAAGAAGACAATGAGTTTCCCCCGACAACTCTAAATGCCGGGCAGAGTCTCATTGAAGTACATGGCGACGTGCGAGTTCCAAATTAGCAAGGGAAATGAGCACGTCTGGTAATGAATCTGGGGCCTGGGCTGGGTTCAAGGAGGAACACCTGACACGTTGGTTCTGTGTGATCAGAGGGGGCCCAACACTTCCTTTAATCAACACAGCTCGTTGGAAGGTATTCCAGGGGCATCCGTCTCACCTGCGAGCGACGCTGGGTGGCAGACGCTTTGCATATCAGACCTGGCGGATCAATATGTTATTAAAGAACAACCTCTCGAAGGCATGTCAATTAATTCAGCTCTGTCAGCTCTCCCCCTGCCCGCTGCCCGCTGCCGGGGAGCAGGGAGCCTCCCAGGACGAGGCGTGTGGACGACTCACAACCAGAGTTTCTCAAGGGTTTTTCTCGACGACCTTCGCCGGGGAGATTGGATGGATTACTGCTGAGGAGAAGTCTAATGTTTTTTCAACAGCTGTAGGGTCGAAGGTCGGTTTCGACGAAGGTGAGTCCTTTCATAGAAACGTTGGGTTGAAAAATGCCTAAACAAACTTTTTTCGGTGTGTCTAAGATGGATTTAATATTTGATTTGTATGACTGGGACGTGATGAATGTCTCCCTCTGTAGCTGAAGCGGATTTTTCTGGGCTGAGGGGCGTCTGCGACAGTCTAGCTTCTGACAGGACTTGGCTTGGACACTTCCAAACACCCTAGACAGACACTGTCTGCCACGTTGAGGATGAACTGCAGTCAAACTAGTTTGACGTTTGTCCGTTGCCGTACTCACTTGCAATTCACAGGCGCCACTCCTATTGCCACCCTGTTCCGTGTGCCTGTCATTTCTTGATGTGTTTACACAAACATAAAACACAGATTTTGTTCCCCACGTTCCACGGGTGGCTCCGTGTTGAGAGTCGAAGATCCTTTCGCGACGTTTTTAGACGTCAAAACAGGATGATGTTTCAAAAAGGTAATTGGACAGTCGTTTTGGGGGATCGGGAAGCCATCGGCCCCCCGACGTGCTCCCGGCGAATGGAAAGCTCTCACGGCGTCGAGCTGTTTCTTTGCACTGCTAGAATCAGCCGACTCTAGCCTCTCACCGTCTGGTCAATACGTTGGCACCTGGTTAGTTATCTACCTTCAATGACTCAATACTTCTGATTACAGGGGGGAAATCGCTCAATGAAATGAGTCCTTTGTGGAAAAAAAACTGATCTTTAAACGGGCTAGCTACATCTGTGGATGTCCGGGGTAGTGACATCCTTCAATTTCTCTGCGGACATCTGGAGCAATCTTCGCCGTAACGACCGATGACAAAGATGGAGAGAATATTGCTTAAATGTGGGAGGGATAGATTTCCTGCCTGCCCTGTCTTGCAAATCGAGAGAGATATGATGGATGGAGTAATACCTTTCCTGGCCCCTCTCGTCTTTGGGAGGGGGAGCGCGTGTGTGTAGTTTGATTCACTTACAGTCTATGGCTGTGGGGTTATATCCCAGGCTCACCAGCACTTGGCTGTGATGCTGTTCAATGGTACTACATCATCGCCAAGGATGTCTTCAGCGGGGTGACTTGACTTCTCTGCCCTTCTGAGCTCACGTTTCCAACTGCTTCCATGTTTTCTCTGGCTGTTTTCCTGCAATTTGGCCTCACTAGGGCAGACAATGACTCATTGGCGCTTGGCACTCATCAAGCGGAGAAGTTAAGCAATGAATCGATATCAATCTCCAAAGAGAGGACAATATAGGAGACGGAGACGGCCCATCGGACCGTAAACCGTCTACGCACCTTTACCTGAGCGAGGGAGAGTGGAGAGCAGGGCGCACTGTACCCACTGAGAGAGAAAGACAGGATGAGGATGGTAGCCAATCAGAGAGGGGGGGAAAAAGATGCATTGACACATGCAAGGGACAGACACCATCAGCCAGACGAGAGGAAGCCATCGATCCCTTGGTGACAGAGTTCTGTCTTAACATGATCCACTGAAGACCCCCTCCCGCCGACCGTGTCGGCGCTGGCGTGCGGCAGTAAACTCGGCCTCCGAGAAGATCATTAAATGCAAGCCACTCGTGAGGCGCAATGATACGGTTGCCGGGCAGTGGGTTGAGAGACACAGTCTATTAACTTGCCAAACCAATGAGAAAGACCACTCGGCAAAAATGTTAGCTTTCGAAAGGGACCCTTGTTGCAAATGTGTTAGCTTGAGCAACAGAAAGACTGGAAGCCTTGACTGAGTTTGGAATGCTAGGATGTTTGAACAGTGCCCTGCAAAAGTATTGGAACAGTGAGGCCAATTCCTTTATTTTTTGCTTTAGACTGAAAACATTTGGTCTTGACATCAAACGATGAATGTGAGACCAGAGATCAACATTTCAGCTTTTATTTCCATGGGTGACGTCCGGATCTGATGCACAACTCATAGCACCTGTTGTTCGAACCCACCCATTTGTCATGTGAGCAAAAGAATTGGAACAGATAGACTTCAAATATATTTAAGTGAATAAGACTTCATATTTAGTTGCACATCCTTTGCTTTCAATAAGTGCAGCAAGTCCGTGACCCATTGACATCAACAAACTTTTCCATTCTCCTTTTGTGATGCTTTCCCAGACCCCTGATGAACTCCTTCGTTGTTCTGGCAGTGTGTTTTGGGACGTTATCTTGCTGCATGATGAAAGCTCTGCCAATCAGTTTGGTTGCATCTTTCCTTAAATTGCCAGACAAAATGTTTCATTTTGCTGCTGCCATCATGTGTTACATCATCATTGGAGAATAACGAGCCCGTCCCAGGAGAAGCCGTGCAAGCCCAAGCCATGACGTTACCTCCACCGTGTTTCACAGCTGAGCTTGTATGTTTGGGATCATGAGCAGACCCTTTCTTTCTCCAAAATATAACCTTTTTTCTTCACTTTGGTCAAAGTGATCTGTGTCTGATCAGTCCATAAAACGTTGTCCCAGAATTTTTGAGGTTCATCTCTGTACTTTTTGGCTAATTCCAGCCTGGCCTTCCTATTGAGTGGCTTGCATCTTCTGGTGTAGCCATTGTTCTTTTGTTCATGAAGTCTTCTGCGAACAGACGATACTTTCACTCCTGCCCCCTGGAGGTTGTTGCTGAAGTCACTAACACTAAGGGTCTTTCTTTTACAGCTCTCACAATGTTTCTGTCATCAACTGCTGGTGTTTTCCTTGGTCTACCTGTTCGATGTCTGTTAATTAGTACACTAGTAGTTTCTTTCTTCTTCGGGACATTCCAAATGGTTGTACTGGCCATGGCCAATGTGTGTGCAATGGCTCTGATTGATTTTCCATCTTCTTTCAGATTCACAATTGCTTGTTTTTCACCCACAGACAGCTCTTTGGTTTCCATGTTGTTTTCACCTCTGAATACAGTCTGCACAGGCAAAACGGATCCTACCCACTCTGAACCCGAGAGGAGACATTCAGTGCTATTTATTGTTTGAAAAGTGTATGTAATAGGACACACCTGGGCAACAAAACCCACCTGTCAGTCACATGTTCCAATACTTTTGCTCACATGACAAATGGATGGGTGCGAACAAAAGGTGCTATTTTCTAAGTTGTGCATCAGATCCAGGTGTAAATACCTGGAGATAAAAGCTGAAATGTTGATCTCTGGTCTCACATTCATCGTTTGATGTCAAGACCAAATGTTTTCAGTCTACAGAAAAAATAAAGGAATTGGCCTCACTGTTCCAATACCTTTGGAGGGCACTAGTATATATGTCCATTTCATCCTCCTTTTCTCAGAAACGAAGCTCATGTCCAGCCTCCCTTACGCTATGTTATGGATAACTTTTGCCAGAGCACAACAAAACAACTCTTGCAGAATGTCTCAGAAAAAAAAAGAAAAAATAATCACTTTGCCTGTCAATGTAGCACACAATATATCACTAAAAGATATCTCCCTGCCTGTAAAAGCAACTGTCTTACCAAATACTCTGCCTCCAATTGTACCCCGTAGAGGCTGCGATATATAGTCAATGCACGCATCTGTTGTTGTGGTGAGATATCAACAACTCTATAAGTTCACCGTGAATGAAAAGGGTGGGAAAAAAGCCTTAAATGGGATGTACCGTACATTGAGCTCTGTGAAGTACGAAATGCAAAGAGCCTTACTTAGCCTCTGAGGTTTTAGCACTTTGCTAGCACGTTACATGCCAAGCACTGCACCTTCACACTCCCGTTTCCATCACGGCCGCTGCACGGCGTCCTCCGTCCTCACACTTCCAGAGCCAGCACTCTCGGGTCAGTTTAAAGACGTTCGTTAAGGAGGTGATTGAGTCATTGATTCTTTCTCGTTCCTGCCTCCTTTGCTCTTCCCTCCTCCTCTCCCCTCCTGCCTCTCCTTCCCCTCTCTCCCCTTCCTTCCCTCCCCTCCTCTGCTCTTCTCTCCTCCTCTCCTTTTTAACCCACGCCCCTTTTCCCTCTCCTACACCTTCCTCTTCTCGCCCCTCTCTAAATTCCCTCTGCGCCTCCCCTCCCCTCATCTTCTCCTCCCCCCATTCTATTTCCTCTCCTCTCCCCCCTCCCCTCCCCTCTTCTCCCCTCTCCTCTGCCAGTGTCAGCTGTTAAACTTATTTTAGCTCCAGAGCATCTTAATCATCCGGCTTCGAGGGCCATTCAACATTTTTTTTCTTCTTCGTCTCTCCCTCCCTCCTTTCCCTTCTCTTCTTCTACGCAAACACCACCCCCACCCCCCACCCCCCCGGCCTGTCTCGTTGCGGCTGCTCCGAGCACCTCCCCGGCCAGACTACCAGCCCTCTCGGGGGACACTGCTTCCTCTTAATATGCAGAGCGCCTCTCCTTCCAATCAGTACTTCTGAAAGGTTGTTACTAACCCTCCCGTAGGAACCAGAACAAATCCTGAATGCATACAAGGCCCTTCGGCCGCCGCGCAGGTGCGTAACCACTCTTAAGCATCTCAGCGTGTTTTCCTCGTGTCTCCACCAAGGTTCAATTGGGATATAATGACTCTGAAATGGAAATACAGACAATTCGTCCTGGCTTTATTGCCACGGGTTGGTAGAACTTTACTGTGTTTAACACGGCCGGCAACTTTCTTTTGTTTACTACTGCATTACCACCGGGTGATGAAATGGCTATTATTGCACATTTTGCAATCTCTCTCACAAAATATAGCCATAAGGTCTGTAAAACCGTTTACGCACTTGTAAAGAAAATATTGTTCATTTATAACGTACAGCGCGTCCATACATCCCAAATGTGCTTTTGTCTATATCACGTTTCCAATTTCACCATAAAGTAGTGATACACCGTGAGCCACGGTGAACACACAGACCATCCTCATCCGCACCAGCCTCCTCGACAGCCACAAGCCCGGCCGCCGCCGTTGCACACGCCGTAACGAGCGGACCAGCGCTGAGAAGAGCTCGGTTATTTAACAACAGGAAGTGGACGCGAGTACGGCGAGAGGCGTTCCATATGTTGTGCTTAACAGCCAGCGAGATCCCGGGAGTTGGGCTGAAACAGCTGACAGCGCTGGTGTTCACCCTCGGCTTTCCCCAGAACAGCAGAGGCAGGCAATAATCTAACTATAATTAAGGGGTATAAACCATGTCACACTGCCATTAGACCAAATAGCTGGCAACCAATCAACGGTGACATTAATGGTAGAAATGAACTAGAGCTTTATAAATCAGCTTTGTTGTAATAAGGGAAATCTATTTTAAGATTTCCTTTTTTTCCCTTTTCAAGATCCCCTTTCTATTTGGTTTCCTGGGAATAGCCTGCACCTCTCTATTGCTTTGTCATTCTAAATAACTCATGCTCCATTATGTGGCCAGTATTCCGGGTTCCTACCCAGAGCTCTGTGCTCCATAAACACACACACACACACGCACACACACACACATGCACACACATACACACCTTAGCAGGTGGCTTAGCTGCCTCTAACACAGCATGGCGATGAAGATTGATAGGCATAACCCGAGCATTTCTCCAGTTGATACGGGACACCCCACTGCTTTTTGTAAATAGTATTTCTAAGATCCAATTCAGCTGATTTCTTCGCTACGCCCAGGCATTATACATTTGTTTAGGTTCTTGAAGACATTTTCTGGCCTCAGTGTGTTTGGCACATTATTTTGTCAGGTCACCACACACATGCAAGAGCAAGGTGTTCTAATGCATAAACAATACTCAACCTCTTTTATTTACTGTATATCTTACACTTGATGTTGGACTGTACTAAGATATGGAGTTTATTTGTATGTGCTTTTATTCCGTGTTTGAAGTAATTCTGTCTTTTTCCTGTGAAGCCCAATAGTGAATGTGCTGGATGACGGTGTCCAAATCCTGGCTTGGATCTCCTTTCCAATACATTAGCATTGCTGAACACACTATGTGGATACAACCCTGTCTCTTATGTTGTTTGAAACAAAAGGGAACTGTGAATCGTGACTGCAGATGATTCAAGGATAGAGTTCCACGTGTTATTGTAGTTATCTTAGCATTACTGTATGACGTTTTCGAATGGAAAAGGCCAGAGGAAAGCTATTATTTAATCTCGTGGTAATATGGACATAATCTCAGAAGAAACGTTCACATGCATCCTTTTTATTCCCTCTGGAATAGTTGATTAGAAAACAGCGGTACTGATAAATGGATTTGGTTTTGGCAGGGCTCTTCTTTATAATGGGTTTGTTGGAAAGAGAAATGGATGTTTTACTCAGCGTATTATCATAACGTACTATATATCAATGTTAATGGAAGGTATGGACCTCACCCAATGTATTCAAATACAGTACACGTATATAGGACCAATATAAGCTAAAGTTAAATACTTGATATGACAAACATTTTCAAGAGTAGAACATTGCAGGTGATGTAGCCTACTGCATCTTTGGGTTATGACAATAATGGACCTGTTATTGTTGACAAAAAAGGTTGAAATTCACTGAAAAACTGGCCTTTTATTGAAGAACTGAGACATTTCCCCATGAATCCCAGCTCGTCTGTGAACAAACTTAGGCTGTATTGATTTTGACAGAACCAAAGACTGCGTTATAGAAAAGGCCAGGGCGTGGTCATAACAAAAAGGTTTCAAAGTAAAGGACAGGACTGCTCAAAGGATATCATTCATTTAAGGCTGTCTAGACACATCAGACCATCTCCCATTGCCTTTATGTTAAGGGAATTGGTAAATATGATTTAATTGAATTTCAAATGTGATATGATACAACTTAACCTTTAATGAGAGATTGTTCCTGCATCATGTGAGACCGAAAGGGATTTCCTGATAATAGAATTGGTTTTGATATCATTTCTACATGATGGCATCACATTTATTTATTCTGCTGAGATCTGATAATATGTTTGTGTCGCTTACATTTACCCATGCAATTACTGCAAGTGAGAGAGAGTTATAGAGAGACAGTTGGAGAGAGAGAGAGACAGAGGGAGAGAGAGAGAGAGAGGGAGAGGGAGAGAGAGAGACAGAGACAGAGACAGAGACAGAGACAGAGACAGAGACAGAGAGACAGAAAAAGATGGAGACCCACAGAGTTGTAGTTTATCTTGGCGACCGATCCGATTTACTAACCTACATCAAATCCTAACATTATTCCAGCAGCAGGCATTTCTTGATTGAGTATCGACGCCATGCAATTACACTCTTGGCCACTGATTGACTTCTTGTTAGACAATGTCTGCTGAAGGATTCACTGAGCTGATTCCAAGTAAATGTCTTGGTGCTCAGCTAATGTTCTGCAAGGTCAAATATCTGTCTTTGCTTAGCTGTCCTATGGCCAGGATAACCATGGCAACATTGTGTGTGGAAACAATGCTGAGTTTCCAAACAGCCTGGACATTCAGTTTGTTATTTAAGTATTTTAGTAATTTGTTCGTTCCGGTTTGTGTTTCTTTACATTCCAGCTCCCTGGAGTTGGGAGTAGTGTCTAAAGCAGGGACTCACACTGAACAGATATTGAGCTCTGTGCAACAGAATCAAAAGGATTATGAAGACTACATTTTGAGTTGTGACGTCATCGCTGGATGGTCCAAGGGCATCCACGCTACAGATGTAACATATCAAAGCAGTGTGGGGTGAGCGAGGCCTCCTACGGTGAAGAATTCAACCCCACGAGGAGACGAAGGAGACGGAATGCTGCAGCCTTCACGCCGAGCAGCGCGGTGAAGATCCGACAACGACGAAGGAAAAGGATGAGAGCGAGTCGGGAAGCGTGCGTTTGGAGAAGTCTCGGCGGGGCGAGCAGCCCTCTTCCTCTCTCCACACGCCACCTGGAAGCTTTCTGTCGGCCCTCCTGCCTGGAAAGCAGGGCTGAGAGCAGTTCAGAGAGATGGCCAGGGGCGCGGGCCTCTCGCAGAGCTAGCACAACGAGCCTGCCGGGCTTCCAGGGAGACTCCCCCCCCACAGTTCAAAGCTCCAATAAATTGTGAAGCGCGTGAGTCTTCTTCTTCTTCACCGACGCTCCCCATGCTAGGAGACCTTTTTGGGTTACCAAGCTTGATATCAGTGTGTGTGTGTGTGTGTGTGTGTGTGTGTGTGTGTGTGTGTGGTGTGTGTGTGTGTGTGGTGTGTGTGTGTGTGTGTGTGTGTGTGTGTGTGGTGTGTGTGTGTGTGTGTGTGTGTGTTGTGTGTGTGTGTGTGTGTGTGTGTGTGTGTGTGTGTGTGTGTGTGTGTGTGTGTGTGTGTGTGTGTGTGTGTGTGTGTGCGTGCGTGCGTGCGTGCGTGTGTGTGTGTGTGTGGGAAAGGTACAGATAAAAAGACAGCCTTGAATAAAAGGGCAATTTCATATGGGGAAAAATAGCCAACACTTTCCATTTCGGTCACACAAACTATGATTGAACTACATAGCTGTACATTGTAGGTACAAAGGAATTGGCATGTCATGAAATGGTGTTCCAGGTTATTATCAAGGTGTGAGAAGGCCAGGTATGGGGGAGGGCTGTAAGAGGTGAGTAGATGTTGTCAAGGAGCTGATGGAGGTGTCTATACCTAAATGTCAAATGTTGCTAATTAAACTTACGTTAAACTTTATGTTGAACATTTTCCTAAACGTAAATGTATTTTGTATATGTAAAACAATGGCAGCTTAGATTGTCACATACTCATTTGCATCCTTTAGCTGTTTGTGTTTCTTTATTTCTGTCTGTATCCACGAGTCACTTTAACCAAGTTTCAATCTTTGAACAGTAAAAAACAAACCCAGATGACATTAGTCTCTCGGCTGTCTGGCCATTCTCTGCACCGTCCTGTACTCTGATGGATGGTGGAGATCTACTTTATGACAGCAATAACAACAAACAAACACAAACGGAGACACACTAGTGCTGCAAAGGCACAAAGAGATCTGTTTCCATGACAATGCTATTTAGTTTTCAACTGACCTGTATAGGTACTCTGTCACCTCCCATCAATGTCAACACGCATACTATATTTGTCATGTTTCCGATGTCATTTGTGAGGATTACGAAATCCAACTATTCATTTTGTTCAGCACACTTTGCCCTCGAAACGAAAGAAAAAAATCTATTTGAACGTTTTCCTTTGAAATGTAATTTAGAAAACTTGAGCAAACTGGGCAATGCGCTTGGCTTAGCAATGCAACAGTAACAACATTAGAGCTGGCATTGTGTTTAATCACAGTCCAGGGCAATACTCTGCACCATTCATCTCCACACTCAAACTCCACTCTCTCTGCCTGCTCATCTGTCAGCCTGTGGGCTGGCGCTTGGCCCCGCACGACTCAAAGCGCTCTGCCCCACAATACTGTGACAATGCTGTGATCGTGTCCTGTCCACAGGAATGGTCATCATGTCTTATTAAAAGAAACGTGTTCATAATGCTTCACGATGTGAAACGTAGATTTGAAAGGCTGTTCAAATATGAACGATAAATCCCCACGAAATAGGATGCTTAAAGTTGTGTATTTAAGCAACACAAAATGTGCACGTCGCTTTGTCGACCCGCAGTCAACAACACCCAGCCCAAACGTTCCATATGTTTGAGCCATAATCTTTAATATGTATGTTTGGTTTGTGCCTTGCATAATCATATAGTGACATTCAGTGACATTAAAGTTGGTGTGTAATATGCAAGCCCAGAGCACTGAGATGGTCATGTAATAAAAACATCCGAGCAGACGTCTGGATCATATAAACAGCGTAGTGCGATATGTATGTTCTCTAGTATTAACATGGATGAGGACCTGCATGCCATCACATGGAGGGATTATAATAACAAAATGAAGAAAAGAAGTTGCCATTCTGAGAACTGGATTTTTCATAAGGTGAGTTTTAACCTGTTACCAACACATTTGGGTTATTTCTAAGATATTAGATGACAGTCGTGACTCATTGTAAGCATGTGTTAACAGCAGGCTGTGCATTGATGCTCCTTAATTGTACGTTTCCAGCAGGTGTTTAGGCAGAGCGAGCATGAGAGACAGCAGCCTAGGGGACCAGAGAGAGGGTGTGTGATGGTGTGTAGGTAGATTACTGTACAGGTTTATATTATAGGACTATATCACACTGTTGGAGTGTTCGTTTGTCGTATTTTAGGACACATTTGATACACGGTGAAAAAAAAAGGGCAAGTTACCCAAGATGGGCTGTCTAAAACCTGACCCAGAGTCCAGGAGAGATATTTAGGTTGAAGGTCAGATTGAACATTGACTTCCGGAGCTTATTATCCAACTGGTAGTGTGCTACCCTGGTTTGCCCCCTCCTAATGCATACAAAAGTAGTTTAAATTCGTCGAATACGACAGATTCCTCTCCAACTGGCCATGAAATATTGATGGAAAGCCTTCAGGTCTGAATAAAGAGTCCACAACATTTTGGCAGCTATTTTGAGAATTTTCGACCACCTCTTCATTCTTCCTGGTTGGATTGAGAGTCTTGGCCTGGTCGTGAGCTTTAGAACGTACTCCTCCTGGGGAGAGAGATCCTTTGGCCTGACCCTGGTAAAAAAAGAAAAAAAATCTACTAGAGCTGCATAGCTGTAAAATCCTTCGAATATTATTTGTCAAGATAATATGTCATATTACCCTGGATAAAAGCGTCTGCCAAATGAATAGGTTATTTATATTCTTTTGATTTTGTCGTGATGCTTTCACGATCGTTTTCCACCTCATTCCCCTCGTGCTCATGACTTCTGTTTGGGTGAGCACCGACACAAGAAACAATCCTTCTCGCCATGATGGTAGAACCAAAGCATGTTTACAAAGACAATCCCCCACAGTTTGACGGCAGGGAATTTTCAGTGTTGATGGAGCTATTGATCCCACACACATTAAAATGATGTCCGCAGCAGTATATGCCAATGGCAGAGAGGTACATTAATCAGGAAATCAATTGCCGTGTCGATAGACTGCTGAGCCCTGACAATAGATTGCAGTCTGGAGACTCAGTGGGTTTAGTGGAGCAGAAAGCTCTCTCCCACCACTGGAAGTCCACCCCCTCCCCTGTACCTACCCACACAGACCCCCGCCCCCTCTACCTACCCACACAGACCCCCCACCCTCTACCCACCCACACAGACCCCCACCCCTTGAGCCCTGTCAGAGTTACGCAACCTCCAGGTATTACTTCATCATTTAGTAAATCCTTTGAAGGCTTTACTAAATTGAAGGGGGGCCTCCACCCCCCCCTCCTTTCTCCGTGGCTCCCACAGGGTGCTGCTGTGCGAGGGGGTCACCGGGGTCGTGAGTGGGGAGCTGAGAGGATATGAGGAAGTACAGCCTCAGATCCCTGTCCCCCTCTACAGACAGGTAACTTCATGAGTGATGGGCACTGCTGAAGAACGCCCAGGAAGACAGGAAAAGAGGCCCTGAACCCGCCCCTTAAAGGAAGCAGCATGGTCCACACTCCCAGAGAACACATATAGTATTATACACGTATTTCAAACTTCTGTTTAAGGAAACAATACGATACAACTAGGCCCTCACGTAGTGTATAAGTAAGAGCCTTGTGCACCATAAAGTATGTCATGACACCATTAACCACTTTATAGATCTGGAAGGGGAAATCAACAATCCTTGAAAGGCTTTCTCCAGTAACTTACACGATAGGGCACATTTGCACTGCAAGGTAAGCTCTATTTTGGGTTCGGTGTGCGGCGTTGAAAAAGCCATGGATTTTGGCAATAATCAGAACTTACTTTGTTTGCATTTTTTCTGGAAGATGATTTAATGTCTCGCTTCATAAATTGGGCAGATACTGCCCAAAACATGATGCAATATCCCAATAAAGGTGTTGAGGTTCTGAGCAAAGTTCCCTCTAGTATGGCAGATGAATCATGAACATGACTCATTAATCAAACATCTTCCAATGTCAAACAAGCTGAGTTGACATTTATTTTGCTGGTCAAATTGCTGTAAAGCTCTTCCATGGCCTGAGTAAATATCAATTGAAGGGCACTTTCTCATGTGCTGACAAGGTACATACGGTTTTATGAAACATTTGGACAGTTTGATATGCTTCGTCTTCGCATTACCTTGTTTGGACAAATGAACCAAAGCTTCTAGAAAGTTGAAAAAGGACTTGATTTGAACTTCTGCAAATGCCATACTTATTTCACTCCAAATAATTCAAAACACAGTTACTGCTCGTATGCCAACAACGCCATGCCATCACGTCAAGCATGCTGACAAAGGTCAGGTGAGCTCTGGTCAATCTCTGATCCAAGACTCAAATGAACCAGAGGCCTGTTTTAACAAGCTTTCCCCATAATCGACATAAGCAGAACCTGTCGAGACATGCACCATGTTGCCAAGTCCAAAATCTCTTTCAACAACAAAAGCTGTCAATAGTAGTGTGCCACTGACATCAAGGTGTAACGGAGGTACGATATTAATTCTATGATTGGGAGGTATTTGCTGTGGGGGACTCGCTTTCTTGAAACCAATCCTTGCCTGTCATGCATTACATGAATCTGGAAGTAGACCTGCAGCTTATGAGAAACTGAATTTGACAGGCAATCTGACTTTTTATTTTTTGAATTTACCTTTCAGCACGCAGGCCCAACTTTTCCTTTTTACGGAACCCCCCCTATTTTTCGATAAGTGAATTGAATTGCAAAGACCTGGACACAATCTGGTTTTAGACATAACCACTGTACCCTTCACCTCTCCCGGACCGAGCCCTGTAATGAATGGCTGGATGGCAAGCCATGATTGGCAGAGAGTGACACCTGCTGCGGTACGCTCAAATTAGAAATGCCAAAGGAAGTGGGAAACTGTCAAAGGAAAGGTGTTGGACACGTTCCTATACTGCTACTCAGGGAGGCTGCATGTTCCTGGGCTGATACCCAGTGAGGCTGCGTGGTCGAGGCTTCGGCTCGGAGAACCTTCGAGGAAGCTGAGTGAGAGGTTCTCTAAGTACACTGTTTCTCCAGACACGCTCTCTCTCTCTCTCTCTTCTCTCTCTCTCTCTTTTTATCTCACTATTTATTTATTTTTCTCACTCTCTCATGAACTCTCTTACTTGCACTCTTTCTTTCTGTCACACACACACACACACACACACACACACACAAACACCCATGCACACACCTACATACAGTACATGCAGAGTGCACCTCACACCAAATATAGAATATCATGATGAACTTCACAAAATTAAATCCTCAGAAAGTTCACTGATTGCAGAAAATTACTTGAGGTTGTTATTTGGAAAAACACCTGGGGCTCACAGCTGCTAGATTGTCGTAAGAATCCTGGTTATTTATGCAAATGTATCGCATTTCAAAAGGTTTTTACAACATGTGATGTCATTGAGATTGTCAGTCAGTGTTCATGAAAATAACAGTTCTTGCCAGTAACATTTAGATCCACAGGAAAAATATGTGATTGACAGTATCAACTACTTCAGGACTTCTTTCCATCTTTGAACATAACTTTGAGCAACACACCATTATTGACTTTCAAAACAGGAATATACACGTGAAAGCTTCAGAAAATGTCCAATCGATGAACTGAAATTTGAAGGAGCACCGGTAATGATCTCCTAAGATTAAAAGCAACGCCGATGTCTCCCTAACTCAGTCAATAAGAAATGGATTTCACACGCTGGTCTCCTGAACTGGAGACAATGATCCGTCACAACTCACACCCCTGCTGTACCATCTCCTTCACACTCATTTCTTCTGGACAGTTTGAGGTCTGACTCAGTCTCAGGTTCTCCGCCCACATCACTCTCCACTCCATGGGAAAGAAATGCATGTCTCACACGAGACAGGATTTCAAACCGTATTTGATCCGTTTGTCTTTTTCGTTCCCCCCTTTCCTAAGTTTGTTGTCTAGATGCTTTCACAAAAAAAGTTTGCTGATATATTATTTAGAAAGTCTTCAAGGATGATGAACAACACGTGTCATTTCCCACCGATAGCATCACAGCCAAGTGTAAAGATGGACAGTAAATCATAAAAAATAAACAAACATCCCAGAAGAGAGTGATGAAGGAAAAGAGAACTATACAGACTAGAATTAACGGAAGAGAAGGTTGCACGCTAAAACACACCCAAACACACTTTAACAGTTGACTTAAAACTAGACCCAGTTGTTTTTGGGTCCTTTCAATCAAGCACTTCATTTATTTCATATTCATTCAGACGTCGTTGCCCCGACAACCATCCAAACCGTTGGGTTCCTGCATACTGCTCAGACCCAGCATTGTCAGGGGGGGGCTTAGAAGAGCACCAGATTGATGGCTTTTATATACTGCCTCTAATGGAGTGCGAGATCAGTGTTCAATGAAAGTGACTTATTACAATCAAGTACATGGCTTTTGAGCAGGATTGCAGGAACTTCAGAACCAGTAAACGCTCTTGTTTTATGTCCTCGACGCCACGCCGCCTGGTGTCACTATTGCGTGCGGGGACGGAAGGACGGACGCTGGGAAGGCCGGGGGACGGCGAAGGGAAGTGATGACGTTGTCAGAAGATTCGTAGGCAGGTAGCATTAGCCTTACCATCGGCTCAGATGGTTGACAGTGACACCACTGTGGAGAGATGGATGAAAGTATGTTGGGAGCGGAATGAAGAGGGATTCTATGCTATTTTTAAACAGCTTTCTTTCAGAGTTTGTTCGATGAGTCAGAATATGAGTACTGGACACACTGGAATTATAGCATGGTTGTTGGTAATCTATAGGTTTTACTCATATTGTTATATTACTGGCTGTTTACTCAGGCCCCGGGGAATAAAACAAATTTGACACACGTTTTTATACAATGATGTTATGGTTACCAAATGTCGATCCTTTTGTGATAAGGCATCAGTCATTTGGTATCCTATTTAGTTTATTTTTATCCAGTTCATGCATTATACCATTTCCCAATAATCAAATCTGACATGCTATTGGTCTAAATGAATTGAAATAAGGCTCTCTTTCACCCTCTCTTTTTCTATTCCTCTCCCTCGCTTTTAAAGGCAAGTACTATCTGAGGTGAGAGGACTAAAGAGTTCAGGGTGACTAAAGGTTTCAAACTGTCCAGAATTAAATGTATCATAAAGGATTACGACATACCTTACAAGGCATTTATTGCACACCATGATTCACTGCTTGTTTTGAGAAACAATACACTGAATATGGAAAATATCCCAATTAGGGGTCTTATCCAATCCATTAAGAGTTTAAGAATGTTTTTGATTTACCTCTGCCAATAAATAAAAAAAGTACATGTGAATAATTGCAGTGATTAGAAATCAACCAATCTCTCCACAAGTGTGTTTCATGCAAATTCAAGCCCTTCTTGACCTCCAGGCTGTGTGATTGATTGGTTTGCATTGTCACCAGGACTGAACTCATCACAGATGAAACCCACGGTGCATTCTGGTAATCACCTAAAATCCTTAGTTCTCACAATGTGATGCCAATACATTTGAGTTAGTACTTATTTAGTTAGTTTTCCCCATTCAAATGATGTTCCTCTCTCCGTTCAAGTGTTTGTCCTGCTCCTTCACTCTAGCATAACTTTGCAACCCATTAAAGTGTCCTTCCAAGAGATTTTCCACCCGGGTAAATTGTGATTAATGTCATTTAGTTAATGAGTAAATGGTGAGAACTTGTGTGTATATGTAAATATGCATGAGTAAGAATCTGAGCATGTGTGTGCAAAACAAATGATGATTAATGTGATATATGTATCTAATAAGAGTTTCACTGCTCTGCAATTTCACCACGCTCATGTGTCTGTATCACAAACAGTCATGTCAATATTCTCAACTGTACATAATTACTTTCATGTCTGCTGTAAGCGTGATGGAAATGGGTTTATTGATGAGCAAAGCCTGCTATCGACTTTTCCAGTAAAGTAAGAATGGAAAAAACAGCATTTATTTGTTACAAAGATATGCCTGTATCGGTTACCCGACATTGACTGTTGTGTTCAACCGGTATGAACCTGCAGGTCTCATTACATATTTAAAATGCACTGTAACAGTACCTAACTGACATGCACATAAACTATAAAGTGTGGTGATTTCTTATGTGCAGGATACACTAGCATATAGGAACGGCGTAGGTTTGGTCTCAGCTTTGGTAGGGACACTTGTGGAGCTGTACTGTGCCTACATCATCTGTACTGGACTGTACTGGCAATTAATAATAATGTATATATATATATAATGTTAATAATGTATTAATGAATGATATGATGCACACATTTGGGCATCCCAATTTTATTTATAATTACATGGGCCATGACGTTGTAGTAATTGACTTTTAGGAAACTATTACCAGAGAATGTATAATCTAAGAGAACTCCCACTCTCGGGATACTTTCGGGTTCTGAACTGGTTGCAGTTCCACACTAGTTCCATATGATGGCGCTAACGGTCGAGTGCAGAATGAATGGAGGTCTATGGAGCTATACCCCTAAAAATCCACTTTTCTCAGGATATAATTTTTTTTCTAGTAATTTGAATTTGGAATTCGA